>LPNX010148825.1:384746-444368 GCA_001517045.1 Pseudotsuga menziesii
CTATTAGTCGTGGCATGAAGCTAGTTTCAATATCACTTATGAATACCCATGTAACATACAAAATATTTTAGGTCTCCTTAATCGAATTAAAGTTATTCATCTTGGTCAATTTATCAACAATGACCATAATGGCATCATTCCTACAAGAGGTAAGAGGAAATCCTACCATAATGTCCATCGAACTAACCTTCCACTTTGACATGGGAATGTAGTGTGGTTACAACACTCGTGTTGGGTGATGATGATTAGCTTTGACCTAATAACACTCAAGGAATCTAGCAATGAATTTGACTATGTCTTGCTTAATTCCTATCCAAAATAAGAGTTATTTCATATCTGTATACATCTTCTTTACTCCTTGATGCACGATAGACTAGTATGTGGGATTCCTTAAGTATAGGTTTTCTAATATCACCTTCCTCAGGGATATACATTTTTGTTTTATATTGCAACAATGCATCTACTTCCAACTCATACCCTCCAAATTTAGGTTCCACCTTCTTTCCATTTTTGAGTGTCGCTGATAATTTTAGGTACCAAGTATCTCCAACTAGTTTTGCTAATACTCTCTCCCTCAAATCCACTTTTAAAAGTATGTGAGAGAAAATTGTTCGTTTTCTGCTTAAGGCATCGGCCACTATGATATCCTTCCCTTTGATGTACAAAATCCCAAAATCGTACTCACTCATAAATTCACTACATCACCTCTATGTGAAATTTAGGTCTCTTTGAGTTAAGAGGTATCTAAGGATTTCATGATGTGATTTGAGCTCAAATATTTTCCCAACAAGGCAATGTTTCCAAATATTTAGGGATAACATCACAGCTGCTAATTCTAAATCATGGGTGGGTTAACTCTCTTAATAAGGTTTTAACTTTCTTAATGCATAATATTTTACTCTTCCTTAGTGCATTAACACAACACCCAAATCCTTACTTGAGGAATTTGTGCAAACTATAAATTCCTTTTCCACATCTCGGACCCATAGAATCCGTGCAGTCATTAGTAATTATTTTAGTTTACTGAATGCAATATCACATTCTTTGATCCATTCATATCCATAACCCGTGCGCTACAAGGTAGTTATGGGTTTTTTTATTTTTTAGAATCCTTCCACAAACATTCTATAGTATCCTAGTAGAACCATGAAGCTCCTTACTTCATGTGCATTCCTTGGTACATGCCAATCCATTATGGCCTTCACCTTTTCTGGGTCCACGAAAAATTCCTTCGGTAGAAATTATCTACCCCACATAATGTATCTCCTTTTGATAGAAAGAAAACTTGGACAACTTACTGTACAAATTGTGTTTTTTAAGCATGAAAACACCATTTGCAAGTGTTTCTTGTGCTCGCTTTCATTATTGTAGTAGATAGGATACTGACCAAGAAGACTTTCATAAACTGATCTAAGTATTTTCTAAATACATTATTCATGAGGCTCATAAATATCGTCAATGCACTAGTCAATCCAAAGGGTTCCACCAAAAACTCATAGTTTCCAAATCAAGTTCGAAATATTGTCTTAGCTATGCCACCTTCCTTAATCCTAAGTTGATTGTAACCTAATTTCAAGTCCGATAACTGAAAATAATGTCGCCCCTTTCATTTCATCGAAGAGGTCATTTATTCAAGGTATTGGGTACCTATTTTTCACTCTGGGCATCCTCAAATCTCTATAATCTATGCAAAGATGCAAGAAACCATGATTCTTCCTTACAAATATTATGAGTTCAGGCCATGGAAAAATACTAGGCCTTATGAATCCTAGGTCAAATATTTCCTTAAACTTCATTCGAAACTCAAAAAGCTAAATGGTGGTTATCCTCTAAGGCATCTTTGATATTGGCTTCGAACCACATTTAATCTCAATGGTAAAATCAATTTCTCTCTCACGATGTAACTGAGGAAGTTCCTTGGGAAAGACATCATTGAATTCAACTAACACTAGGTATTGATTTAATGAGGGTCCGTTCTCATTACATATTTCTTCAATGATATATAAATAACACCCTTTCCCCATACATTGTTTTACGTTCATCTTCAAGATGAACGTAGAGAAAACTTTTGTTTGATATCATGAATCTCAATGGCCTTCCCTTTGTCATCAACAAGTAGGACCTTCTTTTTGTAATAGACAAAGAAAGCTCGATGTTCCTCAAGCTAGTTCATACCTATGATAATGTCTTCAGTCCAAAGGGAGGTGACATACACTTTGACTAATGCAACACACAGCCCGATATCTACAATACAATTGTCGACACTAGGTCCTACTACTTGTTTTATCTCTCGAGGGAGTTTGACTGAGTCGAAATCATTGTGTTCATAGGTTGGAGAAATAAAGTTATCAATAGCACCAAAATCAAACAAAATTATGAGTCTATCGTTGATTTTACGTGATGATTCCACCACAGTGGATTGGTGTTTAGCCTAATTATTATTCAAAGCTGCAAAGATTTGATGCTTACTTCCTCGACTCCTCATCGAGGACTTTCCCTCTCGATGCACTCTACCCGATCATAACTCAAGACAATCCTGCTGATAGTGTGGACCGCCACACCCATAACAAGCAACCTCTAAATGTGTAGCTGAGATGAACTATTGAGAAATTTGATAGGGGTTCCTTCACCTGGAACCCATTACTGTGCAAACTGCTCCTCAGTAATCCATTGTACTCTTGTGACTTTGTCTTGTAGATTGGGACATTGTATTATCTTCCAATGATCTATCTACTACTGCAACTCTTGGTGTAGACCTATATCCGTAGCAAGGTGGCCTCATGTTCCCTCCTCTAGGGTAGGTTCAAGGGGCCTTCCTCATGAATCGTGACTTCTAAGTATTGGATTCCCTAGAGGATTTCCCAGCCAACATCTTCTAGTTAAAACAAGCGCATTCGACCACCTCAACAACTAAACTAGGTTTCCACATCTATACTTGGGCTTAGATCCTAGGATTGAGCTTGTACACAAAGTGATCTACTTGGCGTTTATCAGTTTCTAAGTAGGGGACATACTTAATGAGTTCCATGAATCTTGCCTCATATTCCTCCATCGATAGACTCCCTTGTAACAAGGCCTGAAAGGCTTCTTGTTGTAGCTCCTTGTAGAAGTCTAGAAAGTACTTCCCTACGTCCTATCTGTGAGTAGGTCCCATGGGACCGTGTGTGGGGTATGGCCCAATTTCCCTTCTTTGCTTCTTCGCGAGTTTAAGGAACCGTCCTTTAGTTAAAATATGACTATTTTGGATTTTCATGTGGAAGTGTACTCCTGCAATGCTAAACACCTAGTGCTCCCTTCGAACCATGTCTCTTCTTGTACCCCTCCATGACCACCACAAAACTCTGGAATCCTTCTTTTCTTAAGTTCTCTCGTGATGTCCTCATAAGGGGGTCCTTGCAATAAATTCAATTATATTTCGAGGTCACCCTCCCTCAATGGTGGGGCCTCAACCTCTACCTATGGTGTAGCACTTCCCACTTGAAGTCGTGTGAGCGTCTCATTTATTGGCTCAATGCAAAATTAGAATCCTCTCTCGAAATTGAGCCGACACATTCTGGTTACGCTTCATTGCCTGACCTCTTTCTGGACTTGCTCGCATCCTTGCCATATCTATCCTTTATCATGTCACAAGCCATCATTAGTACATGGTTCAGGTTTTACCTACCTCACTATTAAACATGTACTCATAGGACAATGAATTAAATTTTATTTCCTTCTTCAACAAAATTTAGCTTATACTAAGTAAAATTAAACATTTTTGCAAAAACTTAAATAATTGAATATAATAACAAATAACATGGTTTTATTTTTCTATATATTTATATATGTATAAATGTAACATAAATAAAGAATAGACTTTCGGATATATATGTATATATATTTAAATTTAAATTAATCAATAATCTAAAATATATATATATGATAAAACAAACACTAACCTAACCCTCATATCTAGTAGTCGTGGCATGAAGCTAGTTTCACCCTTTTTAAGTCATTTTGGAAGCCCTAAAAGCCACTATACACAAATATGAAAATTCTCTCACGGTTATATAGGAGGAGTGCAAACAACTAAAATAACATCAAGTTGAATCCATACATGACCCAAATTACATATAAACAAACATGCTAAATTGGCTATAGAGTCCAAAAAGATCTTGGATACACCAAATAATTATATATCTCTCAAAATCATTACATGTACTAGGATTTTATTCATACATAGCACCTTCTACAACCTCTTATAAGCTTTAGCCTTTTCCTCTACATGCAATATGGGAGTTGGTCCTACAAGGGAATTAGTCAACACCTCACAATTTCGATGAAACTTTATAATCCAAGCCCTAAAATAACGTAGAGGAGCTTCCCAATCAACATATGCACATAGGAAATTTAATGTATGCATGTGGAAATTGAAACTAATACAAATTTACTACATAAATTTTAGATGAAAAAATGTTAAATGTTTATTCTTTAGTGTAAAATTTAAGATCAATTTTAAAATTTAAACTATAAACACTTTATGTTGATATTTGTCTTACATTAGTTTTACACTTTTCATTGCTTAGAGATGTCATTATACCATTTGTTTATTTTTATAATAATATTTTTTTTGTATTTAGGATTGCAGTGGCTACTATGGATCACAATGCAGAGATTTTGAGAGTTATTGGTCATTTGAGAGAAATCAGTTCTCCTTGGAGGGCTGGAGATGAATGTTGCAGCTCCTTGTCATCATTATAGCTTATCATAGTGGATATCATCAACATATTAAATGATGCTTTTTATAGCATAACATTGTACATGAAGAGAAAAAGACAAGAATATTGCATGTCCCCACCCCTCATCCTGATGATGGAGAGGACACGACCAACAACCTACTACTGTCAAATGGGAGAACTAGCCCCATTAACATAAACATAAAAATTCATTGGGTTAAAAACATACATATATACATAACAATTGCAATTATATGGCAGAAGAAAATCAACCATACAAGCATTCCGTGTGTTCACCATAATTTATTAAAATAAATACAAATGCAAAGGTAAGTAAACAAGAATAAAAGTAAATACTTATCTTGTGATTGTATTGTCCCACAACTAGCTATGTCTCTGCAAGGTTCCACCTAATCATAGGTTAGTGTGCTTTTCAAACTCTCACCATCACTACAACCCCCAAGCCAGGAATGATCCCACAAGGAACGAAGGAACAACAAGCTTACACAGATAGCCAAAACATATTGAAACCCAACCAATCCAAAACTACATTTGGGTTTATTGGGGTGCTAGGGAAACAAGTCAATAGCATACGACTCTCTTGGAATTACTCAACCAAGATAACAATCATACCCAAACATTGCTATATCCTCTACCATGTGGGTCTCTTGGAATTACTCAGCCAAGAAAGCACCACCATGCACTTCATAGTAAAAATACAATCGCTACGTAAGGACAAAAGCATCTTAGCAGCGCAAAACAAAAAGGAAACAAGGGTAAAACAACCCTCTCATAGCAATTTCAACTTCCAGAGATGTTTTTGTCCCTAACGTGACCAAAACGGACTCAACAACACCCAAGAAATCGTGGGTCTCTTCTCCCACTCACTAGGCATTTCCAAAATGATTTCCATCTTGGAAAACAATGGGGAACTACAGCCAAATCGTGGTGGAGGGAACTCACCCATTGATCATTACAAAACCAAATTCCCAGCATGGGGAAATTGAAGAAAATGGCTTTCCATGTGAGGGAAAACACACAGCAAACCAAAAATGGGTTTGCAACCAAGAACAAAGTGGTAAAGTTGGGGAAAAACACCACGTGAGTAAAATCTGATCTCATAAATGTTTTTGGGCATTGTAGAGGGTAACACAACCCACATCCATTCCCAAATTGTGGGTCTCCTTTTCCCATTTACTGCACAACTCCAAAAACAAAAATATGGGTATGAAAAAATAGAGAAACAAAATAAAAACATGGAGGTAACTAGTCAACAAGCTCCTGCTGTCTGAGGGAGCCCAAAACTCCATGACGATGGCTAAGAGAGAGCTCTCCAAGCTTCCCCTATGTGAGAGAGCCTCGACATGAAATGGGTGACTTCCAAAATTCGAATTTGACCTCCATACCTTTTCCATCCCAAGGCAATAACTTCCTTCACCAACTTTACATGACTCGGCATAAAAGATAAAAAGGGTAGGTGACCACTATATGGGTTTTCCCTTTGACATTTGGATTTTCCCCAATTGGCCCAAAGGTTAGGATATTTTCCCCTCCCTATTCCTTGTGAAATCATGCCCCCATCTCTTTAACATTACGATGCATAGCTAGTTGTGGTCTTTTTATTAATTTGCATTTTACATGATTTCTCAAACATATTGTTCCTCACTAGCACATAAACCATCAGTATCAATTTTTAATCGCGAAAACATAAAGCACTAAATCCATGATGAGGCCTTTGGATTGATCTCCACACCACGATTTAATACAATATTTACATCATATGCGATTTAATACCATGGGGTCAAAAACCGGGGTGTTACATTCCCCTCCCCCTTTAATAGCACTATCCTTAGTGCTTTACAAATATTGAACGAAATGGGTGTGCCAAGAGCATGGCATCCTCCGCCTCCCATGTAGCCTCTTTAGGATCGTAGTGCTTCCTCTACACCTTTCTCTATCCAATGGCATGATATAGAAGTCTTCCAAGTCCTCACTTGCATGCATCAGCTTACACCACATGATCTTTTTCTGGTCTTGGAGAATCCATCTCCTTAGCTTGGAACATTTTCAATGTCTTTGGAAACTAGAAATACCTATTCTCAAGCACCCAAGCAATGCGTAAATTACCATGTTAGTATTCACAAGATTTTCCAAAAGCATAGATGAATCACATGCACATGTATATTGATATAAAATCAACAAAAAGTTTCCAAGTGAACCAAATACTCATCTACATCAGTATCTTCTTTCGGTTCCACAGGTATCCGACTTGGATTTACACAACCATGGCGCTCAAAACCCTACCCCACCACTCACTTGGGTGTGCATTAAAGTGTAGCCAAATTTCTACAAGCCACATATTAGTTAAAAATACCTCTCAACCAAGGTGTGACATCTTCATTCTTGAGCCCAACACCTCTTCAGGTGCTTCGGTAGCAGTTATTTTCAAGAGCCTGCACCTCCTCTAGGTGGTTACCAAGGTAAGGTGGTTCCTTTCCGAACACCACAAAAGATTAATTCACATGTCATATTCATTCCTAGAGGATGGAATCTAGAACAAGATTTTCAATATCATGGCGTCATCATATGCTCATGTATACTGAAGAGAAACAATAACAACGAAAGTTTGATAAGTAAACCAAATAGATATCAGCATAACATCTCTCAACTGAGATATGGTCCACCTCGCTTCATATCCTAACACCTCCTTGGGCGATCAATGGAATCTCTTGTTTACAGGCCTAACACCTCTTTCAGTGCTCACCAATGCTGAGCTGCTTCCTTTCCAAGAACCATGACATAACATATTAATTCACAGGTTAAATTCATTTCAATAATATTTCTGAAATCTTAGTTGAATCATTGTGCACATGTGTGATTACAGAAAATCAACCAGTATTTGCCAAGTAATCCAGTACTTATCTGTGTAGAATCTCTCGAACAATATATGTTCATCCCCATTTTAGAGCCTAAAACCTCCTTGGGTGCTCAATAATATCTCTATCTTAAGGGCCCAAAACCTCCTCCAAGTGGTTACCAATGCTCACGCGCTTCGTTTCCAAACATCATAATACCTACAGGTTATTCTATCCACAGACCCCCCACTCTCATGACAGTCCCCTTATGGTGTGAATGTGTGCAAAAAGAAGTCTAACAGGATTTCTTTTACCCTGGGTGTCCCCAGTGATGTATATGGGTTCCTCCTTGGTAGGGGCCGAGAAGCTATGTAGCCAAGTACATCCTTCCTCAGGAGTGATGTACATCGAGTACATATTCTCATCATCTCACCTATGTGACATACAAGCATGCAGTTCATATGAGATGTCATCATAAAAATAATTGCAATCATAGGTTTTCAAACCTATTCCAAAGATATCCCGCCAAGAAGCTATGTACACCCTATACATCCTTCTGAGAAGTCATGTACATCCAATACATATTTTCATCATCTCACCTGCATTACATACAAGCATGCAGTTCATATGAGATGTCATCATAAAAATAATTTCAATCATAGGTTTTCAAACCTATTTCCAACACATCCCTCTGAGAAGCTATGTACACCCAATACATCCTTCCGAGGAGCTATGTACACCCAATACATCCTCCCAAGGAGATATGTATCCCAAACACATCCTTTCGAGAAGCTATGTACTCCAATGGTGTTCATTCACCATCTCACCTACGTTACATACAAGTATGTAGTTTACATGAGATGTAGTCATAAAATTTTAATCATATATTTTCAAATCTATTTTCATGCATACATGATTTTCCAAATATCAAGCGATCAATAACATTGATTGCTAAAATAAAAATCTGAAGTCACAATTTTGCTTCCTGCAAAAAATCAGATTTTTGCAACCATGAGGTCATCCTCATATTGCTTGGCTTTTGCAAGTGGGAGTACTCATCCCTTTCTTGCGCATGCTTCCAAATACCTGGATATCCACATACAACATGTCATCCTCACCATTTTAAATAATCCAAACAATCACAGTTAACATTAGCAATGCAAGACAAGCATATCCATGGTTAGCATGATCTAAAACCATCACAGGAGATTGCACTCTCCCATAAGAAATAGGAGAACTTCCAATCTGAAGTTTTAAAACCTGTTCTCAGTCATGAGATCCTTCTCATAGCACATGGGAACTTCCTCCCATGGGTTCCATGTGGGCACAACCATACTACTCTGCTCAGGCCATTCTACCCAAGTCCTTGGAAAGTCCTCTTATGTATGTCCATACACACAAGGGCCATTTCCTCATGGAAACATAAGTTCACATGCATGCCTCCTCAGACTATACATATGATCCACTTACTTGGAGAGTATCCTTAAGTGAACTTCCTGTAGTGTCCTACAAGTGCCATAAAAGAAACTACATCGTTTAACTTTCTTGGATAAAGGCAATTCATCACAGCCTCACATTAGAGGAAATTTCAACTCCAAATGGGCCTTTTAACTTTAATTCAAATTCCATGTCATCATGTGCTAGCCAATGAAATTGCTTTAAATCTTAAATACCGTATAGTTCTTAAACAATTTTTTAATATAAATTTGGGGATAGGTATCATAAAAAAAACTACATTTTTTGTTTGTATTTTTGACATATCTCCTCGTGCTTTTACTCAAATTTCAATCAGGAGAGCTTGTTCGAGGTGGAATTAAATTCTGTGTCCAATGAGTACCCACTTGGCATACTTTTGATGGACCCCACTACCCCAAAAACAATAACTACCTAAAAAACATGATGATGACATCATCATCACATTTTTTTAGGTATTTCTTGTTTTTCGGGTAGCAGGGTCCATCAAAAGTATGTCGAGTGGGTACTTATTGGATGTGGAATTTAATTCCACATCCAACAAGCTCTTCTAATCTAAATGTGAGTAAAAACATGGGGAGATATGTCGAAAATACAAACAAAAAGTAGTTTTTTCTTTTCTTCCTCCAAAATTAATAAATATTATTTTATTTTTTTAACTATTATTTTATTAATTTTTTTTAGGAGGCCCATTTTGAGTTGAAATTTCCTCTAATTATTTTTTGAAGGGCTACAAATATTCCTTTATCTGAGATAACATGACCAAAATGATGAATTATATCCCATAGAAGTCACATTTTCTCAAAACTACATACAAATTATGCTTCCTAAGCAATTTCAAGTTCAGCCTCAAATGTTCCACACGTTCTTCCTCATTCTTAACCCTAATACTCTTCCTTAGTGCATTAACACAACACCCAAATCCTTACTTGAGGAATCTGTGCAAACTATAAATTCCTTTTCCACATCTGGGACCCATAGAATAGGTGTATTCATTAGTAATTCTTTTAGTTTATTGAATGCAAGATCACATTCTTAGATCCATTCATATCCAAAACCCTTGCGCTACTAGGTAGTTATGGGTTTTGTTATTTTTTAGAATCCTTCCACAAAAATTCTATAGTATCCTGGTAGACCCATGAACCTCCTTACTTCATGTGCATTCCCAGGTACATGCCAATCCATTATGACCTTCACCTTTTCTGGGTCCATGAAAAATTCCTTTGCTAGAAATTATCTACGTGAGGTAATGGATCTCATTTTGATAGAAAGAAAACTTGGACAAATTACTATACAAACTGTGTTTTCTTAAGCATGAAAACACCATTTGCAAGTGTTCCTTGTGCTCACTTTCATTATTGTAGTAGATAAGGATACTGACCAAGAAGACTTACAGAAACTGATCTAAGTATTTTCTAAATACATTATTCATGAGGCTTATAAATGCAGTTAGTGCATTCATCAATCCAAAGGGTTCCACCAAAAAATCATAGTTCCCAAACCGATTTTGAAATATTGTCTTAGCTATGCCACCTTCCTTAATCCTAAGTTGGTGGCAACCTAATTCCAAGCCCAATAACTAAAAAGAATCTAGCCCCTTTCATCACATTGAAGAGGTCATTTATTCGAGGTATTGGGTACCTATTTTTCACTTTGGGCATGCTCAAATCTCTGTAATCTATGCAAAGACGCAAGGAACCATGCTTCTTCCTTACAAATACTATTGGTTCACCCCATGGAAAAATACTAGGCCTTATGAATCCTAGGTCGAAGATTTCCTTAAACTGTATTCGAAACTTAGAAAGCTCAATGGTGGTCATCCTTTAAGGTGTCTTCGATATCGGCTTCAAACGAGGTTTAATCTCAATGATAAAATTGATTTCTCTCCCATGAGGTAACCAAGGAAGTTCCTTGGGAAAGACGTCATTGAATTCAGCTAACACTAGGTATTCATTTAATGAGGGTCCCTTCTCATTACTTATTCCTTCAACGATATATAAATAACACCCTTTCCCCATACATCGTTTTACATTCATTGTCGGGATGAAACATAGAGAAAACCTTTGTTTGATATCATGAATCTCAATAGCCTTCCCTTTGTCATCAACAAACAGGACCTTCTTTTTGTAATAGCCAAGGAAAGCTCGATGTTCCTCTAGCTAGTTCACACCTATGATACAGTCATAAGTCTGAAGGGAGGTGACATACACTTTGACTATTGTAACACACAACTCGATATCTACAATACAATTGTTGACACTAGGTCCTACCACTTGTTTTATCTCTCAAGCGAGTTTGACTAAGTTGAAATCATTGTGTTCATAGGTTGGAGAAATAAAATTGTCAATAGCACCAAAATCAAACAAAATTATGAGTTTATCATTGATTTTACCTAATGATTCCACCATAGTGGATTGGTGTTTAGCCTAATTATTATTCAAAGCTGCAGAGATTTGATTCTTACTTCCTCCACTCCTCATTGGGTACTTTCCCTCTCGATGCACTCTACCCGATCATAACTCAAGACAATCTTGTTGATAGTGTGGACTACTAGACCCAGAACAAGCACCTATAAAAGTGTAGGTGAGATGAACTATTGAGAACTTTGAGAGGGGTTCCAGGTGATGGAACCCCTTACCCTGCAAACTGCTCCTCAATAATTCATTATACTCTTGTGAGGTCCTGTTGTAGATTGGGACATTTTACTATCTTCTAATGATCTATCTACTACTGCAACTCTTGGTGTAGACCTATTTTCGTAGCAAGGTGGCCTCGTGTTCCCTCCGCTATGGTAGGTTCGAGGGGCCTTCCTCATGAATTGTGACTTCTAGGTATTGAATTCCCTAAAGGATTTCCCAGCCAACATCTCTTAGGTAAAACAAGCGCATTCGACCACCTCAACAACTAAAGTGAGTTTGCACATCTGGACTTGGGACTAGATCCTAGGATTGAGCTCGTACACAAAGCGCTCTACATGGCGTTGATTAGTGTCTAGGTAGGGGACATACTTAATGAGTTCCATGAATCTTGCCTCATATTCCTCCTTCGATAGACTCCCTTGTAACAAGGCATGAAAGGCTTATTCTTGTTGCTCCTCGTAGAAGTCTAGAAAGTACTTCCCTCTGTCTTATCTGCTAGTAGGTCCCATGGGACTATGTGTGGGGTAACGCCCAATTTCATTTCTTTGCTTCTTCATGATTTTAAGGCATTGTCCTTTAGTTAAAATAAGTCTATTTTGGATTTTGATGTGGAAGTGTACTCCTGCAATGCTAAACACTTAGTGATCCCTTCAAACCATGTCTCTTCTTGTACCCCTCCATGACCACCACAAAACTTTGGAATCCTTCTTTTCTTAAGTTCTATCATGATTTCCTCATAAGGGGGTCCTTGCAATAGGTTTAATTATATTTCGAGGTCACCCTCTCTTAACGGTGGGGCCTCAACCTCTACCTATGGTGTAGCACTTCCCACTTGAAGTAAAGTGAGTGTCTCATTAATTGGCTCAAGGGAATGCAAAATTAGAATCCTCTCTGAAAATGGAGCCGACACATTCTATTTAGGCGTCATTGCCTGACCTTGTTTTGGACTTGCTTGCATCCTTGCCATATTGATCCTTTATCATGTCATAAGCCATCATTAGTACATGGTTGAGGTTTTAACTACCTCACTATTAAACATGTCCTCATAGGACAATGAAGGAAATTTTATTTCCTTCTTCAACAAGATTTAGCTTATACTAAGTAAAATTAAACTTTTTTGCAAAAACTTAAATAATTGAATATAATAACAAATAACATGGTTTTATTTTTCTATATATTTATATATGTATAAATTTAATATAAATAAAGAATAGAATTTTCGATATATATGTATATATATTTAAATTTAAATTATCCAATAATCTAAAAATACATATATGATAAAATAAACACTAACCTAACCCTCATATCTAGTAGTCATGGCATGAAGCTAGTTTCACCCTTTTTAAGTCATTTGCAAGCCCTAAATTTTATATTTTATCCACCTCTCTTGTGACATGAGTGTGGGCACAACCTGTGCAAACATGCTTCCTTATAGAAGGCTCCTGTTGAAGATCTGTGCAGACATGCTTCCACGAGCACCCATTCTAGGGTTTTGTTGAAGATCTATGTGGAATGTGTCTTCCTGTGTAAATACAAAATACTAATGCCTGCGTCAAGTAATCTATCGATACATATGTGAAAATTGGTTTTGTTTCTACCATAGCACACCTCAAGACCTGGGGTATACATCCTTGTTATAGATATAAGAAGGTATGCGTAGGGATCTATGAATGAGAATGGGTAGATTCACTACAGTGGACGAGAGACGATGTTAATCGTACTGCACTTGAACAGAGGAGAGAGAGGGTTCATGCGTGGGGTAACTCTCAGTCCCAATACCAATGTTTCCATACTTTCCCGACACTATCACAAACATGATCATCCATTCTGAACTAGAAACCTGTCAATCCCCACACTGGTGTATTAAGTCACAATAGCACCATGTGTTGAGAGTGTAATCGCATGATCCCTCCCTTCACTGTCTAGAATGAGAGATATCTTAGTTAAGTTGCATATGCCATAACCTTACCCAATGTTCCGTTCTATTAAAGATACGAATGCTCCCATACTTGGAAACTCGAACACATAGCCATAGCTACTGACTTACGTTCGTTTCAGAAATGTTGTTATAAAACATAATACAAGGACATAAATAAATCTGGAAACCCTCCACTGATTATAAGGTTGAAAAACCCAACAAAATTAGAATAGGATTGATAATCGACAGAGAATGATTACAACGCAATAGCACATTGATTTTTAAAGAGCACATGACAGTAGAAATCAAATGGAATAGTGTAATGATACTGCCAAGTGTAAAGCACTTAATAACAAGTCAAATTAGTTCATACAAGGAAGGGTGAGTACACAAAGTTGAGGGACCTTTTAGATGCAATGGTGCATTGAAGAAATGACTCAAGATCCATAAGACATAAATCATCCCAAGCAATGGTAGCCCTCTTAATCCTAGTGCCAAGCATTCCAGCATGCTTACCAATTAGGATAGTTAAGTGAAACCCACGCCACCCATTCTTATCTAAAACACACACACCTTATAGTCTACAAAAATGAGCATGATTTATGTAAAACCTAATTTATGCTTAAAACATGTCAAGCATGTCATTTTATCCACAACCCTGTGCATAACCCTGTTTGGTCCTGAAAAAACAAGCAACGATGAAAATGATTTTGTTTCGGTGTTAAACGACAAATAAAATCCACCTTGGGGATGAGTCTCTTCATTGTGAGCTATTACTCCAAATCCTCATGGTAATTTTGCTCTTTTCAATAACGTCTATGCCCTAATATGAATTGAAACTATTATTTATTTATTTATATACCCATAAAGAAATTCACATGCCCAATGGAAACCCGAACCCCAATGTACTCATAAAAACTAAATCAATTTGACAATTTTCATATGTATTTACAAGCATCTTTGTGAATCCAAACCAAAATTTACAAATATGCAAAGTTTCACAATTATATACTTATGAAAAATAAATCAATTTAACTATCTACACATGTATTTTCACAAGCATTCTTGTGAATCCAAAACAAAATTCACAAATATGGAAAGTTTTTCAAGTATATTGCAAGGTTGCATACACCTAAAAAATATTTCGAGTATAATTCATATCTTCCCTAAAGTTCATAGACAAACATGGTAAATCCCTTGTCTCTATCCTAAATATCAAAGCTGTTCATCCAAGAGCATTAATCAACACCTTATAGTTTTGATGAATTTTCATAATCCAAGTGTTCAAATAAGGTATAGAATATTCACGTGCTTAACAAATATCTCCCCTTGACTGAAGGGTACATTTGGCTAAGCTCAAGACAAGGGAGTTCAACAATAGGCTCTATGAACATCAAGATACATAGGGAGGTTGATGTATTTTATTACATGCCAATCACGTACTGAATCGAGTGAAAACCTTGCAACCATAAAAGCCACTATACACAAATATGAAAAGTCTCTCATGGTTATATAGAAACAGTGCAAACAACTAAAATAACATCAAATTGAATCCATACATGACCCAAGTTACATATAAACAAACATGCTAAATTGACTATAGAGTCCCAAAAGATTTGGGACACACCAAGTAATTATATATCTCTTAAAATATTTTCCTGTATTGGGATTTTATTCATAAATAGCACCTTCTACAACCTCTTATATGCTTTAGCCCTTTCCTCCACGTGCAATATGGAAGTTGGTCCTGCAAGGGAATCAGTCAACACCTCACAATTTTGATGAAACTTCATAATCCAAGCCTTAAAATAAGGTAGAGGAGCTTCCCAATCAACATATGCACATAGGAAATTTAATGTATGCATGTGGAAATTGAAACTAATACAAATTTACGACATAAATTTTAGATGAAAAAATGTTAAATGTTTATTCTTAGTGTAAAATTTAATATTGATTTTAAAATTTAAACTATAAATAGTTTATGTTGTTATTTGTCTTACATTAGTTTTACACTTTTCATTGCTTAGAGATCTCATTATACCATGTGTTTATTTTTATAATAATATTTTTTTTGTATTTATGATTGCAGTGGCTACTATGGACCACAATGCATAGATTTTGAGAGTTATTGGTCATTTGAGAGAAATCAGTTCTACTTGGAGGGCTAGAGATGAATGTTGCAGCTCCTTGTCGGCATTATAGCTTATCATAGTGGATACCATCAGCATATTAAGTGATTCTTTGTATACCATAGCATCGTGCATGGAGATAAAAAGACAAGAATATTGCATGTCCCCACCCCTCATCGCGATGATGGAGAGGACGTGACCAACACCCTACTGCTGTCAAATGGGCAAACTAGCCCCATTAACATAAACATAAAAATGCATTGGGTTAAAAACATACATAGATACATAAAAGTTGCAATTATATGGTGGAAGAAAATCAACCATATGTGCATTTCGTGTGTTCATCATAATTTATTAAAATAAATACAAATGCAAAGGTAAGTAAACAAGAATAAAAGTAAATACTTATCTTGTGATTGTACTATCCTGCAACTAGCTATGTTTGTCTACGGTTCCACCTAATCATAGGCTAGTGTGCTTTTCAAACTCTTGGCATCACTACCACCCCCGAGCCCAGAATGATCCCATAATGAACGAAGGAATAACAAGATTACACAGATATCCAAATACATATCAAAACCCAACCAATCCAAAACTACATTTGGGTTTGTTAGGGTGCTAGGGAAATAAGCCAATAGCATATGGTTTCCTTGGAATTACTCAACAAGCCAACAATCATATCCAAACATTGCTATACCCTCTACCATGTGGGTCTCTTCGACTTTCTCAGCCAAGAAAGCACCACCATGCACTTCATAGTAAAAATACAATGGCTGGGTAAGGACAAAAGCATCTTAGCAGCACAAAATGAAAAGGAAACAAGGGTAAAACAACCCTATGATAGTGATTTCAATTTCCAGAGACGTTTTGTCCCTAACGTGGCCAAAATGGACTCAACAACACCCAAGAAATCGTGGGTCTCTTCTCCTACTCACTGGGCATTTCCAAAACGATTTCTATCTTGGAAAACAACGGGGAACTACAGCCAAATTGTGGCAGAGGGAACCCACCCATTGATCACTACAAAACCAAATTCCTAGCATGGGGAAATTGAAGAAAATGGCTTTCCATGTGAGGGAAAACACGCATCAAACCAAAAATGGCTTTGCAACCAAGAACAAAGTGGTAAAATTGGGGAAAAACACCCTGTGAGTAAAATTCAATATCACAAATGTTTCTTGCAATTGAAGAGGGTAAAACAGGCCACATCCATGCCCAAATTGCAGGTCTTCTTTTCCCATTTACTGCACAATTCCAAAAACAAAAATATGGGTATGGAAAAATAGAGAAATAATAGAAAAACATGGATGTAACTAGTCAGCAAGCCCCTGCTGCATGAGTGAGCACTAAAATCCATGAGGATGGCTGAGAGAGAGCTCTCCAAGCTTCCCTTATGTGAGAGAGCCTCGACGTGAAATGGGTGACTTCCAAAATTTGAATTTGACCTCCATACCTTTCCCATCCAAAGGAAATAACTTCCTTCACCAACTTTAGATGACTTGGCATAAAAGATAAAAAAAGGTAGGTGATCACTATATGGGTTTTCCCTTTGACATTTGGCTTTTCCCTAATTGGCCCAAAGGTTTGGATATTCCTCCCTCCCTATTCCTTGTGAAATCATGCCGCCATCTCTTTGACATTACGATGCATAGCTAGTTGTCGTATTTTTATTAATTTGCATTTTACATGATGTCTCAAACATATTGTTCCTCGCTAGGACATTAACCATCGTCATCAATTTATAATCGTCGAAACATAAAACACTAAATCGATGATGGGCCCTTTGGATTGATCTCCACACCACGATTTAATACAATATTTACATCATATGCAATTTAATACCATGGGGCCAAAAATTGGAGTGTTACATTCCCCTCCCCATTTAATAGCAATGTCTTTAGTGCTTTACAAAAATTGAATGAAATGGATGTGCCAAGAGCTTAGCATCCTTTGGCTCCCATGTAGCCTCTTTAGGACCATAGTGCTTTCTCTACACCATTATCTATCCAATGGCATGTTATGGAACTCTTACAAGTCCTCTCTTGCATGCATCAGCACACACCACATGATCTTTTTCTGGTCTTGGAGAATCCTTCTCGTCATCTTGGAACATTTTCAATGTCTTTGGAAACTAGAAATACCTATTCTCAAGCACCCAAGCAATGAGTCAATTCCCATGTTAGTATTCACAAGATTTTCCAAAANCCACAGGTATCTGACTTGGATTTACACAACCATGGCACTCAAAACCCTGCCCCACCACTCACTTGGGTGTGCATTAAAGGGTAGCTGAATTTCTGCAAGCCTCAAATTTGCTAAAAATACCTCTCAACCAAGGTGTGACATCTTCATTCTTGAAGACAACACCTGTTCAGGTGCTTCAATAGTAGTTATGTTCAAGAGCCTGCACCTCCTCTAGGTGCTTACCAAGCTAAGGCACTTCCTTTCTGAACACCAAAAAAGATTAATTCACATCTCATATTCATTCCTAGAGGATGCAATCTATAACAATATTTTAAAAATCATGGCGGCATCATATGATCATGTATACTGAAGAGAATCAATAACAACCAAAGTTTGATAAGTAGACCAAATACTTATTGATATAACATCTCTCAACAGAGATATGGCCCACCTTTCTTCATATGCTAACACCTCCTTGGGTGCTCAATGGAATCTTTAGTTTACAGGCCTAACACCTCTTCCAATGCTCACCAATGCTGAGGTACTTCCTTTCCAGGAACCATGACATAACATATTAATTCACAGGCCAGAATCATTTCTGCAATATTTTCTGAAATCTTAGCTGAATCATTATGCACATGTGTGATTACAGAAAATCAACCAGGATTTGCCAAGTAATCCAGTACTTATCTATATAGAATCTCTCAACCAAGATATGGTCATCCCCATTTCAGAGCCTAACACCTCCTTGGGTGATTAATAATAGCTCTATATTAGGGGCCCAACACCTCCTCCAAGTGGTTACAATACTCATGTGCTTCCTTTCCAAACATCATAATACCTATGGGTTATTCTATTCATGTAGCCCCCACTCTCATGACAGTCCACTTATGGTGTGAATGTGTGCAAAAAGAAGTCTAACCAGATGTCTTACACCATGGGTGTGCCTAGTGATGTATATGGGTGCCTATCTTGTAGGGGGGAGAAGCTATGTACCCAAGTACATGCTTCCTCAAGAGCCATGTACATTCAGTACATATTTTCATCATCTCACCTATGTTACATAGAAGGATGTGGTTCATATGAGATGTTGTCATAAAAATAATTGCAATCATAGGTTTTCAAACATATTCCAAAGATATTCCACTAAGAAGCTATCTACGCCCCGTACATCCTTCTGAGAATCCATGTACAACCAGTACATATTTTCATCATCTCACCTCCATTACATACAAGCATGCAATTCATATGAGATGTCATCATAAGAATAATTTCAATCATAGGTTTTCAAACCTGTTTCCAACACATCCCTTTGAGAATCTATGTACACCCAATACATCCTTTCGAGGAGCTATGTACACACAATACATCCTTTCGAGGAGATATGTATCCAAAACACATCCTTCTGGGAAGCTATGTACTCCAATGGCATATGTTCACCATCTCACCTGTGTTACATACAAGTATGCATTTTACATGAGATGTGATCATAAAATTTTGATCAGATATTTTCAAATCTATTTTCATGAATACATGATTTTCCAAATATCAAGCGATCAATAACATTTATAGCTAAAATAAAAATCTGAAGTCACAATTTTGCTTCCTGCAGAAAATCATATTTTTGCAACCATGAGGCCATCCTCATATTGCTTGTCTTTTTCATGTGGGAGTACTCATTCCTTACTTACGCATGCTTCCCAAAACCTGGACATCCACATAAAACATGTCATCCTCGCACCATTTGAAATCATCCAAACAATCACAATTAACATAAGCAAAGCAAGACAAGCATATCCATGGTTAGCATGATTGAAAACCATCACAGGAGATCATAGTCTCCCATAAGCAATAGGAGAACTTGCAATCTGAAGTTTTAAAACCTGTTCTCAGTCATGAGATCCTTCTCATGCCACATGGGAGCTTCCTTCCATGGGTTCCATTTGGGAACAACCATACTACTCATCTTAGGCCATTCTACCCGAGTCTTAAGGAAGTCCTCCTATGTATGTCCATACACACAAGGGCCATTTCCTCATGGAAGCATAAGTTGACATGCATTCCTCCTCAGCGTATACATAGGATCCACTTACCTGGAGAATATCCTTCAATGAGCTTCTTGCAATGTCCTACAAGTCCCACAAAAGACCTTACATCGATTAACTTTCTTAGACAAAGGAAATTCATCACAGCCTCAATTTTTTCAGGGGCTACAGATATTCCTTTATCTAAGATAATGTGACCCAAATGATGAATTATATCCCATAGAAGTCACATTTTCTCAAACCTCCATACAAATTATGCTTCCTAAGCAATTTCAAGTTCAGCCTCAAATGTTCCACACATTCTTCCTCATTCTTAGAGAAAATAAGAATTTCATCAAGGAAAAAAAAGAACAAACCTTTCCAGATAATTACTAAGAACATTATTCATGAGGCACATGAATGTAGCTGGTGCATTTGTGAAATGAAATGATACCACTACAACATCATAAGATCCATACCTTTATCTGAAGCTTTTCTTATGGACATTTTCATCCTTGAATCTTATGTGATGGTCACCAGACCCTATGTCAATCTTGGAGAATACCTTTGATCCTCTCACTCGATTAAAGAGGTCATCAATCCTAAGAAAATGATACTTTTTCTTTGCAGTGACTTTGTTCAAATTCCTGTAACCAATACACCACGAGAGTGTATCATATCTATTTCTCAAACAAAACACACTTGGTATGGCATATTTCTTTTCCCACAACTCCTGCAGCTGCATCATCATTTCTAGCAAGTCTAGTGTACTCGCCTTGTAGGGTTTCTTAGACATTGATGCATTTCCCGGCACAAGTTCAACTATGAGATCAACATCCCTTTTTGGAGGAATCCCTAGAACTTCATCACGGAAACATTCTCGAATTCCTGTAACATATGAAATCCCTCCAGTGTAGGATTATCATTCTACACTGCCTCCAGAACATGAGCTACACACACTTTGCAACATTTCCCACAAAACTTATTCAGCTACATTGTTGCATTCTTCCTACCAAATATCACCTTTATAATTCCTTTCACAACACTTGGGTCTCCTTCTTTATCCAAGAATGAAAATGTCTTATTGTAACAATCAAGATTTGTTCTATGTTCTTCTAACCAATCCATTCCAATTCGAATTTCATGAGAACCAGGTGATAGAACATTCAAATCTTCATAAGTGACCAACCATTCATAACCAATGGACATTCCCTTACCACCTCACTGACGTTTTCCTTAGTTCTAGTGGCTAGTTGAACTAACCATAACCTTCTATGATTTGAATTCCTCAAAGTGCGCATCTCATAAGCCCATAAGTGATATAGCTGTGAGTGTATCAAAGGTCAATCGAAACATAAAATAGTTTGCTCATCAATATCACCCTCAACTTCCACCATAGTTAGTTGATGTTCTTCCTTTGTTGATTCATGAGGTGAGAAGGTTTGAAACCTTTCTTCCTTGGGTCAGGCTTCACATCCTTCTTGTGATAATTTCCTCTACTCCCTTCCATCACATGCTGGTAGCCTTCTTGAAACAATATAGCCTCTTCCCACGTCATGAAAAATTCCTTCCCCTGTCTTTCAGCAACACTATTATAAAATAATGCAAGTGTCTTCTTGTGTTCATCTCCATGAGACCATGTCATCTCGTCCTTAAAATCAGAAAAACTTATGGATTTAGTCCATGCCAAGGATACATGGATACTCCCCTACTTCTCCATTTAACTATGGGGAAACCTTACAAGGTTCAACATATGTTATTCCTATAGGTAGACACAATCCATCAATGTTGAATCATTTAATTTATTATCTCCCATTGAATTTCTTAACAACACATTCTTCTGTTGGTCTGAATCCTCCGAAGATTTGATGAGGCATTTAGCTAGTCCTTATTCTGTACCATCTTTTCTAAGATGATGCTATGTTCCTCTTCACAACAATGAACATATAAACCTGTCACTAGTCCAATTATGTCTTTGCTCGAATCATCCACCCTATGCCTCACAACCTACATAGATACATCATCTAAATGTGCTTCAACACCATCTTCATATGGTGTCCCTTCATTCATAACAAACCTATGTTTTGCTTCCATAATTTATTCTTCCAAGGTAACTCCCTTGATTCTACTTTATAGAAATGTCCTTGTACATTTATTTTTCTTCCTTCAACTTCTTATCGTATTCAACCAACTTTCTCAGGGAGATGATGGAGGTCAAGGGAGGCTTTCCCACTTGTGGCTTCTGCTACTGCAGGGCATGTCAAGGGTGGAACCCTCGTTTTTTTTTGTAAATATTTTTTTTTTGCGCAATCTGTAGCATAATATCACTGCCATTTTCCACCTTTCTGGTCCCTGTAAATCCCACTGATAACCTGCAAAAAATGTCTTTTTCGGAGCAACTTAGTTTTTCCACCTGATTGGAAAACTCACCAAAGTTTCCCAATATGTCGGCCCGACTCACATTTTCCCTTCTGACGCATTGGAAAAACCCATCATTTCTGTTTTATCGAAAAACTTATCGAACTTTTCCAGTATATCAATAGAAATTGTTGAGTTCATCTGATGTATCAGAAAAAAACATTGTTTCTTTCCGATCAGAAAACTCAACAAATGTTTCTAATGTATCGGAAAAAACTTACCGAGTTCACCTGACATGTATCGAAAAAATTCATTTTTTCTTTTCGATATGGATTTTTCGACACTATGATAACTTTTTTTCAAAATTTCTCTTTCTTCCCTTGGCATCTGCAAAACTCATCTGAGATGCATCGGAAAGTCATCCGAGATGCATCAAAAATCTCATCCAAGATGCATCGGAAAAATTATCTGAGATGCATCAAAAAAATCCCGAATAATTTTCAACATAACCATATTTTAAAAAAAATTGGAAAAATTTCTTCCCTTTTTCATGTTGTCGGCTCGACATGCCAAGTTTTCCCATTGTGTATCGAAAAAACTTACTAAACACAGCCGATGTATCAGCCAAACTCACCGAGTTTACCTAATTTCTTAACACTTAGAAAATTTTTGAATTTTTCTTCTTTGTTTCCCTTCGTCGGATCAACATGCCATCCACTCAACTCAGCCAATTCAATAGACATTGTATTGGCAGCACTCGGCCAACTAAGATGATATATGAAAATTTCCAACACTTAGGAAAATTTTGGAGAATTTTTTGTGGCTCACACATTTTTCGTGTATTGGCAAGAGGGTAACCTTTCCTCTGTCACTACTCTTCATGGCCCATTGAGGTCCATGCTACAACATGAGCTCTAATACCACACTTTCATGCCCCTACCCATCATCCCAATGATGGAGAAGACGTGACCAACACCCTGCTGCTGTCAAATGGGCGAATTGGCCCCATTAACATAAAAAAAATGCATTGGGTTAAAAATATACATAGATGCATAACACTTGCAAGTATATAGAGGAAACCAATCAACCATAGAAGCATTCCATGTGTTCATCATACTTTATTAAAAGAAATATAGATGCAAAGGTAAATAAACAAGAATAGAAGTAAATAATTATCTTGTGATTGCGTTGTCTCACAACTAGCTACGTTTTTGCAATGTTCCACCCAACCTTAGGCTAGTGTGCTCATCGAAATCTCAGCATCACTGCCACTTCCAATCCAACCATGATCCCACAAGGAATGAAGGAACAACAGGCTTACACACATAGCCAAAGACATATCAAAACCTAGCCAATCCAAAACAACATTTCAGTTTATTGGGCTGCTAGGGAAGTAAGCCAATATGATATGGGTTCCTTGGACTTACTCACCCAAGCCAACAATCATACCCAAACATTTATATACCCTCTACCATGGGGGTCTCTTGGACTTAATCATCCAAGATATCACCAGCGTGCATTCACAGTAAAAATACAATTGTTGGTTAAGGACAAAAACGTCCCAGAAGCCCAAATCGAAAAGGAAACAAGGGTAAAACAACCCTCTGATAGAAATTTTGATTTCTAGAGATGTTTTCTCCCTAACGTTGCCAAAATGGACTCAACAAAACCCAATAAAACATGGGTCTCTTCTCCCACTTGCTGGGCATTACCGAAATGATTTTGAGCTTGGAAAACAACGAGGAACTACAACCAAATCATGGGGGAGGTATCCCACCCATTGATCATTACAAAAACAAATTCCTAGCCCAGGGAAATTGAATAAAATGGCTTCCCATGTGAGGTAAAATACACAACAAACCATAAACAGGTTTGCAACCAAGAACAAATTGGTAAAATTGGGGGAAAACACCCTGTGAGTAAAATTTGATATCACAAACGTTTATGGGTATTGTGGAGGATAAAACGACCCTGATCCATGCCCAAATCGTGGGTCTCATTTTCCCATTCATTGCACAACTGCAACAACAAAAATATGGGTATGTAAAAATAGAGAAACAAAAGAACAATGTGGAGTTAACTACT
This sequence comes from Pseudotsuga menziesii, assembly GCA_001517045.1. Taxonomy (NCBI): domain Eukaryota; kingdom Viridiplantae; phylum Streptophyta; class Pinopsida; order Pinales; family Pinaceae; genus Pseudotsuga; species Pseudotsuga menziesii. The sequence goes on from LPNX010148825.1 coordinate 409,130, forward strand.
TAGCAAGCTCCTGCTATGTGAGGGAGCCCAAAACTCCATGAGGATGGGTGAGGGAGAGCTCTCCAAGATTCCCATGCCTGAGAGAGCCTTGACATGAATGGGAATGGGTGAGGAAATGAAAGGCATGGGTGGATAACGGCTAGGGCATGAATTCCCAATCATTTACTTGCCCCACAAGTCAAAAACACACTTTCCAAAAATGGGTGACTTCCCAAATTCGAATTTGACCTCCATACATTTCCCATCCCAAGGCAATAACTTCCTTCATGAAATTTAGATGACTAGCTATAAAAGAAAAAAAGGGTAGTTGACCACTCTATGGGTTTTTCCTTTTACATTTGACTTTTCCCCAATTCGCCCAAAGGTTTGAATATTTTCCCCTCCCTACTCCTTGTGAAATCATGCCCCCATCTCTTTAACGTTGTGGCTCATAGCTAGTTGTGGTATTTTTATTAATTTGTATTTTACATGATGCCTAAACATATTGTTTCTGGGTAGCACATAAACCATCGGAATCAATTATTAATCGCTGAAACATAAAGCACTAAATTTATGGTGGGGCTTTTTCCTTGAGCTACACACCATGATTTAATACAATATTTACATCATATGCAATTTAATGCCATGGGTTCAAAAGAAAGGGTGTTACAAATATGTTGATGGATTGAGATAAAATGAGATTTAGATGTTCAAAATAACAAAAGAGCATATATATACACTATTTGGAGTTCCTCGGAGAGATGAAATTCCAAAGAGTAGTACACCACATATTTCCATTGAGTTGTGCATATGTTAACCAATTAGAGACCATTGGATGGAAATATGGTACATGGTTTTCGATATTTCCTCGCACACCAATTGAAGTATCATTTTACTTCCTCCATTAACTTTATGTAGAGCTTGGGATGGGATAACATGTCAACTATTTTGACATGTTGGAGTTCTAGGGAGCCGGTAGAGGGATGCCCCAAAATCGACCCAATGCTAGGAATAGAGATGCTGATCGACATTTTCCTCCACCCCTTATCCAACTACCGAGGCCACACATTCCTCTTGAACATGATATCATTACCCAAACACATCAGGCATTTCTTACGCTAGCTTAGATGATTTATCGACACCCCACAACTATCGACCAAACAAGGCCCTCTTCCTCTGGTGAGGTATAACCATTAGCTTCTGATTGTAGAGGACCATTTATTGGTAGGGATAGACCAACATATAATGTTACCCGGATCAAGCCACACATGTGCGCAACGTGTGGTCAATCCTATTATGGTCATGGACCAACACATGGTACCTCTATGTCGAATTGGTGCTCAAGTAAGGACATTCTAAAAACTCTATTGTTGTTAGCGAAGATTAGGGATGATTTTACACATATTAGAAGATTAGGAATGATTTTAAGGAACCATACTTATTTAAAAGTGTATAAATGTTAGCGAATCTTACCAATTCTTAAAACACCAACTATAACATGTTTGGTGATATTTTTCAAAAAATATTTTAATTTCCAGCGATTTTGTATCGTTTATATAATAATTTGGCGATTTTTAGGGTGAAAAAAGTTTCCCCCCTCAAAATTGGGCAAAATGGGGCTTCAAATAATGCAACATGGTGAACCTTTTTTTGGAGAAAACCCCCTAAAAATAGCCCACCCTAAAATTATCCCTATAGAAGATTCTTAATATATGTAATTTTTAATTTCTTGTAGGACCGTGATTCCTCTAAGGGGGGTGGTAGTGTACCAGGTGTTGTCATATCTGAGGCTCAAACAACCAATGCTGAGGTAATATTTCAGCATGTGTCATTTTGTTAATACATATCGTTTTGTTAATACATGTGTTAGTTAATCAATTTGTTAAATGGTCTAATATTTACAATTTTTGAAGCTGTGGGAACCTTATTTCAAACAAGATGTGGAAGAAATTTCTTGGCTTCAAACCCTCTTATATCCATCTCCATTCCCTCCTTGGTGCACAACAAATACCAAGATATCGACCGAACAGAGCAAAGCTCAGTTGGTAGCAACAACAATGTAGATTCACTCTCACCAGAGGTATATTTCTATTGATAACTACCAGAACATAGTTTTTGCATTAGGGTGAGGGATTTCAGGTACCTTGGTCTTCTACCAAGGTTCGCAATAAAATATAACGGATGGGGTGTTTATAGTTATTACACATAGTTGATTTTCACTACAACTCACCCTTAGAGAGGTATTATAACAATAACCCAATGCACCATAGGAACATTCAATGATAACAGTGCAACGAATACATATAAACTCATTAATAAGAAAATGAATAAACACATAATCACACTAACAAATATCTACACTCAATCACATTCATTAATCACACATTTGACATAGTATCTAACGTGGAAACCCATCCGGGAAAAACCACAAAGGCGCTCTTCATCTAGGATGAGAAATATATGTAAACTTTCAATGTGTGCACTAAGCTTCAAACACTGTTCTAGATCTCTCTTTCTTTTCTAATACATACATCTTCCTCCTCTCATTCTCTTTGGCCTTCTGTCACTATTCTTTATGTACTTGACACTACCAATGATCTGCACATAGCCTAGGTCGACTCACCCTCGTCTACACTCATGCACACTCAACTGCAAGTTCTTCAGCTCCTCGCTACAATTTCAACACACTAACATACAATACAATGAGACTTGAACTAAATGGCCATATGTTATAGAGACTAACATGACGAGACCCTTTGGAGGATAACCTCCATACATCTTGGGTTTATTTTTTTATATATTCTTACAAGTTGCTTTCAGCTGAATTCATACAGTTATCCAATAGGATCCCTTTCCTAGTTTATCGACACATGACAGTAGGCACTAATGACATGAATTAGAAATATGCTTTCATATTTGAACCTTTCCCTGACTCTATCCATGTTCATACCCACAAACTTTCTGAAGTATCACTTTCTATCTGTTGCATCACTGCACATCTTCTACCATGGTTAAGTTGGTCAAATCCTTTCCTTCTTCTTTTGTTCCTCGCCCATCGTAGCATCTCTTATGTCACGAACTCTCTTCTTCTCCTTTCATAACATCCTATTCCATTGTTTCTTTCCTTATCTATTTCTTTTTTTTCTTCTTCTATTCTTCTTTTGTCGTATCTTCCCTTGTTGCTACTTCTTCTACCTTTTCTTCCTTCCTTTCGCGGTTTCTTCTGTCAGAACTCCTTTTCCTTATCTCCTTCTTTGGTTTGTCCTTCTTTACTTCTGTCTCATATCCTTTTACTTCCTGAAGCTTGACTCTTTTTCATCCTTGGGAATAATTCTAAATGAATTCTCCCTATCTTTCTCTAGCCCTAACACGCCCCCAAAACTCACACGTGGCTCATCCCAAGCCACAGAAGGTTATTGTTCCATATTTTTAGTTGTTCTCACATGAGCTTGAACATATTGCAATATTTTCACTAATTTCATTGTCTGATGTTGCACATCTTCCTCTGCTTTCTACAAATTTTCAACAAGGTGAGAATGTAGGTGTTTCAATGGTACATGCATTGCTTCTTGTTCTCGTCGTTGTAATCTATGATATATAAGATGAATAATATCAAAAACTATTTTAGCTTTATGTTGCATCTCTTCAACTTTATTTGCCTATTTTTTTTGTTACATGCGCAACACCATTAGTTATTGCTACAATTTCTTCATTATGTCACCTTAGACATCCTCTGTGATAAGGGTAACTATTTCATATCAATATTCAATCGAGTTACTTATGTCTTAGTTGTGTACAAACCCTCTGTGAATTTGTCTAGTTCGACATATTCAATTAAAGATTACCAAGCATCAGAGACTTGGTCAATAGCCTTAACACATAGTGCCTCTACTTCTTCTATATTCTTCACAACTTATGCTACTACTTTTCTTCGTTCCTCCAAGAATTCGGGTGGTGTTCTTGCTCTTATCTGCACCTCTAACTTTCTGACTTTCTTTCAAAGGTCTTCTACTATTTCACCAAGTCAACTTACCTGCATCTCTCATAACATTTCCTATGTTATGCCTTCTTCTGCAAAATTTGTACATGCAAGGGCTACAATTTTTTCAATCCTTTTTCCTATTTTATTCATACGTATTTTTCTTCTTCTCAACCTCTACCACTACATGATTCATCTTATTAATACTTCTATTTGCAAATTTTTCCTGTTTAATCAAGACGGCTTCTATTAATTTCATTTATGTGACTGCGAGGTTTTGTAGTGCATATACCTTAGTCATGTGCATCTGCGAAAAATCTATGATTATCATCCCTAAGCTTCTTGAGACATCATTAAATTCCAGGGTTTCTATATCAAGCACTTCTCTTCACAACTATGTTCTTATCACTAGAACCGGCATTGGTATTTCAGCTGGTCACTTTTCGAAAGTTCTAGGTATATCCTACAAATGAGTTATCTGAGGCACACAATCTACTGCAATTATAGCCTCCTCACTATTTTTACATAAGACTTTGATCAAATGAGTAATAGTACCTATAATCTCCATTGGTCACTTGTTTAATCTATGAAATCTTGTCTCTATGATTTCTGTCAGCACTTTAGTGAACTGCATCAAATATTCCCCGTCAATGTTGAATATATTTCCATTTATGTCATCCATTGTATTTATATTTCATCTAGACTCTGCTTGCTCTGTATAGACCTCCTTTCCTCTATTTTCTTCATCTTGATATATCGGAGTCGAATCTAGCCTTCTCTTAGTCGGATCCTCATCTTGCACATCATTGTGTATGTCCTTTTTAATTGATCTTTATATTGTGACAATTGTGGTTTGTCTAGTTCTATGTCATCAACTGCTATTTGGTCCTCTGAGATAAGGGCATGCCATTCCTTTAGTCATTCATCAACAATGGATCCAAGTTCTTCTTTACTTAGAAATAAATCCATTTCCAACCATTGGCATTGTGGGTCTTTTCGTGACTATATCCTAACATAATGTAGCCCGATACGAAACTTAATGATTCGAAAGAACTAAATCACAGTTCCCTCACCAAGTCCCATTTTCTTCTGCACTTGATCCCTCATGGCCTCTCCATGCATAAAAAAATTCAATATTAGTATTTTGTTTCCTTTCCTTGTTTTTATGTGTGCACAAGATATTCTTGGATCTCGCTCCCTTGTAGTGAACTAGTATATCCATGGGTTGATAGTTTGGTGGGTCAACCGTACACCAAATGAAATAAAAACTAACATCCATGCATAGTGTAAAGGTTTACCACTTTCCTACGATAGACATGTGTATTCTAGTAATTCATTGAGCAAAAATTATGACGAATTAATGTGAGCTCACTCTACACAAAGTTCGGCTAGTGTAACCGCACCTGTAGTACATTGGGTCGGTCGCAGTTTGCAAAACATTTACAATATAATACATTCGTAGAATACATAATAGTATATTCATTAATGGACGAGATGAGGAACACTATCTTGGCCCTAACAAATTCATACTTGTCCTTAACCCTTTCTATCATCACTTTTTCCTAGTATTTTCCTAGATAATGCATTGGTTCTATACCTGATAGTGGGAGACCTTTTATCACTGCAATTAGCTCGACATGCATAGAATATACTTCATCTACAGAAATAAATCCTCCATGAAATGATACCAACAATTTTTGTACAAATGTATTAACTTCTGTGATGCGACCAAAGTGTGGCATGTATAGCAACAATAACAATCCAGACTATTCCAGTCCTCTCTCCCATTCCATTGGGATGAAACACTTCAGCAATTTTGGTGTAGGCTACAAAACTACCATATAATTATTCATGTTGAACTATTTTTGTTTCTTGCTATCGTGGTTATCAAAGGATAGCTTCTACATGTGATCTTTGTAACGATATATGGTCATAACCAATGTGCTCTCAACTTTTGTAATTTATTGAAAAATTTACTGTCATACATAAGAAGAAGTTAGCCAACCTCAAAGTGCTTCCTCTTAATGTGTCAATCATGCCATACTTTTTTCCTTTGTTTTTCAACATTTTGATGAAAGCATGCAACAAAACGTTCTTCTTCCATGTGAACAATTTGCAACATTTTTTCTTCAACAACATCGACATATGCAATCTATGTGATCATATCAATTCATTGAATTAGGACAATATACTCCATAGGAATCATAACTTCTTGTCCATACACCAACTAGAATGGAGTTTGTCCTATTAGATTCTTAGAAGTTGTGCGATATGCCCATAATACAGCTCAAATTTTCTGATCCTAGTCATCTCTTTGAACTTTGAAAACCTTTGTTAATGCATTCTCTATAATTTTGTTAAAGACTTCGACAACTCCTTTTGCTTGAGGGTGATAAGGAATAGTCTTTCTATTTTGAATATGGAATTCCTTTGTGATTTTTTCACTCGACTAGTTGACAAAATCTGTACCCTGGTCACTTATTCAAATATTTGGGCATCTAAATCATGTCACTGCATTCTCAAATAAGAAATTTGTAGCAGTACAATCCTTCAGTTGCATTGCTTTATCCCATCTTGTTGAAATATTGAAGAACATCTCCCGAGTACCTATCATGTGGCTTGAAGCTCGACTGTCAATATACCAAGTTCCGAGAGGTGTATATACTCAACAAGGAATGCACCCTCTCAATCTATATGTCTATGCTAGTGGTGATATACACTCTCTTTCTCTAAACATGTCGAGAAAAAAGACAAAACTCTTTCTTGAATATTGTTATATACTCAATCTTTGCTAAAGTTATAGACTAATGATTCTTCTTCTTCTTGTTGTTTGGACATTGCAAGGTATAGTGTCAAAATCCTTGACAAGCAAAGGACTTTACTTTTCTCAAATGCTTCTTACATCCACTGTGTTGTTGTTGTTGCTTATCCCCATCCTACTCGGGGCCTTTTTTGTACTCCTTCTTCCCTTTTGCATCCAAAGCCACATTGTCCTCATCTAGCCTATTGTTGGAAGAGATTCCATACAGAAAACCTCTCTCGGACTCCTCTTGCACGAAATCATCCTAGATTTTATCCCATGAAGGAAAGTTGTCCATAGAAACTATTGCCTCAACAAAAATAGCCCAAGTCTTTGTAACCCCATTCATAGTTGTGCACACTAGCTCAATGCTAGAAACAAACTCCCTAATTGTTGAAACCTTATCTCTCACCTGAGATATCCTAGTAATATAGGAAGTCGCTCCCTCTACTCTCACCATTTTAATACTCTTCAATTATTCCCTTAACACAATTTTCTATTCTCTGTAAAACTCTTGTACAATCTGGTCAAAGCATCCGGCATCTTATATGAACGATATTTGCTTGATATGTGAGGAATCACATGGTATTTAACTACTTAAAGAACTATCCTTCTATCCCTAATGTCCTTTTTCTCCAAGGTAGCAAGTTCTTGCGCATGAGCGGGAGGTGGAACATGAATTGGGTGAGCCTGCATGTGATTAACCACTTCATTTGACATTTAATATTCCTCGAAGATAAGGACTATCCTAGCCTTCCATGGGTCAAAATTCCAAAACCCATCAATCCTATTCTCTAACCCAACTCTTGTAGCCATTTGAATGCAATTTCAAACTTAAACAAGGTGTTTCTCACTTACAAAAGAAGCTAACTTAGAATTTGAAAGTTCCAATGCAATAATCTACCCCCAAGCTCTAATACCATGATAATTTTATGGGTATTTTACCACCCCAGTTTCAAGTTACTTGGTCATTGTTTAATGCCCAACCCAACAGAAATTTCTATTGTAGATGAATTGATTTCTCATAAAATAATTGTACATGAAACACTCGAAAAATCACTAATGTAGGAAGCATAAATTTACTCATAGTCAAAGACAATATTTTTGGCAAATTTCCAAGGAAAAACCCACAAGCAGAAAACCTTTTTGAGAGAGTAATTTCTATTCATTTTGAATGAACGGTAGATAAAATTAATAATTTCCAAGTACAAATTATCTTAACGATAAATATGAAGGATTTGTCGAAAAGTATGGACATGATATGTGAAAACGCATGCAACGTGTCTAAATTATGTCTAAATTATTAAAGATAAATATTGAGAAAATATATATTTTCTAACTTATTTTAATTAATAAATAACATAAAAATCAATAATAAACTTTAATATGTATTATCTACCATATGTCCTGAGAGAAATGGCACCATATAAAATTTGAAACTGCCAATATAAAATAGACAGTGAACTATTTTAATAAAATAAATATTGAACCACATAAAAATGTCAATATAATAGATTTCTGATGTACCGAATCACACAGAAATAAAATATGCTTTCAGAAGTACCAAATCACACTAAATTATGCAACTATTGATTGGAAAGAGAGAGGCATTTCAGTGTTAATGTGGAAATTTAAAATAAAATAAGATACAACTAATAAATAAAAGATACCTTACTAGTATATTCTCAATACACCAATTAAAAAAAACTTGTAGTGAACCTTGCTTGCTTTCGCTTTTGCATCTGCAAAAGGAAATGAAATTTCATGAAGAAACTCAAATGAGAAAACACTAAGTAGTAAGTAGAGAAAAATAAGTAGTAATAAAATAAGCAGAGAACACTAAGTAGAAAATAAATAAATAAATACAAATGGACTTATAGATTCCAGGGAATTTCTCTTTAAGAAGCTCAGTGGGATGATCCTATTGGAATAAACAGTATTGCATGTCCATGTGTTAAGGGTTCCTTGGAGTACCATCTTCCTTGGACAACTTTTTTCCTCTTCCTTAATAGGATGGTCCTGTAACACCCTAGTTTTGACCCCATTTGCGTTAAATATATGATGTAGATATTATAATTAATCATGGTGTGGAGCTAAAAGCCAAAATCCCCACCATCAATTCGGTTGTGTTATGTTCGACGATTGAAATTGTTGCCAATGGTATATCATGATATACAACACATATTAGTTTCGGCATCATGTAAATATGTGCTTTAGTTAAAATGAACCCCAACCAGCTATGTCACTGCAACCATGATGAAAAGGTCATGATTTTTTTGAGGATAAGGGGGGGAATTGTTAAACCTTAGGCCCACGGGGGAAAAGCCATGTGTCACCACCCTTTTTTTTTTACACACCTTCCCTTGTCTCATCCAACTACCACCTTAAACATTCTGCTGAGTAGTTGAGGTAGTTATTGTTGGGAGTGGGATGTGGTAGGACTGTCAGTCCTTACCCACATGCAAACTCCCCCAGCAAATTGAACCTCACGTTTGGCAGAGGAAGTGAACTCTCCATGATTCCACTCTCCCCATGAAGGTGCTGGAAAACACTCCCACACTTCCCACTCACAATTCTCTATTGCCGCTCATCCTCACACAGGGGGGGACGTCTTGTTCCTCACACAACAAGTATTTCTATTTTGAATCACATAGCTAGGAGGGGAGCCATTTTTGGTTGTCATTTACGTTTCCCACAACGTCGTGTCTGGTGTGTTTTCCCTCCATATTTTGGGGTTCGGTGTGAATTTTCCCTCATGAACAGGTGGGGAGTCTGATCTTCTTCCCCATTGTCTGTGTAATTTTTCCCAGTGGATTCATTGTTGAGAATGGGCTGTTGTTTCCCCGTGTTGATGGTTGTGTCTGTTTTTACATTCTGGGCTGCTGTAATTTGTTAAGGAGGCATTTTGGCCACGATAGGGCCAAGAATGACTCAAGAAATTGTTTTCCCTATCCAAGCTATGAATAGCTTGTTTGGCTGTGTGTATGCAGTGGTTGGTCTTCGGACTATGTTGGAGTGGGAGTGAGGGATGGATTTTCTTGATAAACTTGGTGTGTTTGGGAACCACACAGACGGAGATAGAGGGATGGATTTCTTGTCGACAACCCCTTAATAGTACTGGAAGGGAATTCAAGGCCTAAGGCACTGTATAGCTGAGAAGCGACTGATTCCTTGTGTTGGGTGTGTGTGGGTGTGCTAGAAGTCAGGCTATTTCTAGTGTAGGTGTCCCTAGCTCTGCAATGAGCTCATCATCCTATCATTTAGCCTTTCCCAGCGCCTTGATGGCCTAATAAACCTCACCATGTTGGCTTGGTTGTTTTTTGGGTATCCTTGGCTATGTGTAAACCTACTTGTTCCTTATTCCTTAGGGAATCATGCCCAGCCCAAGGGTGGCAGCACTATTGAGAGATTAAGGAGCATGCTAGCCTATGGTTGGGTGGAATGTTGCAGAGACGTAGCTAGTTGTGGGATGAGTTCTTTATAACATAACTAATATTGTCTATTTTACTTCTGCAATCATATTTATTGTTAATGAATATGATGAACATGTTGAATGCTTGTATGAACATATGTTTTCTTTCGCTGTATGATAAATAATCATGTATGCATGTTCTAGTTCAAAACATTTTGTTTCATCATTTTATCTACATACATGTTCATGGGGCGGTTTCCCGGATGGTTAATACCATGGTAGCGTCCTCTTCGTCGGTCGCAGGGTTGGGGACATTACATTGTGGTATCAAAGCCGACGTTATAGCAGGGGCCTTAATGGGCCATGAAATATCAGCTAGCAGAGGTAGGTTGCCTTCTGCCTAGTAGAGATCAGAAATTTATGGCAAAAAAATTCCACAAAAATTTTCTAAGTGCCAGAACTATCGGCTCATCAAAAGAATTAGTGGGAAGCTCTTCCAATGCAGTGGAGAGCTAGGTAGAATCCCACCCGATGGAGGACAGTTCGAAGAAAAATTGCGGAAAATTTTCTAAGTGTTCATCCTCCGTCAGTGAAAAATAGTTGTTGGTTTCGCTGACACCGTGGAAGAACTTAGTTGTTTGTCAGTCCGCCATTGCAACTGCCATGTGGAATAGCACTCCAATGATTAGAAGTTCAACTGTCGATGCTTCGATCGCCGATGCATAGTGCTTAATGGTTCCCACCACCAACAGATGTTATTCCATGGAAATAATAAGAGAAAAATTTCCATAAAATTTGTCTAAGTGTTGAGACCATCAGGTGAGTGGAAAAATTTAGTGATTTGGACCGCCGATGCATCGGAAGAAGATTAGTTGAACAACCACCGATGAAGTAGGAAGGATTTAGTTGTTCATGCACCCGCCATTGCGGCTGATTAGTGGACTCTCCTCCCGATGAACAGTTTCTCCAACCACTGATGCCGCAATGACTGGGGGTTCTAACCGCCGATAGGATTGTGGCTGCGGAAACCCCAGAGAGTTCGCTTACCACCATTGTGGCTACCCATGGAACTAGTCGCCTGATGAGTAGAGGATTCAATCACCAATGTGGTAGTTCTTAGTGGATCTGATCACTAATGAGCAGTGGAGGAAGTTAGTTGCACTGACTGCCGAAACGTCAAAATGTTAGTTGGGAGGAGACCTGATCCTGTACAAGGAAATTTTGAGTTTTCTGTGGGATTTCCCAATAGATTTCGACTGTTTTTCAGAGGGATTTTTAGTGGTTTTTCAATGGATTTTTAGGGCCGAAAAGAAGAAACTGGTAGTGATCTTATGCACCAGACTGCATGAACATGCAATTCCCCTTGACCCCCATCATCCCCCTTGAACATACATTCTTTGATGAATAAAATCTTGTGTTTGGGAAAGTTTGTTATTTCATGATTTTTCTAGGAGAAGGTAAGTAATTCTGATTTATATCAATTCTAGGCATCTAACAATTATGCTACTACACATTTGCAGAATCATAGTCACCTTCAAGGCAGCATTCCAGGTAGTGCAGTTTGGTAAGCAAGTGGTGCTTTAGTTATGAGAACCCATGACAAATATGATGGTTGACATTCTTACGAGCGTGCATGAGATGCCATGAGAGAAAATGTCCGTAATGGACATGATGACATAGAGTCTAATGGAAAGAGATTCCAAGAGACACCATTAGATGTTGCAGCCACCATGAGAATCTTGATTAAATCCAAGGAAGAGTAGCATCAGCTGAATGCTGCTATGTTGTAGAGTTTGAGAGACTTGCAAAGAAAGATAGACTGTGGGTGGGGTACAGCAAGACCAGAAGGAAGTAAGAGCAGTACTAGGAGGTGGGGAAGGACTTCTAGTGGGTAATCTAACTCTAAAGAATCCAGCAGGGATTCAAGCTCTTCTTCTCATAAAAGAAAAAGAAAGAGATACCATAGGGATCGCTCTTGGGATGAATTTAAGAAGGCAAAACCTCCTACATTTGATGGTGAGGTAAAGACTCGACAAGAGGCTGAAGATTGGCTGTCACATACCCCAATTTTGTAAAATAATGTTATTTGTTTTAAAGACATTATGTTAAATTTAATGCTAAGTTGAAACTGATGACTCAGCAGAGTCAAAATATGTGGAATGTAATTCTGAATATTTTATTTTTAATAAATCGAAAGTGGAGACAACAGCTTGGGAGAGCTGTTAATAAGAGTGTTACTGGTCAAACTGGTGGAAGGAACTAGGTGGAGAGAAAAAGACAAGTGGCAGTATCCTCAAACACTTCCTGTGTTGCAGGTGGCAACTTCCCTTACATTTGGGGTCATGATCCATAGAGAAAGTGAGATCAGAGCAGGTGGCTCAATTAATGACAACTAACCCAAAAAAAAGACCTGGGAAATCTTTTAAAAGAGCCCAATGTAGAGAGCTGAGACTGCTCAGATATTTTCCAGGAGAAAAATCATTTAGGTGGAATGCACTTCAAGGAATTCATTGGGAAAAAGGGAAACTGTAAGGAAGGTGTTTGAGGGATAAACTGCAGGAACTTGATCTAATACAACTTCTTAGCTGAGAGAATTTACTGATGAGATCAGGACTAGTATTGAGTCTCAGGACTAGTACTTGATTAATTACTTCACCTAGTTCCATCCAGGGAGAATAGAGCAAGCTAGGGGGTCCTGAGGAGTCGCTGTTTGAGCGCTCTCCAGGAGTTGGTAGGGAGGAACGGCCTCCCATTGCTGTTGTCGACCAAGATTTAAGAATAGGTTCTGCTATTTACTAATTTCTGTGTTATTATCTATGTGTGATTGAATGATGCATTTGCAGTTTATGATGTAAAAACTTAGAGGATAGAATATCTTAGTTTGTTTAGTAATGAAATTATTCTTAATGAGAAACAAATCCTACATGTGTTTTTCCCCATCTGGAGTAATCCAGATCGTACTCTAGCATAGGAGGTGTATTTAAATGAAGAAAATATGATGTAAATATAAACTAAAATGTTAGCTCGATTACTAGAATGTTTTCTTTTATTGTTATCATAAGAAATATTATTTCGTACATAGAGTAGTGTTAGACCTAGATTGTGAATTCCAGATCATTAGAAAAGGAAAGGAAGCTATATCTTTTTACTAACAGTAGTATGTTTTGGGTAGATGAAACAGTTCTCTATACAGTATTCACTTCCGTAATCTTTACGTTTATTTTAAAACAAAAGGAAAGAAAGAAAATAGTTAAAAATGTGTAGTGTTAGGTTAAATAAAATGCTTTTCAGCTCTACAGTTTATTTCTCTTCCTATTGCAGAATAAATAACTACTGTGATATTAGCGACTGAACTGCGAGTAAAGATAGAAAAACCATTGATTTATTTCTAAAGACAAACTAGTTGGTTTCAAATTTTATTTATGACTCGTAATGCATATAATTCATTCATTTTTTTTATCTAGCTGAACTTAAACAAGTTCTACAGCTACTAACCTGTGCTTTATAGAATTTAAACAAACACTAGAATATATATATTTTAGAGGAAAGAACATAGATAGTTTGTTATTTATTTTATTTTAAATACTAATGTTATAATCTAAATATGTAATATAGATACAAGAGGAACTCTTTATAAATTATTTCATATAGAAAGCATAAGAATATAACAACAAAATACTTCCTCAATATACATCTATAAATAAACTAAATACAAGGATAATGTATATAATTATATGAACAATATTTGTTTGTAGGTAGAATAACATTCATATCCCATTATAATAAATATCAAGTAAATATAAATTTTGTACTTTAAAGATGTAATTATCAGTTCCATAAGTACAACTCTAAGAACTTGAAATTACTTATTTTCTGAAGGTTAACCAGTATAGAAAAATATTTAAAACTTTATTAGAAATAAGTAAATCAAAGCAAGATAATATAAAAACCATATACAACTTTCCTAAATAGGTAATATTAGAATAATTTACAAGGTAAACTTAAATATAATAACTTGCAAGAATCAAATTAACAGAACATAGACATGCTCGATTCACCGAGCTTAAATAACCATTTATACAATATAAGTAAAACAAATAAATCACAGTATTATATTGTAAATGAGAAGATAATTTAAAGGAAACAGTAAATACATCGTTATATCATGGAGTTAGGGTAAAAACCCTACTGTATCAAAATTACAACAGAGGTATCAAACAAAAGAGTATAAGCTCTTTCTAATGCCTCTTGGCTTCTAAAAATTAACAGAGTAAGTCTTTACCATCATTCTTTCATTTATACATTTTCTACACAATAACTAGAACAAAAATCAAAATTTACAGTCACGGCCTAAGCCGGAAGCCCCCCATAAAGAAAGGGTTTTGCTTTAACAGAAACAATGAACCAAGTTAACCCAAGTAAAAAAAAACCACGAGGGTTTTACAGGCCATGGCGACCAACCGTCAAATGTCCCATAAGGGACTGAACAAGGACGAACTGCCATGGGTTATCCAAGGATTACCCGTGAGCAAGCGCTTCTCCAAGCCTTGCACCAACCACACAGAAGGATAGGTCGACACCTATGTATCATCGAAAACGTTACTATTACTACCTTGCATTAATATAAGAAATCATGTAATGAAACAAATCTACAAAGATAACGAATATGTTAAGAGCAGTTCTTACCTCAAAATTTCATTGAAATGTAACCACCCATAAGCAGTAGTGCAGCTACCAATGTGAGGAGGAACCAAACCTTCATCTGCCATAGGAAAGTTGGAGTTTACTATTGCAGCATTGACTAGTTAAGGCCCAAAAGATGGAGCGAAAATCCAAGCAAGTATAAACACTTGGGCCGAAACCTTTCCAACCCAAAAACCCACACTACTACGAAACCCTAAAACCAAACAGAACTCGAGGGGTGAAGCCACGATGCTCACTACTGGGTCGCAGGAGAATAAGACATTTGCAGTCTGAAGAATACTGAAAGGAGCAAGCAGTGAAGGATAAACCCTAGAGGAAAACAAATAACCCAGTTCCAATAGCAATCAAATTGTTTACAAATCTTCTCTATCAAGCGTTCAGGGAGAGCCCACAATGCGTAGGAGACAAAGAAGCCAAGCTGGGAGACTGGCAGCGACAAGTTGTAGAGTGACAATGTGGGAAACTGACAGAGTAGCAGAGTGACCGGAGGCTGAAAAAAATGGGGAAAATAACAAGTTTAGGGTTCATCAGTGCCTGATATCTACATAACAATTGGCTGTGATGAGTCCATGTACTCAATAGAGATTATTTCGATGCAATGGGTGAAATTATATAGTCTTGGTGTGCAATCAACAAACAAATTCTTATTCCAATCTCTTGGAGATTCGAAGTTTCTATAAGGTTCGATACCCCGAAGCCAACCTAGCTTGCACGCTGGAGTGTAAACAACATCACATTAGTATTATTGTTAGGTCTTAAAATGATTAAGGGTATAGTCAACACTACGACCCATCTATTATACAAACATGATGATCATTCATTACAACGATTATAAATCTATTGAAGGTTAGGGTTATAACATAGAAAGGTTATAAACTTTTACGTGACCTAGCACATTATCCAAGCAAGGGATGCATATAATAAATGGTTATAAAACTTTAGATCAATGTTGAACCATAAGCTCATCGTAGGCACGGTCTATTTTATGACCCCTTTCATTTATACATTGCAAAGTATTCACTCAACAAACAACTATAGCTCTATCATGGGTTATGCCTTTTAATATTTATAAAAGGAGTTCATAAAAAATTTCTCATGATAAGATACCCATCTTGCTAGGGATGGGAGTGTATATATATAAACTATTAAGTTTACAAGTAAAAATATTAATCCTTATCGTATTTTTCAGGCTTGTCAATAGGTAACTTAGATAACTTAATAACATTAACTGGACGATATCTTCCAAGTTATGTGTAGAGGAGCTTAGTTCATCAACACTAACTTAGTCTAATTGATAGCAGTATGTAAGGGGATATAATTCCTTTAAAACCTCAAATCTTTAGAAAATAGAATAGAAGTATAAAAGAACTCATTATCATTTGCGCATTACTTTCACATCACAAGGAGTAACCAAAATTTATCATGACGTAAATTGTATATGTTTACAATTTAAGATAGACCCTTAACATAAAAACCCCGCCATCTTTAGTCTGCATGCAAAGAAATATTTAAGGCATTTATACATGACAACTATGGTAAACATTGAAGAGATTAGTATGCAATAAAACCTATAAATTACAACTACTAGAGAGAAAGCAACTGTCACCAATACTGATAGGACTGAATCTCGTTTCCATGGCATCTTTAAAAAGAATAATGATTTAATGGTTTTTACCTCATAAAAGCATTTGAAATTGAATAACATTTATATTCTTTTACCGAGCTATTATTTTTGCAACGAACATACATCTGAATGCTTTAGGATTATTGACAAGCAGCACGGGATATTTCTTACCTATAAATCTATAAGAGCAAGTAAACTTTATGTGTTAGCTCAAAGCTAAGTAAGCCCCAGAATACCAAGACAGTTCCACTTTGTGGTCGCAAAAAAAAAGAAAAGTCATTAAACTGAAAAAGAATTATTCTATAAGATAAACATAACCAAGTAGATAATTCAGATTATGAATTCATTAATATATAACTAATTAAAACAATTAGCTCACTACATTATTGAATATTATCTATCTTTTCAAAAAAATTAATTTTTCGGAAAATTTGGGATTTTGACATGTGGTATCAAAGCACAATGTTCAAACACTAGGCCTTGATGCAGCCCAACTAGCTTTCATAGAATAGTAAATTAAAATAATATGCTAACATATATTTTGTTTTATGTTAAGAACAAAAAATTTCCTTTTTCTGAAGTTTAATAGGAAGGTATGGAAAAGCTAGGACAGTATGTATAGGATGAGTCTGCAGATACGGAAACAAGAAATTTTCCCAGAGAACCTGTGTTAGAAGAGGTGACTGCCAACTCCTCAGAGCTGTTACAGACTGTAAAAGATTTAAAAACTGAAATGGAATCAGTAAAGAAGGAGAATGAGAGGATTCTAAAGGCTCAGGAAGAACTGAACCAAATTTTAATAGAGAAATTTCAAACTGAAGGAAGGAGTAGAAGGCTAGAATCTGAAGATGTCAGTCATCAAAGAAAATAAAAAAAGATGAAGCTTGCAAAAACTAAAAGTAGTTCATCATCTGAAGGGTTTGGTCAACGACAAAGTTACCATACCACTAGTGACAGTAGTGAAGATGATTTGTATGACAAGAAGAAGAAATACAAACCATATGAGGAAATTTCAGGGGAGTTCAAAAAGATAAAGCCCCCAACTTTTAATGGAGAGACTGAGAAGGGGGAGGAAGCAGAGTCTTGGTTATCCGAGATGAAGAAGTATTTTCATATATATAATTATTCTAGTCAGTTAAAGGCAAAGATGGCAATATATAACCTCTCAGGAAAAGCTGACATATGGTGGCAATACCTGAAGAGAGTCAAGGGTATAAGAGGAAAATAAGTTAATTGGAGTGCCTTTAAAAGGTATTTCAAAAAGAAATTTATGTCTGAGCAGTATTACGAGGAAAAAGATAAAGATTTTTATGAATTGAAGTTAGGTTCAATGATAATGAAGGATCTAAACAACAAATTCTTAAGTTTACTTAGGTATGTACCCTACCTAGTAGACGAGAAACCAAAAGTACAGTGATTTTTTTGCTGTCTACCATATCATATTACACATAGGATTGAATATGATAACCTGAAGACTTTGGAGGAAGCTATGAGGAAAGCTAACTTTTGTTTTAAGCAGAACCGAAAGAAAGAAGGCTTGGCCAATTGGAAGGCTACGAAAAATAACGATCAGCCTGAATTTAAGAAGAAGGAATTTGTACCTCACAGAAATTTCAAGAATAATAAGACCAAAAATTATTCTAACAATAAGAATTTCCAGGGAAACAGGAATAATACTTCCAACAATTCGAATAATTTTAAGGGTAAGGAGACTGCAAATAACCATGGAAATTTTACTAAGAGTTTTGAATGTAAAAAGCCTGTTAAGTGCTGGGAATGTAATGGCCTGCACTATGCCTCGGTCTGTCCAATCCGGAAAAAGATTGTTAGCAATATTTATATTGTACAGGACAAGATGACCGTTGGGGAAATAGCAAGGAGCATGACTAGAATTAATGCGGCTTTGGAGAACTGCCAAGCTAAATATTAGACTTCCATGGTGGAAGTAGAAGGTATGATTAATCAAATCCATGTAACCATTTTAATCGATCTAAGAGCTAGTCTCAGTTATATTGCACCTCAGATAGTGGAAAAATGTAAGTTGTCTGTCGATAAGTTTGAGAATTCTTGGTTAGTTCAATTAGCCACTGGGGCTAAAAGAAAAGTAACTTGTTTTGTGAAAGAATGTTCTTTACTTATGGATGAATTTGAAACTGTAGTTAAGCTTAATGTTTTGCCACTTGGCTCATATCATTTACTGATTGGTATGGACTGGTTAGAACAACATAAAGTAATTTTAAACTGTTATGATAAAACTTTTACATGCTTAAATAGTGATGAAAAACTAGTAAAGGTTAAGGGTAGTCCTAGAAAAAGTATAGTAAGGTAGATTTCTGCCTTACAACTTAAAAGAGCTGTTAGAAAAGGATGTAAAGCCCATGCAGTAACTATTACAGATGAGGAAGGTAAAACTAAAACAGGTAAGTTAAAAATAGAAAATATTCATGTTTTAAAAGATTATACTGATGTATTCCTAGAAGAAATTCCAGGATTACCTCCAAAAAGGGAATTGGATTTTACCATTGAACTGGTACCAGGTGCGGTACCTAGTTCAAAGGCTCCTTATCAAATGAACATGTTGAAACTTAATGAGCTAGAATCACAATTGAAAGAGTTAATTGATAAAAATTACATTCGACCTAGTGTGTCTCCCTGGGGGGCACCGGTCATCTTTGTTAAAAGTAAAGACGAAACTATGCGATTATTCTTAGGCTACCATCAGCTAAACAAGATGACTATCAAAAATAGATATCTGTTGCCCCGTATATATGATCTGTTTGATCAACTACGTGGAGCCACGGTGTTTTCAAAGATATATTTGAGGTCAAGATATCATGAAGTAAGGATTAAAGATGAAGATATCTTTAAGATAGCCTTTAGAACAAGATATGGACACTACGAGTTTATCATAATGTCATTCGGGCTTACTAATGCCCCAGCTCTCTTTATGTGTTTAATGAATGATATAATGCATAAGTATTTAGATAAGTTTGTGGTCGTGTTTATTGATGACATCCTAATTTAGTCAAAAATGGAAGAAGAACATAAAGAAGATCTAAAAATTGTTTTGCAAGACTTGTGAGCAGATCAAGTCTTCGCAAAGTTTAGTAAGTGTGACTTTTTTAACGATAAAATTCAATACTTAGGTCATGTAGTGACCAAGGAAGGAATTTCTATAGACCCTGAAAAGATACGGGCAATTAAAGATTGGTCGGTTCCTAAAGATGTGATGGATATTAGTTTGTTCATGGGAATTACCGGTTATTACCGGAGGTTCATTGAAGGCTTTTCAAGGATATAAAATCCGATAACTTCCTTGCAAAAGGAAAGAAAGAAATTTGACCGGAACCTAAAATGTGAAGAAAGCTTTAAGAAGTTAAAAACCTTATTAACTAGTGCACCTATTCCAAGAATAGCAGATCCTAATAAAAATTTCATAGTGTGCACTGATGCCTATAATGATGGCTTAGGCGATGTTCTGACTCAAGAATGGTATGTCATTGCCTATGAGTCTAGAAAGTTAAAAATTCATGAAAAGAATTATGCAACTTATGATATGGAACTAGCAACTGTAATACACGCCTTAAAAATGTGGCTACATCATTTAATTGGTAGAAAATTTATTTTAATGAATCATAATAAAGGACTGAAATATCTTCTAGATCAGGCTAATTTAAACACTAGACAAGCTAGGTGGTTAGCTTTCTTAAGCAAGTATGACTTTGAAATCTAGCATATAAAGGGTAAGGAGAATAAGGTGGCTGATGCATTAAGCAGAAACACAAAGCTAAACTTTACAACAGCAATCAGAACTTACTTTTTAGATTTAAATGAACAGCTTAAAGAAGGGGTAAAACAAGATGAAATTTATCAGAAATTGCAAAT
Source organism: Pseudotsuga menziesii (assembly GCA_001517045.1). NCBI lineage: Eukaryota > Viridiplantae > Streptophyta > Pinopsida > Pinales > Pinaceae > Pseudotsuga > Pseudotsuga menziesii. The sequence continues at coordinate 429,513 of LPNX010148825.1, forward strand.
TACAGCTAAGGAATAACCTACAGAAAGGTTAATAAAATGTTATAGTTTAAATGAAAATGAATTTTTATTATTTAAAGATAAACTGTATGTACCTAATGTACCTAAGGCTAAGTTGTTAATTTTGGATTAAGTCCATAAAACACCATATTCAGGACACCCAGGTTATCAAAAGAGTATATAACCATGCTAAGAAAAGAATATTTTTGGCCAAATATGAAAACTAAAGTAGCCGAATACATTGCAAGGTGTTTAGAATGTCAACAGGTAAAAACTAAACACCAACACCCAGCTGGTTTGCTACAACCTTTTCCTATTCCTAGCTGTAAATGGGAAGTGATTAGCTTATATTTTATTACTGGACTGCCTGGAAATCAAAATAAGAATGACTCTATCATGGTAGTGGTTGATAAGTTAAGTAAGGCAACTCATTTTATACCTATTAAAACTACTTACAATGATGCCAACATAGCTGATATTTCTCTAAAGCAGATTTTTCGATTACATGGAGTACCAAAAGTCATAATCTCAAATAGAGATCCTAAGTTTACAAGAAACTTTTGGAAGTCCTTGTTTAAAGGATTAAATACAACACTGAATATTAGGACTTCCTTCCATTCCCAAATAGACAGACAAACTAAAAGAGTAAATAAGGTACTGGAGGATTTATTGAGAATGTATGTGAAAGATCAGCCACATAAGTGGGAAGATTATATACATCTAGCAGAGTTTGCATATAACAATAACTATCAGTCATTAGCTAAATTTAGTCCATTTGAAATTTTATATGGAAAAAAATGCAACACTCCTATCTCTTGGAATAATCCAGTAGATAGATTAGTGTTAGGTCCAGGATTGTTGAAAGAAATGGAGGAAATTGTGAAGCAAGTGCAGGAAAATCTGAAGTGACACAGGATCAGAAAAAAAGTCAAGCAGGCTTGAAAAGAACTCCCAAGGAGTTCCAAGTAGGTGAACATGTGTTCATCAAGGTAAGACCCAAGAAAATATCTCTAAGACTGGGGAGTTGTGCAAAGTTGGCACCACGTTACTATTTTCCATTTGAAATTTTTTCTAGGATTGGTCAAGAAGCTTACCAACTAGCATTACCACTTAACTTGAGAATACATAATGTTTTTCACATTTTTGTTTTAAATAAATATGTTCATGATGCTACTCATGTGGTTGATTGGAATGTTGTACAGGTGGAACAAAAAAGGAGAATTTTCGGTGGAACCAGACTGTATCCTTGGGAGGAGGGAAATTACACTACATAACTGCACCATTGGGTAGGTGAAGGTGCAATGGAAGCACCTTAGTCCTGAAGAAGCCATGTGGGAATTGGAAAGTAAGATGCGAGAAGCATACCCAATTCTGTTCCAGGGGACTTCGGAGGAGGAAGAATAAATAACATCGAGGACGATGTTATATTTTAAGGGGGTGTGTATGTCACATACCCCAATTTTGTAAAATAATGTTATTTGTTTTAAATACATTATGTTAAATTTAATGCTAAGTTGAAACTAATGACTTAGCAGAGTCAAAAGATGTGGAATGTAATTCTGAATATTTTATTTTTAATAAATAGAAAGTGGAGACAACAGCTTGGGAGAGCTATTAATAAGAGTGTTACTGGTCAAACTGGTGAAATGAACTAGGTGGAGAGCAAAACACAAGTGGCAGTATCCTCAGACACTTCCTGTGTTGTAGGTGGAAACTTCCCTACATTTGCGGTCATGATCCCCTAAAAAAGTGGGATCAGAGCATGAGGCCCAATTAATGACAACTAACCCAAAAAAAAGACCTAGGCAATCTTTTAAAAGTGCCCAATGTAGAGATCTGAGGCTACTCAGATATTTACCAGGAGAAAAATCATTCAGGTGGAATACACTTCAAGGAATTCATTGGAAAAAAGGGAAACTGCAAGGAAGGTGTTTGAGGGATAAACTATAGGAACTTGATCTAATATAGCTTCTTAGCTGAGAGAATTGACTGATGATATCAAGACTGGTATTGAGTCTCAGGACTAGTACTTGATTAATTGCTCCACCTAGTTCTAGCCAGGGATACTAGAGCAAGCTAGGGGGTCCTGAGGAGTCGTTGTTTGAGCGCTCTCCAGGAGTTGGCAGGGAGGAACTGCCTCCCATTGCTGTTGTCGACTAAGATTTAAGAATAGGTTATGCTATTTATTAATTTCTGTGTTATTATCTGTGTGTGATTGAATGATGCATTTGCAGTTTATGATATAAAAAATTAGAGGATAGAAGATCTTAGTTTGTTTAGTAATGAAATTATTCTTAATGAGAAACAAATCCTACCTGTGTTTTTCTCCATCTAGAGTAATCCAGATCGTACTCTAGCATAGGAGGTGTATTTAAATGAAGAAAATATGATGTAAATATAAACTAAGATGTTAGCTCGATTACTAGAATGTTTTCTTTTATTGTTTTCAGAAGAAATATTATTTCGTACATAGAGTAGTGTTAGATCTAGACTGTGAATGCCACATCATTAGAAAAGGAAAGGAAGCTATATCTTTTTACTAACAGTAGTATGTTTTTGGTAGACAAAACAGTTCTCTATACAGTATTCACTTCCGTAATCTTTACATTTAATTTAAAACAAAAGGAAAGGAAGAAAATAGTTAAAAATGTGTAGTGTTAGGTTAAATAAAAATGCTTTTCAGCTCTACAGTTTATTTCTCTTCCTATTGCAAAATAAATAACTACTGTGATATTAGCGACTGAATTACGAGTAAAGATAGAAAAACCATTGATTTATTTCTAAAGACAAACTAGTTGGTTTCAGATTTTATTTATGACTGGTAATGTATATAATTCATTGATTTTTTTTTATCTAGCTAAACTTAAACAAGTTCTACAGCTACTAACCTGTCCTTTATAGAATTTAAACAAACACTAGAATATATATATATATATTTTAGAGGAAAGAACATACATAGTTTGTTATTTATTTTATTTTAAATACTAATGTTATAATCTAAATATGTAATATAGATACAAGAGGAATTCTTTATAAATTATTTAATATAGAAAGCATAAGAATATAACAACAAAATACTTCCTCAATATACATCTATAAATAAACTAAATACAAGGATAATGTATATAATTATAGGAACAATATTTGTTTGTAGGTAGAACAACATTCATATCCCATTATAATAAATATCAAGTAAATATAAATTTTGTAGTTTAAAGATGTAACTATCAGTTACATAAGTACAACTCTAAGAACTTGAAATTACTTATTTTCTGAAGGTTAACCCGTATAGAACAATATTTAAAACTTTATTAGAAATAAGTAACTTAAAGCAAGTCCAAGGAAAAAAAAGTAATTTAAAGCAAGATAATATAAAAACCATATACAGCTTTCTTAAAGAGGTAATATTAAAATAATTTACAAGGTAAATTTAAATATAATAACTTGCAGGAATCAAATTAACAGAACATAGACATGCTCGATTCACTGAGCTTAAATAACCATTTATACAATATAAGTAAAACAAATAAATCATAGTATTATATTGTAAATAAAAAGATAATTTAAAAAGAAACAGTAAATACATCTTTATATCACGGAGTTAGGGTAAAAACCCTACTGTATCAAAATCACAACAGAGGTATCAAACGAAAGAGTATAAGCTCTTTCTAATGCCTCTCGGCTTCTAAAAATTAACAGAGTAAGGCTTTACTAGCCTTCTTTCATTTATACATTTCATACACAGTAACTAGAACAAAAATCAAAATTTACAGTGACGGCCTAAGCCGGAAGCCCTGCATAAAGAAAGGGTTTTCTTTAACAGAAACAATGAACCAAGTTAACCCAAGTAAAACAAAACCATGAGGGTTTTGCAGGCCACGACGACCAGTGGTCAAATGTCCCATAAGGGACTAAACAAGGAAAAACTTCCATTGGTTATCCAAGGCTTACTCGTGAGCAAGCGCTTCTCCTAGAATTGCACCAACCACACAGAAGGACAGGTCGACACCTGTGTATCATCGAAAACATTACTATTAATACGTTGCATTAATATAAGCAATCATGTAATGAAACAAATATGCAAATATAATGAATATGTTAATAGCAGTTCATTCGTCAAAATTTCATTGAAACATAACCACCCACAAGCAGTAGTGTAGCTACCAACATGAGGAGGAACCAAACCTTCATCTGGCACAGGAAATTTGGAGTTTACTAATGCATCATTGACCAACGAAGGCCCAAAAGATGGAGCGACAAGCCAAGCAAGTATAAACACTTAGGCCGCAACCTTTCCAACCCAAAAACCCACTCTACTGTGAAGCCATAAGACCGAACAAAACTCGAGGGGTGAAGCCACGATGCTCACTACTGGGACGCAGGAGAATAAGACATTTGCAGTCTAAAGATTACTGAAAGGAGCAAGCAGCGAAGGATAAACGCCAGAGGAAAACAACTAACCTAGTTCCAATAGCAATCAAATTGTTTACAAATCTTCTCTATCAAGCGTTCAAGGCGAGCCCACAATGTGTAGGAGACAAAGAAGCCAAGCTGGGAAACTTCTAGTGACAAGTTGCAGAGTGACAGGGTGGGAAACTAACAGAGTAGCAGAGCGGCCGAAGGCCGAAAACAACGAGGAAAATAACAAGTTTAGGGTTCGTCAGTGCCTGATATATACATAACACTTGGTTGTGATGAGTCCACGTACTCAATCGAGATTATTTCCATGCAGTGGGTGAAATTATATAGTCCTGGTGTGCAATCAACAAACAAATTATTATTCCAATCTCTTGGAGATTCGAAGTTTCTATAAGGTTTGATACCCCGAAGTCAACCTAGATTGCACGCTGGAGTGTAAATAACATCACATTAGTATTATTGTTAGGTCTTAAACTTATTAAGGGTATAGTCAACACTACGACCCATCTATTATACAAACACGATGATCATTCATTCCAACGATTGTAAATCTATCGAAGGTTAGGGTTATAACATATCAAAGTTATAAACTTTTATGTGACCTAGCACATTATGCAAGCAAGGGATGCATATAATAAATGGTTATAAAACTTTAGGTCAATGTTTAACCATAAGCTTATCATGGGCACGGTCTATTTTATGACCCCTTTCATTTATACATTGCAAAGTATTCGCTCAACAAACAACTATAACTCTATCATGGGTTATGCCTTTTAATATTTATAATAGGAGTTCATAAAAACCTTCTTATGATAAGATACCCATCTTGCTAGGGATTGGAGTATTTATATATATATATATATATATATATATATATAAACTATTAAGTTTACAAGTAAAAATATTAAGCCTTATCATATTTATCAGGCTTGTCAATAGGTAACTTAGACAACTTAATAACATTAACTGGACGATATCTTCGAAGCTATGTGTAGAGGAGCTTAGTTCATCAACACTAACTTAGTATAATTGATAGCAGTATGTAAGGGGATATAATTCCTTTAAAACCTCAAAGATTTAGAAAATATAATAAAAGTATAAAAGAACTCATTATCGTTTGCGCATTACTTTCACATCACAAGGAGTAACCAAAATTTATCATGACGTAAATGGTATATGTTCACAATTTAAGATAGACCCTTAACGTAAAAACCCTTCCATCTTTAGTCTGCACGTAAAGAAATATTTACGGCGTTTATACATGACAACTATGGTAAAGATTGAAGAGATTAGTATGCAATAAAAACTATAAATTACAACTACTAGAGAGAAAGCAACTGTCACCAATACTGATAGGACTGAATCTCGTTTCCGTGGCGTCTTTAAAAAGAATAATGATTTAATGGTTTTTACCTCATAAAAGCATTTGAAATTGAATAGCATTTATATTCTTTTACTGAGCTATTATTTTTGCAATGAACATATATCTGAATGCTTTAGGATTATTGACAAGCAGCACTGGATCTTTCTTACCTGTAAATCTATAAGAGCAGGTAAACTTTCTGTGTTAACTCAAAGCTATGTAAGCCCCAGAATACCAAGACAGTTCCACCTTGTGGTTGCGAAGAAAAATAAGTCATTAAACTGAAAACAAATTATTCTATAAGATAAACATAGTCAAGTAGATAAATCAGATTACGAATTCATTAATATATAACTAATTAAAACAATTATCTCACTACATTATTGAATATTATCTATATTTTCAAAATTTTAAATTTTTCGAAAAATTTGGGATTTTGACATGTGGTATCAGAGCACAAGGTTCAAACACTAGGCCTTGATGCAGCCCAACTAGCTTTAATAAAAGAGTAAATTAAAATAATATGCTAACATATATATTGTTTTATGTTAAGAACAGAAAATTTCCCTTTTCTGAAGTTTAACAGGCAGGAATGGAAAAGCTGGGAGAGTATGTACAGGGGGAGTCTGCAGATACAAAAACAAGAAATTTTCTGAGAGAAGCTGTGTTAGAAGAGGTGACTACCAACTCCTCAGAGCTGTTACAGACTGTAAAATATTTAAAAACTGAAGGGAATCAGTAACGAAGGAGAATGAGAAGATTCTGAAGGCTTGGGAAGAACTGAACCAAATTTTAATAGAAAAACTTCAAACTGAAGGAAGGAGTAGAAGTCCAGAATCTGAAGATGTCAGTCATCAAAGAAAATCAAAAAATATGAATCTTGCAAAAACTGAAAGTAGTTTATCATCTGAAGGGTTTGGTTAACGACAAATTTACCATACCACTAATGACAGTAGTGAAGATGATTTTTATGATAAGAATAAGAAATACAAACCATATGAGGAAATTTCAGGGGAGTTCAAAACGATAAAGCCCCCCACTTTTAATGGAGAGACTGAGAAGGGGGAGGAAGCAGAGTCTTGGTTATCCGGGATGAAGAATTATTTTCATATATATAATTAGTCTAGTTAGTTAAAGGCAAATATTGCAATATATAACCTCTCAGGAAAAGCTGACATATGGTGGCAAGACCTAAAGAGATTCAAGGGTATAAGAGAAAAATAAGTTAATTGGAGTACCTTTAAAAGGTATTTCAAAAAAAAAATTATGTCTAAGAAGTATTACGAGGACAGAGCTAAAGAGTTTAATAAATTGAAGTTAGGTTCAATGAAAATGAAGGATCTAAACAACAAATTCTTAAGTTTACTTAGGTATGTACCCTACCTAGTAGATGAGAAACCAAAAGTACAATGATTTCTTAACTGTCTACCATATCATATTAAAGATAGGATTGAATATGATAACCCGAAGACTTTGGAGGATGCTATGTGGAAGGCTAACTTTTGTTTTGAGTAGAACCGGCAGAAAGAAGGCTTGGCCAATTGGAAGGCTAAGAAAAATAACAAGCATCCTGAATTTAAGAAGAAGGAATTTGTACCTCACAGAAATTTCAAGAATAATAAGATCAAAAATTATTCTAACAACAAGAATTTCCAAGGAAATATGAATAATACTTCAAACAATTCGAATAATTTTAAGGGCAAGGAGACTGCAAATAACCATGGAAATTTTACTAAGAGTTTTAAATGTAAAAAGCCTTTTAATTGTTGGGATTGTAATATTCATGTGAAAAAAAACTGTTAGCAATATTCATACTATACAGGAGGAGATGACCGTTGGAGAACTACCAAGGAGCATGCCCAGAATTAACGCGGCTTTGGGGAACTGCCAAGCTAAATATCAGACTTCCATGGTGAAAGTAGAAGGTATGATTAATCAAATCCCTGTAACCAGTTTAATCGATCTAGGAGCTAGTCTCAGTTATATTGCACCTCAGATAGTGGAAAAGTGTAAGTTGTCTATCGATAAGTTTGAGAATTCTTGGTTAGTTCAATTAGTCACTGGGGCTAAAAGAAAAGTAACTTGTTTTGTGAAAGAATTTGCTTTACTTATGGATGAATTTGAAACTGTAGTTAAGGTTAATGTTTTTCCATTTGGATCATATGATTTGCTGAATGGTATGGATTGGTTAGAACAACATAAAGTAATTTTAAACTGTTACGATAAAACTTTTACATGCTTAAATAGTGATGAACAACTAGTAAACGTTAAGAGTATTCCTAGAAAATGTATAGTAAGGTAGATTTATGCTTTACAACTTAAAATAGCTGTTAGAAAAGGATGTAAAGCCTATGCAGTAACTATTACAGATGAGGAAGGTAAAACTAAAACAGATAAGCTAAAAATAGAAAATATTCATGTTTTAAAAGATTATACTGACGTATTCCCAAAAGAAATTCCAGAATTACCTCCAAAGAGGGAATTGGATTTTACCATTGAACTGGTACCAGATGCGGTACCTAGTTCAAAGACTCTTTATCAAATGAACATATTGGAACTTAATGAGCTAAAATCGCAATTAAATTGTTAATTGATAAAAAGTACATTTGACCTAGTGTGTCTCCCTAGGGGGCACCGGTCATCTTTTTTAAAAATAAAGACGGAACTATGCGATTATTTGTAGGCCATCGTTAGCTAAACAAGATGACTATCCAAAATAGATATCCGATGCCCCGTATAGATGATCTGTTTGATCAACTACGTGGAGCCACGGTGTTTTCAAAGATAGATTTGAGGTCAGGATATCATCAAGTAAGAATTAAAGATGAAGACATCTTTAAGACAGCCTTTAGAACAAGATATGGACAGTACGATTTTATCGTAATTCCATTCAGGATTACTAATTTCCTAGCTGTCTTTATGTGTTTAATGAATAATATAATGCATAAGTATTTAGATAAGTTTGTGGTCGTGTTTATCGATGACATCCTAATTTACTCAAAAATGGAAGAAGAACATAAAGAACATCTAAATTATTTTTTGCAAGAGTTGTGAGAACATCAAGTCTTCTCAAAGTTTAGTAAGTGTGAATTCTTTAAGGATAAAATTCAGTACTTAGGTCATGTAGTGACCAAGGAAAGAATTTATGTAGACCCTGAAAAGATACAGGCAATTGAATATTGGACGGTTCCTAAAAATGTGACGAATGTTAGGTTGTTCATGGGAATTACCGGTTATTACCGGAGGTTCATCGAAGGCTTTTCAAGGATAGCGAATCCGATAACTTCCTTGCAAAAGAAAGGAAATATATTTGAATGGAACCTGAAATGTGAAGAAAGCTTTAAGAAGTTAAAAACGTTATTGACTAGTGCACCTATTCTATGAATAGCAGATCCTAATAAAGATTTCATAGTGTGCACTGACACCTGTAATGATGGCTTAGGCGGTGTTCTGACTCAATAAGGGTGTCCCATTTCCTATGAGTCTAAAAAGTTAAAAATTCATGAAAATAATTATGCAACTTATGATCTGGAACTAGCAGCTATAATACACGCCTTAAAAATGTCACGACATCATTTAATTGGCAGAAAATTTATTTTAATGACTGATAATAAAGGACTGAAATATCTTCTAGATCAACCTAGTTTAAATGCTACACAAACTAGGTGGTTAGCTTTCTTAAGCAAGTATGATTTTGAGATCCAGCATATAAAGGGTAAGGAGAATAAGGTGGTTAATGCATTAAGCAGAAACACAAAGCTAAACTTTACAACAGCAATCAACACTTACGTTTTAGATTTAAATGAATGGCTTAAAGAAGCGGTAAAACAAGATGAAATTTATCAGAAATTGCAAATTACAACTAAGGAAGAACCTACAGAAAGCTTAGTAAAAGGTTATAGTTTAAATGAAAATATTTTTTTATTATTTAAAGATAAACTGTATATACATAATGTACCTAAGGTTAAGTTGTTAATTTGGGATGAAGTCTATAAAACACCATATTCATGACACCCAGGTTATCAAAAGACTATAACGATGCTAAGAAAGGAATATTTTTGGCCAAATATGAAAACTGAAGTAGCTAAAAACATTGCAAGGTGTTTAGAATGTCAACAGGTAAAAACTGAACACCAACACCCAGCTGGTTTTCTACAACCTTTTCCTATTCCTGGCTGGAAATGGGAAGTGATTAGCTTAGATTTTATTACTGGACTGCCTAGAAATTAGAATCAGAATGACTCTATTATGGTAGTGGTTGATAAGTTAAGTAAGGCATCTCATTTTACACCTGTTAAAACTACTTACAAGGATTCCAACATAGCTGATATTTTTCTAAAGCAGATTTTTCGATTACATGGAGTACCAAAGGTTATAATCTCAGACAGAGATCCTAAGTTTACAGGAAACTTTTGGAAGTCCTTGTTTAAAGGATTAAATACAACACTGAATTTCAATACTTCCTTCCATCCTCGAACAGATGGAGAAACTAAAAGAGTAAATCAGGTACTGGAGGATTTATTGAGAATGTATGTGGAAGATCAGCCAGGTAAGTGGAAAGATTATTTACATCTAACAGAGTTTGCATATAACAATAACTATCAGTCATCAGCTAAATTTAATCCATTTGAAATTTTATATGAAAAAAAATGCAAGACTCCTATCTCTTGGAATAATCCAGTAGATAGATTAGTGTTAGGTCTAGAATTGTTGAAAGAAATGGAGGAAATTGTGAAGCAAGTGCAGGAAAATCTGAAGTGGCACAGGATCGGCAAAAAATTCAAGAAGACTTGAAAAGAACTCCCAAGGAGGTCCAGGTAGGTGAACATGTGTTCATCAAGGTAAGACCCAAGAAAATATCTCTAAGACTAGGGATTTGTGCAAAGTTGGCACCATGTTACTATGGTCCATTTGAAATTTTGTCTAGGATTGGTCAAGTAGCTTACCAACTAGCATTACCACCTAACTTGAGAGTACGTAATGTTTTTCACATTTCTGTTTTAAAGAAATATGTTCATGATGCTACTCATGTGGTTGATTGGAATGTTGTACATGTGGAACAAGAAGGAGAATTTCTGGTGGAATCAGACTGTATCCTCGGGAGGAGGGAAATTACACTACGAAACCGCACCATTGAGGAGGTGAAGGTACAATGGAAGCACCTTACTCCTGAAGAATCCACCTAGAAATTGGAAAGTAAGATGCGATAAGCATACCTGGTTCTGTTCCAGGGGACTTCGGAGGAGGAAGAATAAATAACATCGAGGACGATGTTATATTTTAAGGAGGTGTGTATGTCACGTACCCAAATTTTGTAAAATAATGTTATTTGTTTTAAAGACATTATGTTCATTTTAATGCTAATTTGAAACTGATGACTCAGCAGAGTCAAAAGATGTGGAATGTAATTCTGAATATTTTATTTTTAATAAATAGAAAGTGGAGACAACAGCTTGGGAGAGCTTTTAATAGGAGTGCTACTGGTCAAACTGGTGGAATGAACTAGGTGGAGAGAAAAAGACAAGTGGCATTATCCTCAAACACTTACTGTGTTGCAGTTGGCAACTTGCCTATATCTGCGGTCATGATCCCCCAAGAAAGTGGGATCAGAGCAGGTGGCTCAATTAATGAAAACTAACCCAAAAAAAAGACCCAGGCAATATTTTAAAAGTGCCCAATGTAGAGAGCTGAGGATGCTCAGATATTTCCTAGGAGAAAAATCATTCAGGTGGAATGCACTTCAAGGAATTCATTGGTAAAAAGGGAAACTGTAAGGAAGGTGGTTGAGGGATAAACTGCAGGAACTTGATCTAATATAGCTTCATAGCTAGGAGAATTGACTGATGAGTTCAGGACTGGTATTGAGTCTCGGGACTAGTACTTGATTAATTGCTTCACCTAGTTCCAGCAAGGTAGACCAAAGCAAGATCGGGGGTCCTGAGGAGTCATTGTGTGAGCGCTCTCCAAGAGTTGGTAGGGAGGAACGGCCTCCCATTGTTGTTGTTGACCACGCTTTAAGAACAAGTTCTGCTATTTATTAATTTCTGTGTGTGATTGAATGATGCATTTGTAGTTTATGATATACAAACTTAGAGGATAGAATATCTGAGTTTGTTTAGTAATGAAATTATTCTTAATGAGAAACAAATTCTACCTATGTTTTTCCCCATCTGTAGTAATCCAGATCATACTCTAGCACAGGAGGTGTATTTAAATGAAGAAAATATGATGTAAATATAAACTAAGATGTTAGCTCGATTACTAGAATGTTTTCTTTTATTGTTATCAGAAGAAATATTATTTCGTACATAGAGTAGTGTTAGACCTACACTGTGAATGCCATATCATTAGAAAATGAAAGTAAGTGATATCGTTTTACTAACAGTAGTATGTTTTGGGTAGACAAAGTAGTTCTCTATACAGTATTCACTTTCGTAACTTTTACATTTATTTCAAAACAAAAGGAAAGGAAGAAAATAGTTTAAAATGTGTAGTGTTAGGTTAAATAAAATGCTTTTTAGCTCTATAGTTTATTTCTCTTCCTATTGCAGAATAAATAACTACTGTGATATTAGTGTCTGAACTGTGAATAACGATAGAAAAACCATTGATTTATTTCTAAAGACAAACTAGTTGGTTTCAGATTTTATTTATGACTGGTAATGTATATAATTCATTCATTTTTTTTATCTAGCTGAACTTAAACAAGATCTACAGCTAATAACCTGTCCTTTATAGAATTTAAACAAACACTACAATATATATATTTTAGAGGAAAGAACATAGATAGTTTGTTATTTCTTTTATTTTAAATACTAATGTTATAATCTAAATATGTAATATAGATACAAGAGGAATTCTTTATAAATTATTTAATATAGAAAGCATAAGAATATAACAACAAAATACTTCCTCAATATACATCTATAAATAAACTAAATACAAGGATAATGTATATAATTATAGGAACAATATTTGTTTGTAGGTAGAATAACATGCATATCCCATTATAATAAATATCAAGTAAATATAAATTTTCTACTTTAAAGATGTAACTATCAGTTACATAAGTACAACTCTAAGAACTTGAAATTACTTATTTTCTGAAGGTTAACCAGTATAGAACAATATTTAAAACTTTATTAGAAATAAGTAAATTAAAGCAAGATAAGATAAAAACCATATACAACTTTCCTAAAGAGGTAATATTAAAATAATTTACAAGGTAAATTGAATTATAATAATTTCCAGGAATCAAATTAACAGAACATAGACATGCTCGATTCACCGAGCTTAAATAACCATTTATACAATATAAGTAAAACAAATAAATCACAGTATTATATTGTAAATAAAAAGATAATTTAAAAAGAATTAGTAAATACATCTTTATATCACAGAGTTACGGTAAAAACCCTACTATATCAAAATCACAACATAGGTATCAAACGAAAGAGTATAAGCTCTTTCTAATGCCTCTCAGCTTCTAAAAATTAATAGAGTAAGGCTTTACCAACCTTCTTTCATTTATACATTTTGTACACAGTAACTAGAACAAAAATCAAAATTTATAGTCATGGCCTATGCCGGAAGCCCCACATAAAGCAAGGGTTTTTCTTTAACAGAAACAAGGAACCAAGTTAACCCAAGTAAAACAAAACCATGAGGTTTTTGCAGGCCACGGTGACGAACCGTCAAAATGTCCCATAAGGGATTGAACAAGGACGAACTGCCATGGGTTATCCAAGGCTTACCCGTGAGCAAGCGCTTGTCCCAGCCCTGCACCAACCACGCATAAGGACAGGTCGACACCTGTGTATCATCGAAAACATTACTATTAATACCTTGCATTAATATAAGCAATCATGTAATGAAACAAATCTACAAAGATAACAAAGATGTTAATAGAAGTTCTTACCTCAAAATTTCATTGAAACGTACCCACCCACAAGCAGTAGTGTAGCTACCAATGCGGGGAGGAACCAAACCTTCATCTGCAACAGGAAATTTGGAGCTTCCTAATGCAGCATTGACCAGCGAAGGCCCAAAAGATGGAGCGACAAGCCAAGCAGGTATAAACACTTGGGCCGCAACCTTTCCAACCGAAAAACCCACTCTGCTGCGAAACCCTAAGACCAAACAAAACTCAAGGGGTGAAGCCACGACACTCACTACTAGGCCGCGGGAGAATAAGACATTTGCAGTCTGAATATTACTGAAGGGAGCAAGCAGTAAAGGATAAACCCCAGAGGAAAACAACTAACCCAGTTCCAACAACAATCAAATTGTTTACAACTCTTCTCTATCAAGCGTTCAGGGCGAGCTCACAACGTACATGAGACAAAGAAGCCAAGCTGGGAGACTGCCAGTGACAAGTTGCAGAGTGACAGGGCTAGCAACTAACACAGTAGCAGAGCGGCTGGAGGCCGAAAACAATGGGGAAAATCAAAAGTTTAGGGTTCATCCGTGCCTTATGTCTACATAACACTTGGCTTTGATGAGTCCACGTACTCAATCAAGATTATTTGCATGCAGTGGGTGAAATTATATAGTCTCGGCATGCAATCAACAAACAAATTATCATTCCAATCACTTGGAGATTCGAAGTTTCTATAAGGATCGATACCCCGAAGTCAACCTATCTTGCACGCTGGAGCGTAAACAACAACACATTAGTATTATTGTTAGGTATTAAACTTATTAAGGGTATAGTCAACACTACGACCCATCCATTATACGAACATGATGATCATTCATTCCAACGATTATAAATATATCGAAGGTTAGGGTTATAACATAGCAAGGTTATAAACTTTTACATGACCTAGCACATTATGCAAGCAAGGGACGCATATAATAAATGGTTATAGGACTTTAGATGAATGTTTAACCATAAACTCATCGTGGGAACGTTCTATTTTATGACCCCTTTCATTTATACATTGCAAAGTATTCACTCAACAAACAACTACAACTCTATCATGGGTTATGCCTTTTAATATTTCTAAAAGGAGTTCATAAAAACCTTCTTATGATAAGATACCCATCTTTCTGGGAATTGGAGTATTTATATATAT
>LPNX010148825.1:444677-503762 GCA_001517045.1 Pseudotsuga menziesii
TTAACTGGACGATATCTTCCAAGTAAGTTATGCGTAGAGGAACTTAGTTCATCAACACTAACTTAGTCTAATTGATAGCAGTATGTAAGGGGATATAATTCCTTTAAAACTTCAAAGCTTTAGAAAATAGAATAAAAGTATAAAAGAACTCATTATCGTTTGTGCATTACTTTCACAACACAAGGAGTAACCAAAATTTATCATGACGTAAATGGTATATGTTCACAATTTAAGATAGACCCTTAACGTAAAAACCCTGCCATCTTTTGTCTGCATGTAAAGAAATATTTAAGGTGTTTATACATGAAAACTATGGTAAACATCGAAGATATTAGTATGCAATAAAAACTATAAATTACAACTTCTAGAGAGAAATCAACTATCACCAATACTGATAGGACTGAATCTCGTTTACATGGCGTCTTTAAAAAGAATAATGATTTAATGGTTTTTACCTCATAAAAGCATTTGAAATTGAATAGCATTTATATTCTTTTACGGAGCTATTATTTTTGCAATGGACATATATCTGAATGCTTTAGGATTGTTGACAAGCAGCACCAGATCTTTCTTACCTGTAAATCTATAAGAGCAGGTAAACTTTTTGTGTTACCTCAAATCTAAGTAAGCCCCAGAATACCAAGACAGTTCCACCTTGTGGTCGCAAAGAAAAATAAGTCATTAAACTGAAAAAGAATTATTCTATAAGATAAAAATAATCAAGTAGATAATTCAGATTATGAATTCATTAATATATAACTAGTTAAAACAATTAGCTGACTACATTATTGAATATTATCTATATTTTCAAAATTTTAAATTTTTCCTAAAATTTGGGATTTTAACATTGGCTTCTTGGGATAAACAAGTACTTCCAAGTTCGGGATTATTCAGGAAACATGAAGGCAAGGGTTGCCATATTCAATCTGAATTGAAGGGCATCTATTTGGTGGGAACACGTCAAGCAAGTAAAGAGGATCAATGAAAGGATACTTAAGTGGAAACAGTTCAGGAAGTATTCCAAGCAGAAATACCTCTCTTATAGGTATTATGATGACAAGATGAAGGAGTTCCATGAGCTGAGATTGGGGCAACAGACCATGGAAGAATATGCAAATAATTTTTTTGAGCTATTGAGGTATGTTTTGTACATCAAATATGAAAAAGTGAAGGTCCAACATTTTTTGAGTGGATTACCTCAGCCTTACAAAGATAGAATTGAGTTCTATCAACCCAGAAATCTTAAAGAAGAAATAACGAAGGCTAAGTATTGCTATGAGCAAACAAAAGGTAAACCATATTACCATAAGGCATGGAAGGAGAAGAAGAATCATAAGTTTGACCAAAGAAAGAAAGGTTTCAAACCTTCTAACTTTGGAAATCAACAGAAGTAGCCATCCCAAGCTGGGAGTAAGCCAGTTGGAGTGATAGGAGAAAAACCTAAGGATCCACAACAGAATAGAGGACGACTTCAATGTTGGAAATGTGGAGGACCCCACATGCACAGAAACTGTCCACTCGAGAGTGAAATTCCAAGGACATCTTACAATGTTCAAGAAGAAGAAACAATGAGTCAAGTAGCGAGGGAAATCCCTAGGATTTATGCAGCACTGGAGGACCGTCAAGAAGATCACCAGTCAACTATGGTTGAAGTTGTAGATAATATTGTTGAGCAATCTATTTCTATTTTGATTGACCCTGGTTCTACTCACAGTTACATTACTCTTAGAGTCATGGAGATTTGTGCTTTTAAGAAGGTAAAGCATAGAAAACCTTGGTTAGTTCAGCAAGCCACTGGAACTAAGAGAAAGGTTAGTGAAGTGGTAAAGAGATGTCCATTGGTCATGAATGGATTGCTCACTTGTGTAGATCTAGATTTTCTACTGCTTGGTTCCTATGATGTTCTTATTGGAATGGATTGGTTAGAAGCTCACAGGGTAAAGTTTGACTATTATAATAAGACTTTTGAATGCATGGATGAAGAAGGGAACCCATTAGTTGTGAAAGGTATTTCGAAGGTGATTTCAGTACGACTGGTTTCAGCAATGCAGTTAAAGAATTTCTGTAGGAAAGGTTTCCAGTTGTATGGACCTCAGATTTTGGAGGCAACAAACAATGAAACTCCTAGGTTGGAGGACTACCAGGTGTTACAGGAATTCAGGGATGTATTTTTTGATGAGATTCTAGGACTTCCTCCAAAATGGGACATTGACTTCATGGTTGAACTCATGCTAGGAGCAGCACCAGTGTCCAAGACACCCTATAGGATGAGTACAAAGAAAATTCTAGAGTTGAAGATGCAACTGCAAGAGTTGTTGGAAAATAAGTACATCCAGCCGAGTGTGTCTCTGTGGGGAGCACTAGTTCTGTTTGTAAAGAAGAAAGATGGTACACTCAGGTTGTGTATTAATTACAGGTAGTTGAACAAGGTTACTGTGAAGAATAAATACCCTTTTCCTAGGATTGATGACATCTTTGATCAAATGAGAGGAGCAAATCTATTTTCCAAGATTGACTTGAGGTCTGGTTATCATCAGGTGAGAATCAAGGATGAAGACATTCATAAGATAGACTTCAAAACTAGGTATGGACATTATGAGTTTGTAGTGGTACCATTTGGCCTCACAAATGCACCAGCTACATTTATGTGCGTTATGAATAGTGTCTTCAGCAGGTATTTGGACAAGCTTGTTCTTGTTTTCCTTGATGACATTCTTGTTTATTCTAAGAATGAGAAAGAGCATGAAGAGCATTTGAGGTTGACATTTCAATTGCTCAGGGAGCACCAGTTGTATGCAAAATTGAGCAAGTGTGACTTCTATAGAGATAGAATTCAGTATTTGGGTCACATTATCTCAGAGGAGGGTATATCTATGGACCTTGAAAAGATTGAAGCCATTATGAATTGGCCTACTCCAAGAAATGTGACAGATGTAAGATATTTTATGGGACTTGTGGGATACTATAGGAGATTCATTGAAGGATTCTCCAAAGTTTCACATGCCATCACTTCTTTGCAAAAGAAGGGGGTGAAGTTCGAATGGACATCGAGGTGTGAAGAAAGCTTGCAATGGTTGAAGAATATTTTCACCAGTTCAACCATATTGAAAGTTGCAGATCCAAAGAAAGATTTTGTGGTGTGTAGGAGTCCTTATGTAGGACAATGATGTGATATGTTATGAGTCAAGAAAGCTGAAGGAGCATGAGAAGAACTATGCCACTCATGATCTAGAGCTTGCAACCATAGTACATGATCTCAAGATGTGGAGGAATTACTTGATATGTAGAATATTTGAGCTTAGAACAGACCATTGTGGTCTGAAGTATTTGTTTGATCATCCTACTCTGAATGCTAGGCAAGCAAGATGGCTGGAATTTTTATGTGAATCTGATTTTGAAATCAAGGACATAAAAGGGAAAGAAAATAAGGTAGCTGATGCACTTAGTAGGAAGGTGCAGGAAATGCGTGTGGCATCTCTTAGTAGCTTCCAACCAGATTTGAGGCAGTAGATTGTTAATCATACTCCCGGAGATGAATTGTATGAGCAAGTGAAAGACAAATTGCAGCAGCAAAGTCTTGCAAAGAGGTATGAGGGATATAAATTGGAAGAAGATGGACTTCTTACTTACAAAGGTAGAATTTATATTCCAAATGTAATAGATTTGAGGAGTGTTGTTATGGATGAAATCCATCAAGCTCTGTATTCTAGTAACCCAGGATACCAGAAGACAATTGCTAACTCCAGAAAACGGGAATTTTGGCTAGGAATGGAAAAGGATATGGCTGAATACATTTCAGGGTGCATGACATGTCAGTAGGTAAAGGTGGAGCATTAACACCCAACAGGTTTGTTGCAGCCTTTTCTAGTTCCGGAATGGAAATGGGAAGTTAATTCCATGGATTTTATTACAAGATTGCCAATGACCTGGAGACAACATCATTCCATCATTGTTGTGGTGGAAAAGTTGACAAGGGCCGCGCATTTTATACCGGTGAAGTCTACCCATAAGACTGATGGAATTGCAAATATCTTCATGAAGGAGATTTTCAAATTGCATGGATTGCCGAAGGCAATAGTCTCTGACAGAGATGTCAAATTCACTTCCAATTTTTGGAAGGGGTTGTTTGCAGATTTGGGTACAAACCTAAACTTCAGCACTGCATACCATCCTCAGATAGATGGGAAAACAAAGAGAGTTAATCAGGTTCTTGAATATATGCTTCGCATGTACATGATGGACAAACCATCCAAGTGGGAATATTACTTGCACTTGGGAGAGATTGCTTATAACAATGGACAGCAGGCATCCTTGGGGATGAGTCCGTATGAATCTGTGTATGGAAGAAGGTGTAGGACACACGTGACTTGGGATAATTTAGTGAACAGGGTTATGCTTGGACCAGAATTGCTCAAGGAAATGGAGATAGAGGTTGTAAAGATTAGGCAGAATATGAAAGCAACACAGGACAGACAGAAAGGCTATGTAGATAAGCATAGGGTGAATAGGGAGTTCATAGTTGGGGATCATGTTTACCTCACTGTGAGGGCAAATAAGAGTTCCTTGAAGCTTGGAAGTTGTGCCAAGATGTCACCAAGATATTGTGGGCCATTTGAAGTGCTTGAAAGAATAGGACCATTTGCATATAAAATTGCATTGCATGCTAGCACTAGAGCTCATAATGTTTTTCATGTTTCTTTGGTTAAGAGATATGTACATGATCCTAACCATGTGATAAATTGGGATGTGATTTAGGTGGAACCCGAGGGAGAGTTCCAAACTAAGCTAATGCGCATCCTCGACAAGAAGGTCACAATGCTCTAGAACTGGGCCATAGGTCAGGTAAAGGTGCAATGGGAGCATTACGGACCAGAAGAGGCTACGTGGGAGCTGGAGGATGCCATGTGATTGGCACACCCATTTTTGTTCAATTCGACGGAACACTGAGGTGATACCAGTGTATCATTTTGTTCAATTTTGTAAAGCAGTGAGGACAATGCTATTAAAGGGGGAGGGGAATATAACACCCCAATTTTGACCCCGTTTGCATTAAATATATGATGTAGATATTGTAATTAATCATGGTGTGGAGCTAAAGGCCAAAATCCCCACCGTCGATTTTGTTGTGTTATGTTCGGCGATTGAAATCGTTACCGATGGTATATCATGATATACGACACATATTAGTTTCAGCATCATGTAAATATGCACTTTAATTAAAATGGACCCCAACCAGCTATGTCAATGCAACCATGATGAAAAGGGCATTATTTTCCTAAGGATAAGGGGGGGAATTGTTAAACCTTAAGCCCATGGGGGAAAATCCATGTGTCACCACCCTTTTTGTTTTACTCACCTTCCCTTGTCTCATCTAACTACCACCTTAAACATTCTGTTGAGTAGTTGAGGTAGTTATTGTTGGGAGTGGGGTGTGGCAAGACTGTCAGACCTTGCCCACATGCACACTCCACCAGCAAATCGAACCTCATGTTGGGAAAAGGAACCAAACTCTCCATGATTCCACTCTCCCCATGACAGTGCTGGAAAATGCTCCCACAATTCCCACTCACGATTCTCCATTGTCGCTCACCATCAAGCAGGGGAGGACATCCTATTCCTCACGCAGCGAGTCTTTCTGTTTGGACTCATGCAGCCAGGAGGGGAGCCATTTTCAGTTGTCATTCATGTTTTCCACAGCATGGTATTTGGTGTGTTTTCCCTCCATATTTTTGGGTCCAGTGTGAATTTTTTCTCATGTAAAGGTTGGGAGTCTGATTTTCTTCCCCATTGCAGTCTGTGTAAGTTTTCTCGGTGGCTTCATTGTTGAGAATAGGCTGTTGTTTCCCCACATTGATGGTTGTGTTTGTTTTTACGTTTTTGGCTGTTGTAAGCTATTATGGAAGAATTTTGGCCATGATAGGGCCAAGAACGACTCAAGAAATTTTTTTCCCTATCCAAGCTGTGAATAGCTTGTTTGACTGCATGTATGCAGTGGTTGGTATTTGGATTATGTTGGAGTGGGAGTGAGGGATAGCTTTGCTTGATAAACCTGGTGCATTTGGGAACCACATAGACAGAGCTGGAGGGATGGATTTCTTCTCCACAACCCCTGAATATCATTGGAAGGGAAGTCAAGGCCTGAGGTACTGTGTAGCAGAGAAGGGACTGATTCCTTGTATTCGGTGTGTGTGGGTGTGCTAGAAGTCAGGCTAGTTTTGGTGTAGGTTTCACTAGCTCTATAATGAGCTCATCATCTTAGCATTTATCCTTTCCAAGATCCTTGATGGCCTGATAAACCTGACCATGTTGGCTTGCATGTCTTCTTGATGGCCTGATAAACCCAACTGTGTTGGCTTGGCTGTTTTTTGTGTATCCATGGCTATGTGTAAGCCTGCATGTTCCTTATTCCTTGGGGAATCATGCCCAGCTCAGAGGTGGTAGCGTTTCTAAGAGATTAAGGAGCATGCTAGCCTATGGTTGCGTGGAACGTTGTAGAACATAGCTGGTTGCGGGACGATTTCTTTATAAGATAAATAATCTTGTCTATTTTACTTCTACAATCATATTTACTGTTAATGAATATGATGAACATGTTGAATGCTTGTATGAACATATGTTTTCTTACACTATATGATAAATAATCATGTATGCATGTTCTAGTTCAAAGCATTTTGTTTCAACATTTTATGTACATACATGTTCATGGGGTGGTTTTCCGGATGGTTAATACCATGCTAGCATCCTCTTCGCTGTTCGGAGGTTTGGGGATGTGTTGTACAGGAATAAACACCTTATAACCAAAGGTCTGGGGTTACCAACATACTCATGAAACTTGCAGGAAATCGACTCTAGAGTACAAAAAAGGAAATAGGAGGATAGAAAAGACTCACCCGATACACAATGGTTGATCCTAGCTTTGTCCTCTTCCGCTCTTCTTCTCCTCCAAAGCCTTCTGGGATGCTTCTCCTTCACCTGTCAAGAGCAAATCCTCCAAATGCAAGATGATACATGTATTTAAAACAGGTTAGATAAATCATATATAGAGTGCTTAATCATAAGTATTCATCAAACCATGATACATGAAAGACATTCAAGACACATATGGAAGAAGGATTCTCTTTATTAACAATAATGAATGAGTTCAGATTACAACCCAATGCCTGAGAAAAGGACTCCTCTACAACCAAAGGATTCTGAGCTCCAATGCTCCAAAGACTTCTGAATAGACTCCACCAGCATAACTTTGCTCCCAAGTATATGCGATTAATACCCTCCCCAAGGCCTTTATTTATACTTGGTGAAATAAGGTAGTTTCGAGGGTTGAGGAGGTTGAGACAGTGAAGGTGATTATGATTAAGGGCTTAACAAATCTCATATAATCATGATTTATTATTTTCAATGTCGAAGGAAGGTGTACGTGGGTATTAATACTGGAAACTCGCATATGACACGCAAGTTTCTCTAAGGGTAACCAGCATACAAATCTGTACACGAGATGCAATAACCGATACTTGTGTACAACACGCGAGTTACATATAGGAAGAGTCACGTACAGGACTTGACATATTTAAAGGTAAAAATAACCAGCTGGATGGATGATAAATGTAGTTCATAATATTCCCATCTATAGTGTTTTAGGCAACCCTCAATCCATAAATGTCCTTTTGTGTGCCAACATAGTGAATGTTGGCACTCAGACGGAGAGGTGCCATTCAGGTGGATAACAAATTCCCCCTAATGTGTGAGGTCAGAGGGAAACGATGGGTGAAACACATTATAATCCTTATCTTTGGAGAACTCAGAAATCCAATGGAGCAAAGATAGTACCTGAAACAAATACATAGTAATTTCATATACAAAGTCATATTTGAGGATGCTATGTTCAATTTACTAGAACACTAGCTCCTTTACGATATTTGAGTACATCATATGATACAGGTATAAAACCACGTATATTACAAAGGTGGATTGAAGCCACAATATACAAAAATGACGAGTCTTCAAAGATCTGGAAGCTGTGTACATGAATAGAACATAATCTTCCGCAACTTAGTCCATAGGTGAGGAACTAAGGTCTCCATAAACTATCCCAAATAACCAGTACAATCCCAGCTATGTGAATAAAAGTAGGTTGAAGTCAAACATGGAAGGGATTCAACAGTTTGTCAATCGATAAGTAATGATTAACAACTGAAGCAAAGGAATTCACTAATGAGGGAAGTGAATCCTGAGGTATGATCGCCAAAACTCTAGGTCTTCATCGTCAGAAAGTACTGAAACAGAACCATGATGTGATAAAGGAGGCAATAGATCCTCCAACATATCACAAGAGTGACTAGGAATTGGGTAACAGAAGGGAGACACAATAGATAACGTATATAAAAAAGATGGGATCAGGAGATAGATCAAACATTGGGTGAAGTGTTTGAACAATGAGCACGACACAGAGATGACCCAAGGCAGAAGTTAACTTATAGATAGAACAACTAGACTTATCTTTCATGTAGGAGACATGATCAGATTCCCCAGGTATAACAAACAAGAGGATGAGTAGGAAACTCAAAGTAATAGCTGAACAAAAAGTGATCACTAAAACATGGATATCGGAAAAGACAAAGAGTGCTATGTTCATGGAGGACATGCTGTCACTACTTAAAACAAGAGAAAACTTCTTCCTTACCTTCCTTGTTAAATTTTAACGAGTCCAAGAAAGTTAACTCGGATCCCTCTTCATTTTTTAACAAGCTTGAAGAGATGGAAAAATAATGCTTGATAGTGTCACTGATTAGTGGATTTAATGAGCCCAAACTAGTACATGCTCAGTTGGTGTTTTCACATGTAGAGAGTCTGAAAACTCCAAAGAAGACTCCAAGGGGGTCCCTTTTCATCCAATTTAGTCTCCTGAGGCCGAAAAAGTATAAAACATACCACAGAAGAACTCTCTTAACTTCCATAGAAGAAAAGGTGAACCTTTTTCGTAGTTGGTCAGGGAGGTCTGAAAAAGGTTAAATTACCACCTACCCAACACTCCTTCCAAAACAACATAAAATAGCTTGAGTTTTACGAGTGTGAAGGAAAGCAAGATCACCCGAAAAGATCCATTTGATTATGAGAAATGGGACTTACAACAATAAACCCGTTGCTTTGTTCTTAAGTGTTTAACAAGCATGACAAAGACACAAAGTACACTTAGAATCTTTTTCATGTTTAGGTCTAGAGCACAAACAAAGAGAAAACTAAGCTCATACCGGGTGTTCCTTTTCCGTAAATTTAGTCCCTTAGGTCTGGAAAAGTGATAAACCTATACCTGAGAATACTCTTCTCAATTCAAAAATAAAAGAGAGCGATCCTTTCTTGTATTATTCTGCATGGTCTGAGAAAGAGATAACCTACCACCAATGCGGATTCCCGTTCACATATTCTTAACGAGCTTGAACGGATGCTTTAACTTGGTAGACAAGTTTGTTTTGAAGGAGTCAGAGCTAGGCCTAAAGAAACTCCATAAGGGCGGGGAGTCCTATAAAAATATAGCTTGTAAAAAGAGATTCAAAAGAAGCTCTATTTGGTGTGAAAAATAGCTAAGAGGATACCCCTATACCTGAAATAGTTGCGGCATGAGTACCATAGAACAACATGGGCTTGGAAGGAATATACTCATGAAAAAAGGGTCCTATCCACGGAAGAACAATGGTAAAAACAACGAACTAATGGTTTATAATACCATAGTCTGTGGCAAAATGTTGAATGCTAAGGTTAATGTGGATTGAATAAAGATACCAAAAATGTATTGGAAATGACAAAACCACCCTATTGGAGCAACAACACTTGATAATGGTGGAAAACTTGTTTCAAAGCAAAAAAAAAATTATGGTATTAGTTGAATGGATTTTCAAACTATAGAAAAAACCTACTTAGAGAAATAAAATTTCTATAAATAGTTGAAAATCAAAACAAAACTCACCATTTGAAATTTTTAGCCATAAAAAGCAAGTTCTTCCCTCTACCTTTGTTCGATCATTGTGGACAATCCAACCGACGAAATCAAATTCCACAAGTTGTAGGTAAGCGTACACCCTGAGCTCTTCATTTTGAGCCTAGCAATTATTAATTTGGAGTCCGAATTTCATGTTTAAAAGCATCCTGAAGCATGTCACGGCTCGTACGTGGGTTCACAATGTGAAGACTTGCATACACGTGTTCTATATGCGAGTTGCCTATATGGATAGTCACGTACAGTATGCGACATGTCTAACTAGACAGTCGGGTGTACTGCGTGAAGGATAAATAGCTAAATATGATAATAAAAAAATTAGAATTTTTCTTTGAAATTACTAAATCAAATTACTTGTTTTTCTAGGTGAAAATATGGTTCTGGAATGGAGGGAACGAGAGCATGAAACAATGGACCAAGCACTGGTCCAAAGTGCACCCACTATACATGCATTGCAAACAAGTGGGCTACTAAAATTCTTTTGCACATCACCCATGCGGGCCAATGTCCGCGTGCTTGAGTTCATGATAAATTATTGGGATCATGATTTGGGAATGTTCAAATTATAGGGTGAAACCTTGGAGATCACTACCAAGAACATGTATTTCATTACCGGTCTATCATGACAAGGAGCACCGGTCAACATAGAGGGCACCAGCAGGGGCAGTGACCCTTTAAGTGTCCAGAACTACATATATGTGTTTTTCACACTGGGTACTCAAAAGAGATGGAGCCGTGTCCCTATTGTACATATTAATGACTTTACTCTACAGGTACTTGTGAGTACCATCTTGAGGATTTCAGGATCCACCTTTTTACATTTGGCTACATGGAACCAAATGAGGCTGGCAGTGGACTATTTTCGTGGTGCTATCTATGATTGGTGTTCAGGAGTTGTCCCTATCATGAAAAGACAACTGTTCGATTGAAAGAGAGGAAGGTGAAAGAACTTTGGTTATGAAAGCATATTATTTTCCTTCTTATTTGAGAGAGTACGAGGTTTGAGCCCTGCCATACCTCTACTAGTCCGATCTCCACATCAGCCGAGGCTGAGTAGGTGGGGAGACATCTTCCTCCGTCAAGGAGAAGGAGACACAGTACATAGTGTATATGATGATGATTTCTATACCTGGTGGCAACGATAGCTACTGGCATTGGAGTTTTTTCCATATGTCGACATGGACTTTCGAGGTTACCCAAACCTTGTCCTCCATCCAGGAGGAGCATGGGGAGAGCTAGCTAAATAATTTTGAATTTTTATCATTTTTCAAATTTTTATGAATTTTAAAATGATAGATATATACATATGTACAAGTATTAATCCTATAAATGTGTCAAAATGAAGATATTGGACCGGTCCACCCTGAGGGGCATCCACGCATGTTTGTTTGTCCTATCATAAGATTAGACCTGGGACTAATTAGGGTTCTAAAGGGGAAGCTAGCCAGGCTGACCCAAAGAGTACCTACCTTGCAGATAGAGCATATCCCGACTACCATGTAGGAGTTCATTGGGGGAGTTACACCGATCTGGTTACGTCTTTTCAGGTGAGTGGTCATAGCGGTGCTTGTATATATAGAGGTTGTGGAGGCTGTCGAAGCCAAAGAGGCTAAGGAAGCCAGAGTACAAAGGGACCATGGGGACCAAGGTGGTCCAAGTGACCAGGGTGGTACTGCATAGATCTAGGACATTTTGATGGACTACGATCCACATTTTTGTATGTTTTGCATATGACGGGATGTGAGGATCAGACCTAACCTATCTATGGACAGATATTTTACATATATATATATATTGTTGTTGTTGGTGATTTATTTACAAATGTTTTTTATATGTGTGATGTATATCTTTATGAAATGTGTGTTAGATCCCAATCTAAAATGTAATTAGTATATGCATCAGTCAATTGATTTTGATTTCATGGAATGTGATTGAATGTAATAACTTCAAAATTTCTTTCCAGTAACCAAATTTGCATGAACTGACGTAATAGAATAGGATGTTGTACCTGATAAGCTCGATTGAGCTGGGAGACCACTAGCTGAGATTCTAGATGAACTTCAAGCTGGGTGATACCATGTGACAAAGCATCCCATAGGAGCTCAATTACAGCCCTATAGTCAGCAACATTATTAGAAGCAGAACCTAAACAATCGCCTCCCACGGCAACAAGCTGTCCTGAGGGAGAGTAAATAACACATGCTGCTGAAGCTAGGTTACAAGTGTGACGGCTGGTGCCATCAGCGAACCTTATATACCTTTCAGAAGACATTTGTAATAACCATCAGATAATATAAAAAACAAAACTGACAACCTAATGTACATAAAAATACAAGAAAAAGTGCTAAGCTTAAGCATAGTACTTTTTTAGGTAGAGCCCATTTCTAGGCTCAGGTAGCTTATTCCCATCAAAATAAACTAACTCATATGCACCCTTCTTTAAAACTTTCGACACGACATAAGGTCCTAACCACATGGCCTTGATTTTTCCTGCCCCCAAGGGTTCTTTGTCTTGGTCCCAAAGCAAGACAAGTTCCCCTTCAGAGAAAACTCGAGGTTTGACCAATTTATCATAGTGATTTTTTACCCTATTTTTATGAGCTTGATTAGCGATCAGCACATCTCTACACTGTTCATCGAAGTGTTCTAAATGTACCAGATGTTCCCCAAGCTCCATCGTATCAGGTAACACATGAATAGCTATCTTTAAAGATAGAATTTCACACTCAATCGGAATAAATGCTTCCACTCCATGAACGAGTTGGAAAGGGGAGAAACTCGTAGCAGCTTTTACATTGGTTAAGTAGGCCCAAAAAGTAGGATGTAGCATGATGTCCCAGTTAGAATGGGTTGCATCATTTGTACATTTAAGGATAGTTTTTAAAGTTTTGTTGACAGCCTCAACCTGACCATTTGCTTGTGGATAGTACGAAGATGAATGTTCTTGTCTGAATCTGAGCATAATAGTCAGTTCCGTCGTCATGTTATTTTGAAAATGATTTCCATGGTCAGTGACAATCACTTTGGGTATACCAAATTGTGCTATAATCTAATTGAATACAAAGAAAGCTATTGTTTCCCCATCGGCTTTAAAAGTAGGGATTGCCTCTGCCCATTTCGTAAAATAGTCCACATCGACAATGATGTATTTATGCCCCCCAGACGAGGCTGGGTTGCATGTCACGTAATCAATCCCCCATTTCATGAAGGGGCCTACCGAGACAACAGAAAATAACGAAACAGGGTGTGACCACATTTTCCTGGTGTAAAGCTAACATGGATGACAACGCTTCACTGCTTCCACACAATCTTTAAAGATCGTGGGCCAGAAATAACTGGCACATAATATATTCTCGGCCGTCGCTAACCCAGATAAATAACCCCCACACGCTCTACTATAGGAATCATTTAGGACAATCTCTGCTTCCTCATGGGTAAGGCAATGACGCAAGATGGAATCTAACGCTCGTTGATATAAGGTATCTCCTATCATGAGGTAGTTCTTCACATGAAGGCATAATTTACGTCATTCCTCCCTTGAGGAAGCTGCAGGATACTTCAAATTCTAGAGATATATAAGAATATCTCCATACCAAGGATCAGAGGTGGATATCAAGAATATGTGCTCATTTGGGAATGAGTCATCTTCAACAACTACATCTTCTTCAGTAGGAAATTCTGCTATAATTTTGGTAAAAACTGAGGACTTCTTAGACTTAGCAGACTCGAAATCCAAGTCAAAATCTTGGAGAATGACTATCCATTTGTTAATTTTTTCCCTAACAATCCTTCGGGATAAAATATATTGAAACGGATTCACATCCGCCACTACTGTGGTGGTCCTCAGTAAAATGTAGTGACGTAACCTCTAAACAGCATAAACGGCTGCTAAGGCTAATTTCTCAAAGTGGGAGTATCTAAGCTCAAGTTCAGCCAAAGCACAACTAAGATGATAAATGACATGCTCTACAACCTTATTTTCCTCCTGAACTAGTACTACCTGAATGGTTGACTCAGACGTAGCCAGATATAATATAAAATCCCTAGAATAATCTGGCAAATGCAATAAAGGTGCCAACAACAAAGATTTTTTCAATGCCTCAAAAGCAAGTTGTGCAATTTCATCCCATAGAAACGGGGTGTCCTATTTGAGCAGGCACATGAAACCCTTAGTAATATTGGAATAGTTAACAATAAAACATCAAAGAAAATTAGACTTTCCTTGCCGGCTTTGAAGTTGCCTGATAGAATGAGGAGGAGGCAGATTTACAATGGCCTCAACTTTCAATGGATCCACCTGGATGCCTCTACTACAGATAATGAACCTGAGCAATCTTCCTGACTTGACACAAAATACACACTTGTGGGGATTGAAGGAGATTTTATAATGTCTGCATCTCTCAAATATCAACCATAAATGATCTGCATGTTGAATCTTCTTACGAGAATGTGCAGGTAGATCGTCAAGGTATGGTTCGTTAATGGATTTAACATCATGGAAAGCAAAGTTCATATCTCGTTGAAAGGTTGCCCCAACATTTTTCAATCCAAAGGGCATTTTCTTGTACGCAAAGGTACCCCAAGGACAAATGAAAGTAGTTTTATGTTGGTCTTCCAGTTTTATTTGAATTTGATTGTATCCAGAGAAACCATCCATAAACAAGAACACCTGAATTCTCACACAAGCATCTATAATATGGTCTATAAATGGCGTGGGATAGCTGTCCTTAGGACAATATTTATTTAGGTCTCTAAATTCTATATAGACATGAATAGTCCCTTGCTTCTTATCAACAGGAATAGGGTTGGATACTCATTCTGTCAAAGCTATGGGATAGATAAAACTAGCCTTCAACAGCTTTCCAACTTCAGCCTTCATAGCCGCCACTTTGCGTGGGTTGACAGGTCTTAACTTTTGTCGAAGTGGTTTGGCATCAGGATATGTTCGGATTTCATGTTCAACAATCAACGGATCTATGCTTGGCATCTTCTCATATGACCAAGAAAAGACATCACAGAATTCCTTAAACAGGGTAGTATAAATGGCAATCTCTTCAGGAGAGCAATTTGCACCTATATATATATTTTCCACGACATCAAGGTTCACAAAGATGTTAATAGGTATGGTGGTATAAATATTTTCCATATTCCCCTTAGCAAACATTCCTTTCCTAGGAAAGGGATTGATAGGTATATCAAAATCTTCTAAAATTATCAACCGAAACTCTTGATTTTCTATTCTGCTTAGTTCTCGAAGAAAATAGGAACGATGATGAAGATCCTCACAAACATTACCATGTCCACTCATGGCTTCCAAAATGGCTTCATCAGAAGGTAAAACCATGTCTAAACAATCTATAGAGTGTGAAGAGTTTTCTGCCCATGCGAGCAAATAGATTTCTTCCGAATCTTCTGAGACTGTTAGAGGATCTGGAATGGGATCAATAGTGGATTGCATGATAGCTTGATAAGCTACCTCCACTGCTGATAAGGGAACTTCTGGTTCATGGGGGGATGGGAGAACCCAAGGGTCGGTCCTATCGACAATCGTAGCTATGGAATTCCCCACACTAGTAGATCAATATAATTAACTGGGGCTGAAAGATCAAATGTCCCCATCAGTGATGTGTACATTCCATCCCCCAAGCTCTGTGCAGCAGGTTCGACCTGATCAACCAATGGCACAGTAGACTCATTAGAATCTAAACAACATTTTCGAGTATAATCAAGTTGATCAATAGTAATCAACTTGCCCTCATGTGGAAAAACCACTACAAAAAAAATGGTCGACGCAATAGCGGACATCGTATAAGTCTTGTTTCTTCCCAGAAGCAGATTCTATTCCAAAGGAGCATTAATCACTTCTACCTCAACAAACACTACTACTTTTCTTGCCAACTTAATTTCAAAAGCTACTAGGATACCATGTGGACGGAAGGACCTTCCATCAAAAGCAGTAAGCAGAGTGTTTGATGGGACCAGCTCTAGTGATCCAAGACCTTTCCAATAGGTCAAGGACATAACAAATGTAGAAGCACCCTCATCAACAACTTCCCTTCCAATGGTCTTTCCCCCATGGATGACATCTATTGATAAGGCTACATGGTAAGGTAGGTGAATTTTAACATCAGAAAAGTGAAATTTCGCCATGAGACTCGATGAATCCATGCTGCCTAAAGATGCTAAGAGGGCATCCCACTGGGTAGGACAACTCTATAACACCTCTAAAGCTGACATTGCACATGGGGTTTGAGCTAAATCTTCAAACAAGGAGTAGTTTGAAGCATCCCTAGCATTAGGGTTATGTAAGGTCTTATTGAAGACACCTTTCAGTATCTTCGGCATAGTTTCAACAGGTTTCTCTATCGTGAGAGGGTTAGAAGTTTCACCTACAGCTTTACCCTTCTCAGAATTCTCTTTCTCATAGTTTTTATTCCTTGTCTGCAACAAAGTCAAAGATCG
This sequence comes from Pseudotsuga menziesii, assembly GCA_001517045.1. NCBI lineage: Eukaryota > Viridiplantae > Streptophyta > Pinopsida > Pinales > Pinaceae > Pseudotsuga > Pseudotsuga menziesii. The sequence goes on from LPNX010148825.1 coordinate 461,131, forward strand.
AACCATGTTGATATAGTTTGGGTCAGGGGCATTTTGAGTGCCCCCTGCTACATTAGAAGCTGAAGCAGAGTTCTGTTCTTGGGGAAAAGGATCCTTCAGGACATCCGGTTGTTGAGCTTTAAGCAGCTTCTGTGGTTGATCCATAAGGGGACAAAGGTGAGTAAGGTGGTCCTCGTGGCATAACTTACACAGGAACTTGACATTCATCCTTTATTTCTTTCCCCCATTAGCATCATTCATGGGATTTTTCTTGTTTTGGTTTCCCTCTCCCTTCTTTCCTTTCTTTTTCTTCCCACTGGGCTGCTGATTGCCCTTATGAGAGGTTTGTGCAAAAACATTTTCACTTTGGGGGGAGGGAGCAGCCTTTTCTACCTCCACCGTAGACTGCTTAACGGACAACTAATGAAGTTTCTTAGCCAAATATTCTACAGTGGGAGAGTTAATGGACACAACCACACCATTGGCGTGGGGTCCAGGCTTAGGATTCTCTGCATCATGTGTAGGTTGCAGTGCATCAGGGATAATCTCATACAAGATCCTAGATTGTGAATAAATCAAATCTAGATGCTAGGCCCTGAGAATGGCTTCTTCTTCATTCGTCACTCCTGAGGTGGATACGTCCTTATATATGTAGGGTAACAATGATTTAAGGAACCACTAGGGATCCCTGTAACCATATCACCAGAAGTACCTGCTAGATTTGAGTGAACCGGTGGTTGAACCACTCGACTCCCTGGAGTCAAAGGTGTAGAAGGTATACTAGATCTAGGGGCACTTACCGGGGGAGGTAGTACCCCTTCCACCCAAACATTTGAAGTGAACAAAGAAGGACTTTCTCCCATAGAAGACATAATCCTACCCATAGGGAAACCTAAAATAGGTGAGTCAAAAGGTCTAACCTGAACGATCATAGGATCGTTTAAATCATTCAAGGGTGTGTTAAAATTTCTCACAAACTCGTCAGTCTGCAAGTCTTCTATCTCAACTATATCGAGATCAAAATGGTTAACTATAAGTTTTGGTTCACCTAGAACTTCTATTATCCCTATTGGTTCAAATAAACCGTCAGTGTTCAATCTCTGCCTTTGGGGTGGAGGTGGAGGCTCCAATCTAATGAGAGGAGGAAGGTTTCTCAACCTTCATAACCTTCTAATAGGTTGGTCCTCCATGATTGAAAATTTGACAAATCAAACCCAAAGTCCAAATAAACATGGGAAAAACCACATAGCATACACTATAAAAATCATAAAGCCTCAAACAATCAATCAAGGGTGAAATATGTACTTTCCTAAAGAAAGATGAAGAACGATTACTTGGCGTCCTTGAAGTGGTTCTTAGGCATAAGCAGAAGAATCACCCAACCTCCCTCCTATACTTAAAATAAGGGTTACCTTCCAAGCCCATCCAAGGTGAACCAGAAATAGCCTTCCGGTTTACGTAAGTATGAACCCTAAATGTCAAGAGACTAAAGGCTACCTTAGCTATACCAATAGTCTGGGGGGGACAGTCACAATCCTGACTCGTACGCATGGGTAGGGTAGCTGAGCCCGAAACTCTGTCTAGGACAAAATCCCTAGATGCATAAAAGTCATGATTTACATTTCAACAAGGAATCGAAGGGTTATCTACTAAGTCCAATGCCTCCACGCGGCCTCATGCTTGACTCCCATTTGAGAGGAGCTTCCTAGATACAATTGATAAAGTCAAGTATTTACCTAAAGAAAGGTCCACTACGTCTAAATTTTAAAACTTATGGGAAGTTTACACTTCCTATCCCATAAGTCTAGCCTAAGCTAGTAGGTGAAAGGCCCCTAAAAACAAAAATTACTAGTAAATTTTAATTATTGCATTCATTTTAAAGGGTTGTTTCTTACTCAGAAGGAAATGGAGTGATGGACTATGGTGTTTTTGACTCGACAAGAAATAAAAAATTTAAGGTGTATTTTTCAAAAAAAATTACCACTATTAAAGAAAACTTCTTTTTCTTTTTGTAAATATATATTGATGAACAAAGCAAATGATAAAGAGAAACTAAGACTATCTTTTTTGTAGTTTTTGAGATTATATTTTAAAACTGAAATGAAAACTACTTATGCAAAAGCAAATACAAAAGCTTGACAATGTTTTTCTTTTCACTTTTTAAAATGCTCAAAATCTACCATGCACCGAAAATACACTAAACTTGAGTATACTTGGATCTAATCAACTGTATAAAATAAACAAACTGAAGTAAACAGGTAAAAAGAACCAAGAATCAACCAACAAAGGGAGACCAGGAACCCTAGCTTGGGTGTACATAATGAAAAAAGATCAATGTAAACTCGTAAAGGTAAGTGAGAAACCAACCACTATCAAAAAAGATAGACTGGAAAAAACAATGCCCAAAATCCTTATCACTGATTTAGACAGAGACACTTCACCCTATAACCCAAACAGGCCAAGCTAGTTCAACATGCAAACAGAAGACAATCCAAACAAAAGAAACCCAAGGGATTTACGAAAAAGCACAAAGTGCGGTCACCGAGGTCTTCAGACAAATAGCACAGTATCCATAAATAAATCCAACTAACAAACATAAATTACACAAAGACACGGACAAGCAAACCCTATCCTAAAAATCCCTGTTTCCAGGCTTGTACGCGACTGTGTAGAAAAGAAACTTGCATACTGTACATGACTATTAAAGAGAGCAACTCGTGTATGCAGGCCTCTATACGCGACTGTGTAATAGAGAAACCCATGTACATGTACAAAAATTTTCTCAAAAATAAGAAAAATCCACAAGGCTTTCAAACACTGTGATAAATACAAAAACCAAGATAAAATACCATACACAAACTTCAAGGAAAAGACTGGTCAGGGGTGACAGAAACAACCTACAGCAGTCTGGGCTCCCCAGCGGAGTCGTCGGTTCTAATGTACAGCAATAAACACCTTATAACCGACCATCTGGGGTTACCAACATACTCATGAAACTTGCAGGCAATCGACTCTAGAGTACAGAAAAGGAAATATGAGGATAGAAAAGACTCACCCAATACACGACGGTTGATCATAGCTTTTTCCTCTTCCACTTTGCTTCTCCTCCAAAGCCTTCTGGGATGCTTCTCCTTCACCTTTCAAGATAAAATCCTCCAAATGCAAGATGATACATGTATATAAAACATGTTATATAAATCATATATAGAGTGCTTAATCATAAGTATTCATCAAACCATGATACATGAAAGACATTCAATAGAGGAAATTTGGGGTCTAAAATGGGCCTTATAAGAAAACATGCCAAAATAAGTTTTTGTGAGTTGGAATTCAAGAACAAATAGAATTTCAATAAAATAAGTCAACCATAATGGTTGAATTGACATATTTGTCATTAAAAAAAACTATTTTTTTTGTTCGTATTTTCGACATATCTCATTGTGTTTTTACTCAAATTTCGACCAGGAGAGCTCGTTGGATGCAGAATTTGATTCCAAATCCAACGAGTACCCACATTGCATACTTTTGACGAACCCCGCTACCCCAAAAACAAGAAATACCTGAAAAAATGTGATGATGACATCATCATCACATTTTTTCAGGTATTTCTTATTTTTGGGGAAGCAGGGTCCATCAAAAGTATGCAGTGTGGGTACTCGTTGGATGTGGAATCAAATTCACATCCAACAAGCTCTCCCGATCAAAATTTGAGTAAAAAAAAACAGGGAGATATGTCGAAAATACGAACACAAAAGTAGTTTTTTTCTTTCTTCCTCCAAAATTAATCAATATTATTTTATTATTTTAACTATTATTTTATTATTTTCCTTAGGAGGCCCATTTTAGACCCCAAAATTCCTCTAATATGATCATAAGTATTCATCAAACCATGATACATGAAAGACATTCAAGACACATATGGAAACAACGATTCTCTTTATTAACAATAATGAATGAGTTCAGATTACAACCCAATGCCCAAGACAAGGACTCCTCTGCAACCAAAGGATTCTGAGTTCCATTGCTCCAAAGACTTCTGAATAGACTCCATGAGCATAACTTTTCTCTCATGTATATGTGATTAATACCCTCCCCAAGGCCTTCATTTATACTTGGTGAAATAAGGCACTTTTGAGGGTCGAGGAGGTTGAAACAGTTAAGGTGATTATGATTAAGGGCTTAACAAATCTCAGATAATCATGATTTATTTATTTTAATGTCAAAGGAAGGTGTACACGGGTATTAATACTAGAAAATCGCATATGACATGTGAGTTGCTCTAAGGGTAACCCAAGTACAAATCTGCATGCGAGATGCAATAAGCAATACTCGCGTACAACACACGAGTTGCATATACGAAGAGTCGCGTACAGGACTAACATATTTAAAGGTAAAAATAACCAGTTGGATGGATGATAAATGTAGTTCATAATATTCCCATATATAGTGTTTTAGGAAACCACCAATCCATAAATGTCCTTTTGTGTGCAAACATAGTGAATGTCAGCAGTCGGACGGAGAGGTGCCATTCAGGTGGATAACAGGATGTTACAGGTCCCCTCTTTTCTTGGAATCAAGAGTTCTGGTCCATGACTAGACATTGGTGCTCCCATCTTCTCCCACACTAATGCTAGGAAAATTGCAGCTGCGATTTCCAGATGCAGGCAGAAGTACTGGTGGTGGTTGTCGTAGTGTCAATAGTAAAGCCTAAGTAGAGCTTTCTATTAGAATCTTGATCTTATCACTTTCTTTAGTTAGTGCGATTAAAGAGTGTTTAAAATACAAATGGAATATATAGAAAAGAAGTACTTAATGTTGTCTGAGTCCCAAGATTCAGATAGTCAAAATTGGTTCATTGTATATACATAGGTAGTTGTAAGATTCTTTAGCTTCTTTCGTTAAAGTTTTCATAGAGTGAAAATGATTGATGAATGTTTAAAATACACATGATGAATCTTCATTGAATTTTAAAATCTTGCAAGAATACTACCATATCTTAGATAGTGTCAGTGTTGGGGGGTTTCCTGTCAATGGATTTCATTTATGGCTTTAAAATCCCCCAACAAACAACAAAATTAACATCAAAATTACTGATTTTGTGCATTAAATTCAAGATTCCTGTAGAAATCATCCTGAAGATCAAAATCTTCCCCTTTTTAGACTACTCCTTAAAATACAAAGGGAATATATAGGAAATAAGTCTATGCAAAGTGCATTTAATGAAGTTAATGCAAATAACTATTTGATTTTTGTAATATTGTTATTGATATAAACAGAAATGACTTGTTTGATTGAATCAACATATCTTTATTATCTTAATAAAAATGTGTGGAAAGGGTTAACCCATATGTTCATGACACTTGATGATGTTGATTGTAATGGGTGAGTGCATAATCATTTCTTCTACATGTAATACTATGTGAAAATGTCATGGATTTATAAAACCACTTGTTGGTAGGTCAATTCCACTTTTATGTAAGATAAATTATATACCATAAGTTTCCAAAACCATCGACTCATTGGTGAATTATTATTTTCTAGGAGAGAAAGAAATTTTCGGAGAATAAAAACAAACTAATTATTTACTTAAAGGTAAACTTGCATTTTCAAATAGACTCAACTTGAAGGGTTTCCAACAAATATAAATGTGAAAAGAAATAGAATCAATACTTTTTTATATTAAGAGAAACAATTAACAAGAAATATGAAGAGAATTCCTATTTAAGAAAGTTAAAATTGTAACTATGTGTTGATGTGGTTTAAACAAAGTGATTGGTATCTATTGCTAAGTTGGTTCTTTTTTCTTGGCGGTGGGGTGTATCTAATATGTCATGCATGCGAATATGAGTAAGAGTATGTTTTTTCTCACAAGGATTTGCATCTTAGGTTGTCGGTGTCTTCTCTAGGTTGAGTTATATAAGTATTTGTAATAGTAAGTATACATCTACCAAGATGGTATAAGTAAAAGTTTTTGTATTTTTCTCTTAAAAGTGTATACACTTAAATCTAATGTTTTGTTTTTTATAACTCATAGATATTATGTGTTGTTGTTTTATTGGGTTGATTTAATTTAAATAAGTAAAAAGTAATATTGTTAAATTTTTGTGCTAATATGGAGATTCTTGAACTTTAAAAATTCCATCAACTAATTTCAACACATATGGATCACATAAATCAGCCACAAATGAATCTCATAAATAAATCAATGACATATGAATAAGGACAAGAAGAAGGACAAGAAACCCAAGAAGACCAAAAGAGATATTTAAAATATTCAATGTAATACTTGTGATGAAAAGGGACACTTGGAAAGAGATTGTCCCATCCAAAAAAGGAGACACCATGCTGATGTTGGATAAGATGATGAACCAACAAACAAAAGATTCAAATGAGAGAAGAATGATTCAGATTAAGAGTATGTGCTAATCTCAACACTTACTCACACTATCACACACGGAAGCAATGATTGGCTTGTGGATAGTGGAGTTTCCAAACACATGACTTGATACAAGGAATCATTCGTTAATATGTCTCAACATGAGTCACCTCAGAAGGTGAAACCTGGTGATGATTATCAATACCCCACAAAAGGGAGTGTCAAATCTCCATACAAGATTAACTCTAGGCAATCCTTAAATATGAAGGATGTGTTATATGTTCTAGGATTGAGGAAGAATCTATTCTCCATATCTGCATTAGATGCAAAGGGAATTAGGGTTTCATTCGTCGATGGCCAAGTGATAATGTGTCCCATAGGAAATACAATAGAGGATGCAACAGTGATTGGAGAAGAAGATGGAGGCTTGTACAAGTTGAAGGGATAGTCTAAACAAGCATTTGTTCATGAGTTAAGAGAACCTAATGAACTATGGAGAAAAAAACTTGCACATGTGAACTTATAGAGCACTACCAATGGCAAGAAAATGAGTCTTAGGACTACTAGAAATCTAGGAAAATCATGAAGGAATTTGAAAAGGATGTGGAAAATGAAATAATGCAAAGAAGACTTTTGCTAGCAGTGAGCGCAAGGCTAAAGGAATATTGGATATGATACATTCGGATGTATGTGGACCCATGTATTATAGCTCAGTAAGATGGTATTTGTACTATGTTTCCTTTATATATAATTTCTCACATAACACTTGCTATCTATTTCTTGAAAGAGAAAAGTGAATTTTTCAACAAGTTCAAGGAACATAAAGTGTTGGTGGAGAACTAGAAAGATAGGAAGATGAAGATTCTATAGTAAGATAATGGCAAAGAGATCACTTCAAAAGAATTCAAGGAAATGTAAAGAGAATCTTGGATTAAGAGGGTGTTGAGCACTAGATACAATCCTCAGCACAATGGGGTTGCAGAATGAAAGAACCAAGCCATAATGGCAACAATGATTGCAATGTTTCTTGACGAGGGTCTTCCTATACACCATTGGGCATAGGTAGCAAGAAAAAATGTGTATGTATAATGTACTCTTCATCGATTACTTGAAAACAAGAGTCCTGAAGAGGATTTCCCATGAGTGAAGCTAGAAATAAGCAATCTAATAGTATTTGGTTTCAAGGTGTACATACATGTCCCAAAGGAGAAAAGGACCAAGTTCGATCCTGCTCGAAGGAAGGATGTCTTCATAGGGTACAATGATACATCAAAGGAGTACCAAATATACTTCTAAGGATTCAAGAATATTGAGATGAGTAGATATGTAACATTTCATGAAGACTCAACATACTTCATATCTGGGAGGAATCCTATCCAGGAAGTTGAGGAACCTGAATAGACAAGAATTTGAGACATGGAAATTGGAGAAGAAACTCTAGAAAACCCAAAATATCAAGACATGACTGAAGAACTTGTAGAAACTACCCTTGAGGAGGACTCCCACAAGAGGAAACCAACATGGGAACGAGAGATCATATGAGAAGCTGAAATTTATGGCACTATAGAAGGAATACATAGAGACAGAAAGAGGGAAAATACCTATAATAGCTATCTATCCCTCTTCTGTGACATCATTGAAAGAGAACCTTCCACCTACAAAGATGATACATAAAAGAATGAATGAAAGGATGTGATGATTGTGGAATATTACTCGATCACGAAGAATGATGTATGGGAGGTTGTTCCAAGATTGGAGAAGAAGTCTGTCTTGACTTCAAAGTTGATCCACAAAATCAAACATGATGCAGATGGCAGCGTGAAGAAACATAAGGGAAGGTTTGTAGCATGAGGATTATTACATAGAAAATTCATAGACTATGAAGCACCTATGAAGAGACATTTGCACCTGTGGCAAGGTACACTTCCATAAGCATCATACTTTGGAAGTGGTTATGAAATGGAAATTACATTAGATGGATGTCAAGAAATATTTCTTGAATGATGTTTTCAAGGAGGAAGTGTACGTGGAATTACCACTGGGATTCAAGACACATAACACAAATACCCATGTGTGAAAATTAAAGAAGGGATTGTATGGATTAAAACAAGCACTATGGGCATGGTAAGATAGGATGGTGTTGCAGCTGGAACAATTTCCCAAATTTTTTGAAAAAATTTGGACCCTCCTTTCAGTTTATATTTCCTAATTTTGTTTGGATTCATGAATTCTGTCTGTTTTCTCACTGCTCCAAGTTGAATTATTTTGAGGACAACTATTTTCATGCTTTTCAGAGATTCGCTCATGTCTGAAATTGTTGGACTTTGCCCATTTAATTGGTGATCTATTTCTTTCGGAAGTATTTTTTGTTGTTTTTGCCACTGTTCTGGAGGTAAAGTAAGTTTTGTCACTACTCGGATGAAGGTCTGTTGGAACTTAGCGTTTAGTTTTTTATTTTTTCGGAGGCCATTCAAATAATACTTCAGAGCCATCTTTCCTTATGGGACCTCCATTGCGGAAGCTGGACGATGAGTGTTATGGTGGATAATTCAGGTTTCTCCAATGTCGTGTTTTGACTTGGTTTGCATTTTTGGAAGGTTTTATGACTTTGATCAGGGGTGGTAGTCTGATTGCATTCTTCCACTGCGGCTCTCAAGTAAACTAAGTATCCGTTCTATAGCCGCTCCACCCACTGATGTTTTGTTTGGTTTCACCGACATGTTTTTATTCACTGCGGAGTCTATAGTCTTTTCATCTTCCACCATTTCAGCTGTGTACTTTGCTAACCTCCTGGAACTATGTCACCCTAGTCACCAAAGAGGAATCCTCGCTCGATGCTTTAGTGTTTATGCTTTCGAACGCTGATAGGGTTAGTGGTCCTATGGAACTTATTATCTGTTTGTAGATCTCCATTGCAGATGTTCCTTGAACTATCGTCGAGATGTTTAATATTTCAAGATGCTGATAAGGGTTTTTCCCACCTTTTGTGATTTTTAACTTTCTTTAGGCAGCAGTTGGGTTTTTTCTTCGGGTTGAAGGTTGTTCGGTAAAAGCGCAGTATAGGACCCCATTTTGTTGATCAATTTTATTATGATTGAAAAGATGCATTCCTAATTAGTTGTTAAATTGTACAAATAAACTCAAAAGGATCTCTTAGATTACAGTGGCAAGGAGACCTAACTGAAGGACAAAGCTAAGGAGAGTTGACCAAAGAGTAACAAGCAGAGTTTTCTTGAAACCAAATAAAGACAAGGCAAAACGGGTGACGATATAAGCTCAGGCTTGGGAAAGAGCCCATCATTCACTAAGTTGGCCTGGTTCTATGAAGTAGTCGTTAATCAAGTAATCCGAAATGTAACATATTAAGTGAATCATAAGCACTGATAACAAAACAAAATTGGGAGACTAAACGGTTGGAGGAAGCCCAACAGTTGGATTGTTCTTATATAAATATAGGAGATTTAGATAAGAGTGGGACTTTTTCTCAGTTAGATTAGTGAAGACATATTGTAAGAAGAACTTTTTCTTTTTGCAATAAAGAATTATAGTTTGCCTACTGGAGAAATTTTCGTGGGATGTTCAAATGTTATGCTATAGATTTGTTGAAGAGGAACTATTTTGTTTTCAGCTTTTTTCCATTAAATGTGAGATCGTTTTGACTGTAAGGACCTATGTTCTTGTTTGAATGATTTCTGGTTCATTTTATGAAAATTAACACCATGAGTAATGAATGTTGTTCATAAGCAATTGGCCATCTGTTTGTTTAAATATATTTAGTTGTTCATGTGTTTTTGGAAGAAGTATCAGCTATCTGTAATTTATTTTTATAATGCATGCACAAGATACATTACTCATTAATAAGTGACAATCTTGCTCCCTGTGGATAGGTAGGTAGTTAGATTTATTTTCTTGTTGTGTGTGTGATTTAGATGCTTAAGAGTTTAAGACGAGAGGTAAGAACCTGCGCATCACATTTTGAATACTCCTTGCATTCTTTATCAATATGCATGTTAAATGGGCACTTGCATATCATACTTTAATTCAAAAAATAAAAAAAATATATACGGTGGATTGGGCCGCAACCGGTAAAACCTTTTATTTTTGTTACTTGTCCTATGGTAGCTAGACCGCAAACTAGACAGATTCCCTACACCAAATAGTCACGAGCTAGTTGGGAGCGTTGATTGGGCAGAATCCCTTGTTGTTGTTGCTTGTAATTTTCTAGGGCTCAACAGTTTCTGGCACCAAAAGGAGGGCCTCCAGTGCATGGCTGGCTGAGGAAACCCATTTTCCTGAGATTATTCCACCGGTAACAGTTCAGAAGGAAGTGTGTTTCATAATCCGATTCCAGAAGAAAAAGGTAGAGAACATTTTTATTCTGTGGATAACGAAGTTGTTAATAATCTGAGAAGACACACTAGGGAATACGTGAAGAAGATTGGAGGATTACCAATTATCCCTAAATTTCCTAGATGAGAATATAAATGGAAAGATCGTCCTATATTGGAAGACTCAGTGTTGGTTGAAGATTTGGAAGAACTTGTAGAAACAACCTTACAGGAAGTTATACAGCCTTTGAATCAAGTAGGCCCAAATACTTCTTACGGTTCCCCGATGCATACTCCTATTCATTCACCACCTCACTCTCCACCCAAAATCATGGAAGGCATAAACGCTAGTCAACCACCCAACCCACCTAGCCCTCCACCTGCTGGGAAAGCTAGGTCGCCTTTGAACTTAACACCTCCACTGCATGACTTTCCTCAAGCCTTTGAGAAGATGCTGCCTAAGTTTGATCCAAACGAGAAGATGCTAGTTGGTGACCATTTACAAAGTTTTTATTTGGCAATAGAAGGGTTAAGAGCTAGGGAGCATGAAGATGTAGTTTGTAGATTGTTCCCACACACTCTTAAAGGCGCAACAGCATCATGGTATTTTAGTTTTCCTGCAAACTCTATCTCAGATTGGGATACCTTTGAAAGGATTTTTAGAAGTAAGTATGCAACCCAAAAGACACATGCATCACTCATGAAAGGACTATGCTCTTTAAAGAAGGAAAGAAAAGAGGAGGTGCATAGTTTTACCCAAAGATTCGTGGCCTATCTTAAGATTTTTTTTGAAATAGACAAACCCTCAAACAAGGTCCTGATTGAATATTATACCTTAGCTCTAGGACTTGAGTTGGCCATGTTTGCCAAAATGAAGGCCAAACCTATGTTAGCAGAGACCTATGAAGAAGCATAGAGGATAGAGGCTGAAAAAGAAGGCATTGAGTATTATCCTGAATGGTCAGGAGAAAAAAATATTGGGGGAAAAGCTTTGTTATTTACTAAGCCTAAGGAAGAGCAATTACCAAATTTTGAGGGAATGGAAAAAATGATGCAAAAGCTCTCTAAGAGAATCATAGACTTGGAAAAGGACAAGGAATCCCATAAGTTCTATAAACCTTATTACAAGAAAAGAGAATAAAACAGTCAACCCCAAACCCCGCCACATGGCCCTGCATCTATGAATCTAATGGAGGTAGGAATGGATAACTTCTGCACTTTCCACCAACAACCCCATTCTAAAAAGAATTGTCCTCAATGGATAAATTCGATGACGTTGGTTATGAATCAACTATTGGATTCTAAATTAACAGAAGATAAATATGAAGAAGCGAAAGACGGCAATACATCAATGAAAAAGCACGAGGATGAGACCATGTTTTTATGGGACTATGTTTCTTTGTTCGATGCCATTGAAGAAAAGGATCTGAAGAACGAGAGCATCCTGGAAACAAATGTAGCAACAAGAAGCCAGGGGTTGCTTAAGGAGAAAATTTTTATGCTCCATAAGATCAAAAGAATTCAAAAGAATGTTAAGAAATTTCAGAACAATTCCTCAACTAATAGAATTCCAAAATTTTCCATCACCAGTCAAATTCTGAGACATACCAACATGATTGCTAATTGCAATGAAGAAAAAATAAAAAATGCTAAACCGAAGCTCATGGAACATCAGATCGACTATGACATTGTGGAGGATATCAAAAAAGTAAGGGAGAACATCTCATTATTTGAAATGTGAAATCTGCCTAGGAGAGGAGAGGCTTCCTACTCGCAATAAACCCTAGGAAGAAGAAATTGGTGAGGCAAGTATAGGAGGTAAGCTTAAAAACTAGAACCCACCTTTTCTCCTTACCTTTGAAATTTTCAACCACAATGTGCATAATTGCCTAGTGGACTCGGGGGGATCAGTTAACCTCATGCCGTTGTCAATCTACAAGAGAATTAATGGGTAGCCTAAACCATCCATCTAGAGGGTCATCCAGTTGGATAGAACAAGCATAAAGGTAATTGGGGAAATGGAGGATGTCTTCATTTGTCTATCTTCAAATGATAAGGTGTGTCAATTCATTGATATTGTGGTGGATAACATACCAGAAGCTTATGGGCTTGCTTTAAGCAGGGATTGGTCAGCTAAGCTAAACAGATATTTTGCCTCCAAATGGTCACATCTGTGGCTACCATATAAGGGAAGCCCAAACCAAATTAAGATTTTGAGGGAGCCTCACATGAAGCACAATGTTACTCAGTTTAAGGGTAAAAATGAACCAGTGGATTCTGTTTTGGGAAATTACTTTGTTGAGCTCAAACTAGGAAATTATCAAGCAGAAGAGGCCAGCAATACATCAAACGCTCAACCTAATATCCTTCAGTTGTCACAGGATGATGAAATTGATATTAAAATAGTAGACGTAGCAATAGAAGTAGATGCTAATTCTTGCACAGCAGTTAGCGATTTTTGGACACTGTTCTTTGATGGCTCTAAAACTTTAGAGGGGTCGAGAGCCGGCTGTGTCCTGTTCGGCCCTAAAAAAAACAAACATTTTCTTGCATGTAGGTTAGAATTTGAATGTACAAATAACACAACTGAATATGAAGCCTTAGTTCAGGGAATAAGGAAAGGAATTGAATTTTAGGTAAAAAATCTGAAGCTGTTTGGGGACTCTAAAATAATTGTAAAGCAAATCCAAAATCAAATACATTGCATTTCTCCTCATTTAAAATCTTATCAAAGTGAAGTATGGTATTTAATTAAAAATTTTGAGGCATTTAACATTGTATCAATTCCGAGACTTAAGAATGCCATAGCTGACTTGTTAGCCACCTCAATTGCAAGGCTTGTGCCTTCTAATAATCTATGATTGTTTGATGATGATCAATAGATTATAGAATGCTTGACAAATGACGAGACTTTCAAAAGGGCCATTATTGATGATGACAAACATCAAGCCGAGTTTAGATTCGATAACTTCATTCCTAAAGGAGTCAGGACTTTAGAAAAAATGTTTGATTTAAACGAGAAATTTAGAAGACCAGTGAATGCAAAGACTCATAGCTCGTCTCTACAGTTCGATCAATTTGGGGACTGAAACAGAGCCCAAGTACATGAGTTTGGGAAAATGTTGTCCCCCAGATGAAAGGAATAAGTTTATCAATCTTTTCAAATGATATAAAGATGTTTTTTCTTGGACGTATGAAGATTTGAAGATGTATGACACCGATATTATCCAGCATGTTATCTCCATCAGATCTGGAATCAAGCTGTATCAACAGCCTTTGAGGAAAATGCATCCAAAATTAGAACCTTTAATCCAGAGCAAAGTCAAGAAACTATTAGATGCTAGGATTATCTTCAAGGTGAGACACTCAGAATGGGTTTCAAACCTGGTTCCGGTAAGAAATAAATCCAGATAAATCAGGCTATGCATTGATTTTAGAAACTTAAACCGCACTTTGGATAAGGATAATTATCTTGTCCCACCTATGGAGAAGATATTGCAAATAATTTTGGGTTCTGAACTATTCTCTTTATTAGATGGATTCTCATGCTACAATCAAGTATTAGTTGCTGAGGAAGATAGGCTTAAAACAATGTTTAGAACTAGGTGGGGAACTTTTGATTACAGAAAAATGCCTTTTGGACTCATAAACGCTGGAGCAACTTTCCAAAGGGCTATGGACATAGCTTTCCGTGGTCTAGTTGGTCATAGTGTTGTAGTATAACTTGATGACATCACAATATTTTCAAAGAAAAGAGAGGAACACACATTTAATCTAAAGCAGCTTTTTGAACACTGCAGAAAATATGGTATCTCACTAAACCCCAAGAAGTGCGTGTTTGTTGTTACAGAAGGTAAGTTGTTGGGTCACGTAGTTTCTAAGAAGGGGATCTCCATATACCAGAAAGGATTAAATCCATCGAACGAATTCCCTTACCCCATAATAAAAAGGGAATGCAGTCATTTATGCAAATAATAAACTTCGTGCGAAGGTTTGTGCCAGATTTCGTGCAAATTGTTAGACCTTTGCAGCAAATGGTGAAACAAAGTGTACAATTCAAATGGACTGATGTAGAGAAGAATGCATTTAGCAAAATCAAAACAGTTGTTGCACATGCACCCTCCCTCAAAAGCCCAAATTTTGAGAAATATTATATTTTGTATACTTTTGCATCTGATGATTCACTAGTAGTTGTGCTTACTCAGAAGGAAGATGGGGGAGAAGAGTTCCCCGTATCATTTATGAGTACTAGTCTGCAAGGGGCTAAATTGAATTACCCAGCTGTGGATAAACAAGTGTATGTAGTGTTCAAAGTAGCGAAACAATTTAGGCCATACATACTAAAGAAACAAACAAGGGTAATCGTTCCACACCCAGCTGTGAGATCTCTTTTCATACAGAAGGAGTTAGGAGAAAGAAGAGGAAACTGGGTAACAGCCAGCCCTATAGGAGTATGATCTCGAATTCAAACCAGCTTCTATAGTCAAAGGGCAAGGATTGTGCAGACTGATGGTTGAAAGTAAAGACAATGAAGAGAAGGACTGGGAAGATGAAGTTGAGTTACATATGATGGATGTGTGTCCCCTTTTTACAACTCTGGATTCCTGGTATCGAGACCTTATTCATTACCTTCAGACAGGATTATTACCAGAGCACTAGAATTCTAAGAAAAGAAGAGCATTACATCTTAAATCAGCCTCCTATCAAATTGTTGAAGGAATATTATTCAGAAAAAATTATGATGGAGTTCTCCTTAGATGCTTAGAGAAAGAAGATGCGAAAAGAGTAATGATAGATTTACATGGTGGGCCTGCTAGAGGAAATTTCTCTGGAGATACTAGAACTCATAAAATTCTTAGAGCTAGATACTATTGGCTGACACTATTCAAATATGCACATGCTCATGTCAGAAAGTGTGACGTCTGCCAAAGGTGCGGTGGAAGACAAGTTAAAGCAGAACGACCATTAAATCATGTTATGATAACAGAACCTTTTGAGCAGTGGGGGATAGACATCATTGGAGAGATAAAGCCAAATTATTCTCTACAATGCAAATATATTCTGACAGCAACCGACTACTTCACTCATTGGGTTGAAGCCATTCCACTGCGTAAAGTAAATGAAGATGTGGTTATGGATTTCTTGCAAGATCATATTATGACCAGGTTTGGAGTTCCAATTTCTTTAGTTTTTGATAATGCTACTTATTTTTCGTTGATTAACTTAACTACATTCACTCATGAAAAGGGAATTAAACTACATTACTCTGCAAGTTAATATCCTCAGGGAAATGGGTTGGCTGAATCTATGAACAATAATCTAATTAGGATCTTAAAAAAGACGGTGATAGAAAATCAGAGGAGCTGGCACTCAACATTACCAAATGCTTTGTGGACTGATAGGGTCACCCCCAAGACTGATTTAGGTGTGTCCCCATATACCCTTGTTTATGGAAAAGAGGCCATTCTACCCCCAAACATCATGCTACCCTCTTCCATAATCGCCCAGGAATTCAGAGGATCAAATAATGAAGTTTTTCAAATGAGGACACACAATATTTTGAAGGCAGAAGAGTCTAGAGCCAAGGCCAGAGAGCGTTTTAAACAACAACAGGAAATAGTAAAGAGGTGGTTTGATAAACACAAGGATGGTACAAAATAATTTGAGGTGGGGGACTTGGTTCTCAATTGGGATCATCTCCATGATGAGAAAGGCAAACACACAAAATTCTAGCAGCTATGGATAGGCCCTTTCCATATTACTGCAAAGCTTGGCCCCTCAACCTATAAATTCCAGGATCTACAGGGGTGGGAAGAGAGCTTACCAGTAAATGGTTTAGTCCTCAAACCTTATTTTTCCTAAGTTTCGTTTTGCTCTTTTGTCGTGTACATAATTGTTTTGTTTTGGTTGGTTATGTTTTATTGGTTTTGTTTCTGTTTTGTTGTAGTTAAGGTCTTGACCATTTTCAATAAGCAAGAGGCAAAATTTTGGTTGCCTGGAGAATGTCAGAGTTCTGGATTAATGAAGATCCTTTAATATAAGACTGTGTACTATTGTTTTATATGAAAGAATTTTTTATATTTTAGCAGTTTTCCTGAATGGCTATGAACACATTGAAGTCGTACTCAATCCTTGTAAAATAAACCTCGATCAAAAGGTCTGGAATACTATTTTGAGGCTCCATCCATCAAACATTTAAAATGTCTTAGGGGGTGACAGCAAAAGACCCATGAAAAGGAAGCAAGGTAAACATCGCGTTATATATAAATGATCCCATGTCAAGAATTGAAAGCCAAAAGGCTATAAAGAATAAAAAATCCTTAAAGAAGCAATACATATCAAGGCAAAGTATCAAAAACATGAATATCAATCTGCCAAAAGTTCTTCTCTGTCCATGAGCTAAAAAATAAATTCTTCTCTCACACAAAAGGGCACTATGGATAGAAGAGCCTAAATAAAATTCAGAAAGAAAGGCAGATGGAGGACTCAAAATAACAAAAGTTCAAAAGGCACAAAAGTGCAATTTGCACGGTAACAAGGAACAAATGAATATTGCTATTTACCATATGTTACAATCCTGTGGTGCTCAAGCTGGAAGTTACCTGAAGACAGAAGTAATAAATGAAACTCACCTCCTAGCCTCGAAAGAGTTATCTTGATGTTGAAGTCTTGGTTTCCCTTCTCCTTAATCAGACTATCATCAATGATTAAAAGTACATATATTTTCCATTTGGGAAATCCATACATCTAGAAGAATTCAACATATTGGTTTTATTGTCAAACAGTCTGTTACTTAAGGAAGAAATTATCCATAGATCTAGGCTCACTAGACAGTCGCCAATTGTTGCAGTTGCAACAATTTCCCAAAATTTTTGAAAAATTTTGGACCCTCCTTTCAGTTTATATTGCCTAATTTTGTTTGGATTCATGAATTCTGTTCGTTTTCTCACTGCTGCAAGTTGAATTATTTTGAGGACAACTATTTTTGTGCTTTTTGGAGATTCGCTCATGTCTGAAACTATTGGACTTTTCCCGTTTAATTGGTGATCTCTTTCTTTTGGAAGTCTTTTTCGTTGTTTTTGCTTCCATTCTAGACGTAAAGCAAGTTTTGTCACTACCCGGTTGAAGGTCTGTTGGAACTTAGCATTTATTTTTTTATTTTTTTGGAGGCCATTCAAGCAATGCTTCGGAGCCATCTTTCCTTATGGGACCTCGATTGCAGAAGCTGGATGATGAGTGTTCTGCTGGATTCTTTTGGTTTCTCCAATGTCGTGTTTTGACTTGTTTTGCATTTTCGAAAGGTTTTATGACTTTGATCGGGGGTGGTAGTCTGATTTCCTTCCGCCACTACGGCTCTCGAGTAAACTAAGTATCCATTCTATAGCCACTCCACCCACTATTGTTTTTTTTGTTTTCCCGACATGTTTTTATTCATTGCGGAGTCTATAGTCTTTTCATCTTCCACCATTTTGGCTACGTACTTCACTAACCTCCTAGCACTATGTCTCCCTAGTCAACAAAGAGGAATCCCCACTCGATGCTTTAGTCTTTATGCTTCCGGATGCCGATAGGGTTAGTGGTCCTATGGAACTTATTGTCCATTTGCAACTCTCCATTGTGTATGTTCCTTGAAATATCGTCCCAATGTTTAATATCTCAAGCTACCAATAATTTGTTTTCCCACCTTTTGTGATTTTTAACTTTCTTTGGGTGGCAGTTGGGTTTTTTCTTTGGGTTGAAGGTTGTGCAGCAAAAGCGCAGTAGAGGACCTCATTTTGTTGATCAACTTTATTATGCTTGAAAAGATGCATTCCTAATTAGTTGTTAAATTGTGCAGATAGACTCAAAAGGATCTCTCAGATTACGGCGGCAAGGAGACCTAACTGAAGGATAAAGCTGAGGAAAGTTGACCGAAGAGTAACAAGTAGAGTTTTCTTGAAACCAAATAAAGACAAGGAAGAACTGGTGATGATAGAAGCTTAGGTTTGAGAAAGAGCCTGTCAATCACTAAGTTGGCCTGGCTCTATGAAGTAATCATTAATATTAATACGAAATGTAACGTATTACGTGAATCATAAGCACTGATAAGAAAACAAAATTGGGAGACTAAACGGTTGGAGGAAACCCAAGAGTCATTCATGGGCAGCCCAACAGTTGGATTGTTCTTATATAAATATAGGATATTTAGATAAGAGTGGGACTTTTTCCCAGTTAGATAAGTGAAGACATATTGTAAGAAGAACTATTTCCTTTTGCAATAAAGAATTACAGTTTGCCTGTTGGAGAAAGTATGGTGGGATGTTCAAATGTTATGCTATGGATTTGTTGAAGAGGAACTATTTTGTTTTCAGCTTTTGTCCATTAAATGTGAGATCATTCTAACTCTGAGGACCTCTGTTCTTGTTTGAATGATTTCTGGTTCATTTTATGAAAATTACCACCATGAGTGATGAATGTTGTTCATAAGCAATTGGTTATGTTGTTGTTTAAATATCTTTAGTTGTTCATGTGTTTTTGTAAGAAGTATCAGCTATCTATAATTTCTTTTTATAATGCATGCACAAGATACATTACTCATTAATAAGTGACAATCTTGCTCCTTGGGGATAGATAGGTAGTTAGATTTATTTTCTTGCTTTGTGTGTGATTTAGATGCTTGAGAGTTTAAGACGAGAGGTAAGAACCTGCGCATCACATTGTGAATTCTCCTTGCATTCTTTATCAATCTTCATGTTAAATATGCACTTGTATATCATACTTTAAGTCAAAAAATACAAAAATATATACAGTGTATCGAGTCGCAACCGGTAAAACCTTTTATTTTTGTTACTTGACCTACGGTAGCTGGAATGCAAACCAGACAGATTACCTACACCGAACAGTCACGGGCTAGTTGGGAACGTTGACTAGGGAGAATCCCTTACTGTTGTTCCATGTGATTTTCCAGGTCTCAACAGATGGATAACTTCTTAACGAGCTTGGTATTTACCAAGACTAAATTAGATTCAAACATCTACTTCAAGGTGGAAGACAGAATACGAGTGATACTCCTACTATATGTCGATGACTTATTTCTAACAAATGATGAGGAAATAATTATAGATTCAAGGAGGACACTTCCTACAAAGTTCGACATGAAATACCTAGGTAATATAGGTAGGCAATTTAATGTATCCATCTAGAAATTCAAGCTAATACAAACTTATGAAGTAAATTTAAGATGAAAAAATTTGAAATGTTTATTCTTTAGTGTAAGATTTAAGATCAATTTTAGAATTTAAATTATAAATAGTTTATGTTGTTATTTTTCATACATTTATTATACGCTTTTCATTTCTTAGACATGTCATTATAATGTGTGTTTATTTTTATAATGATATTTTATTTGTATTTGTGATTGTAGTGGCTACTATGGACCACAATGCAAATATTTTGAGAGTTATTGGTCATTTGAGAGACATCAGTTCTCCTTGGAGGGGTGGAGATGAATGGTGTCTCTCCTTGTTAGCATCATTGCTGACCATAGTCGATATCATCAACAGATTAAATGATGCTTTGTATAGCATAGCACTGTATAGTGAGAGAAAAATACAAGAATATGATCATGGATTGAGCTATACAGAGATTAAAAAGATTAAAATATCAAAAGAGCATATATATACACTATTTAGAGTGCCTCAGATACAGTCTAGAGAGAAATAGACCACATATCTCCATTAACCACATATTTCCATTGAGTGGTGCATTTGTTAGCCAATTAGAGACCATTGGATGGAAAGATCGTAAATGGTTTTTTATATTACCTTCCACAACAACAAGAAAGTACCATTGTAATTCCTCTATAAACTTTATACGGAGTTTGTGATGGGATAACATGTCAACTATTTTGACATGTTCAGATACACAAAGCTGTCCAAGCTTGTATAGCAAGGTGTCTTTTAGGAACTGGTCAGTAGTGGACAAATTGTCCGTCTCAAGTTGTCTATAGATTCTAGAAAAATCATAGTCTACCAAATACAATTGTGGCCAATTAGTGGTGTCGTAACCATGCATACTCATCAATGTAGACAGTATATTAATGGGTGGTTTGCTGAGACAATAAGTTGCACATTGAATTTTCCTTTATGATACTTAATTTCCAATTAAAATTGTTGCAGGTAATTAATCAACTTGAGTTGTTGAGTCGTCTGTAGTTTCAACTAGGATGGAGTGAACTGAAAAGGTTTATGGTCTGTGAGGATGACCATTTCCTTGAAAAGAACGTATTGTCTCCATTTATTAAGAGCTTGCACAATGGAATACAGTTCTTTTTCATACGCTGAGTACCTTCTAACAATGTCACTAAAAGTCTCGGAATGAAACACGACTAGGAGACATGACTGAGTGATCGCTGCACCAAGGGCATAGTTTGATGCATCTGTCTCAATCTCAAAGGGTTGATGCAAAGCAGGTAACACAAGTACTAGTGTAGTACAAAGCTTGTTTTTTATTTGTTCAAAAGCTTGTTGTTATGTTGATGTCCACTTGAAGACAATTTTCCCATTTCCTTTCATCAACTAATTCAAAGGACATGCAATGTGGCTGAAGCCAAGCATGAATCATCGATAGAAATTCATGAAACCAACAAAAATTCTTCCTTCATGAATGTTTTGAGGAATGGGGTAATCTTTGATGATAGGTACATTTTCTGGGTCGAGATGAATTCCTGCAGATTCAATTACATATTCAAATTATTTGATACTAGTCATCGTAAATGAGAATTTTTTCCATGTTCATATATAGCTGATGTTGCTAGAGGGTGTCGAAATTTTTTTGAAGTTGTTTGACATGTTCTTCCCATGATTCACTAAAAATCAAGATATTGTCGAGATACAAAATGAGAAATTTACCAATGAAAGGTCGTCGAAGGTCATCCATATATCTCATGAAGGTAGCAGGTGCATTAGCTAAGCCCAAAGGCATGACTAAGCATTCAAACAATCCTTCCTTTGTATTGAAATTCATTTTCCATACATCAATGGACACGATTGGAATCTAGTGGTATCCTGACTTGAGATTGATTTTCGTAAATAAATTAGCACCTTTCATATTTTCGATGAGTTCATCGATTAGTGAAGACTGCATGTGTTCTTCACTAAAATTTTGTTGAGAGCCCAATAGTTGATGCACATGTGCTAAGTCCCATCTTTCTTTGGAACTGGCACAACTGGACTTCCATAAGGAGAGGGCTTGGGGAAGATATGACCCTTATCAATGAAATCCTAGATTTTCCTACAACTCTCTTCATTTTCAAGAATGGATCTTTTGTAAACAGATGCGTTAAGTAATGAATAACCAGGAACAAGTTCAATGGAGTGTTTTACCTCACAATGCATAGGTACTCCATTAGGTGCTTGAAATATGTTCTAGTATTCTTCAAGAATGTTGTCAATTTGTTGTTGTCAAGAGTTGCACCGGTCGGTGAGTTGACTCATTACTGCACTATTCATTGAATGTTGAGGCTTTATCACGATTGATGCAAACTTTTGAACATCATTGATAAGCTTCTTTATTTGTTTGGAATATATCATAGCAACCATTGATGTGGGTTGTCACTCTGGTATTCCATACAATTGATTTCAGATTTTCACAATCACTTTTTTGAAGCTGTGACTGATATATGCCTTGTTGATCCCATAGGTAAGGTTTTTTGAAAATGGAATGAGCTACGGAAAGTGGTTCCATGTCACAGAGTACTTCATGTTCAAAATGATTAGTGAAGTAGGTAAGTACACATTGGTGGGTGATCCTTAGTTCCTTCCCATCCTTCATCCAAATGACATTTTAAGGCTGAGGATGTGGAGTGGTGACAAGACCTAATTTATTCACAAGATCTTTAGAAATGAAGTTCATCTCGCTACGATTATCCATGATTAGATCTAATGGATATTTATGAAACCATTTGTGTGTATGGAATAGGCACTATAATTCCTCCTCATCGACGATGGTCAAGGTTGTTGTAGTGGTTGAGGTCGAAGCCAAGAAGGTTGATGCATCTCGATCTGATTTTACCAGAGTTCTATCAGACAAGTCAGATGTTGACAATTTTTCAAAAAATGTCTTCCTGGATTTGAATTCTGATGTAACCTAATGTGCTGAACTGTTATAACCACACCATTTCCCAGTAGGAATTTCTTTGTTGAGACCCCTCTTGTATTTCTCAAATTTCTTCTTTTGATGATTAGGATTTGGCAAAGTCGGATAAGAATGATTCTTGAAATTGTTAGAGTCGACTTGTGACTTCTTGTTAGATGCTCAACCTACCTACTTTTTCACAAAAAGTACGTTTTCTTTTTGTTTAGCTTCAAGATTGATGGATTAATTAAATGCATCTGCAAGCGTACTGATAGTCAGAAACTCCATGCCTTGTTGAATGTAAGTGGATAAGCCATTGAGGTAAACTAGGACAAGCAATTTCTCTTCTTCTTTGATTGCAAGTCTAGCCATGATTTTATAGAAATTGTCGCGATAACTCTGTATGGACTTGTCTTTCCATTACCTTAGTTTCTGCCACTTATTACACTATTGTTCAAGATACTTGGGCATGTAGAACTCCTTTGAGACATATTCAACAAATTTTACCCATGTTTCGACAGGGTCCTCTTCTTTTTCCATCTTTTTCGATAGTTTCTCCCATGAGAAGCGTACATAGGTTGACATATTTAAGGACGTAATGACGATATTTTCTTCTTCAGAGAGTTGATTCACTACAAAATAAGATTCCACCTGTTGTAGCCAATTATCAACGGATTCCACCTGAATCTTTCCATCAAGGTTCGATAAGTTCATATTGATTTGCACTTTCAAGGGGCTGATTTTATCGTAGTGAGGTCGCGTCAAGGATTCCTCGAAGTTTGCAATGAATCTCATCATAATCTCATAGAACTGGGAGAAAAATTTTGTTCACCAGTGAGTGAGTTATTTTTCTATAAGTTGTTCTATCTTGTCAGTTGGATGTCTATTGTATGCTTCTTTGACCATATTTTCTGAATTCGAAGGAATTTTTTGCTTGTGTTGCTGAGTTTGTTGAAGAGAGTGTCTGCTTCAATCAAAGAATGAAGGAATTTGTAACGTATGTGCATACAAAAAGAATGCGAAGAAGACATTTCCCAGTAGTGAGAGAATGAATAATGGAATACTAGAGATACTACATTCGAATGTATGTGGACCTATGTCTTCTAGCTCATTAAGTGGGTATGTGTACTATGTTTTGTTATGGATTATTTCTCATGTAAGACTTGGATATATTTTTTGAAAGGGAAAAGTGAAGATCTCAGTAACTTCAAGGAACATAAAGACTTGGTTGAGAATGAGACTGTTAAGAAGATCAAGATTCTACAGTCAGAGATGGCATAGAATTCACATAAGAAGAATTCAAGGAACTATGGAGGGAGTCTGAGATTAAGAGGGATTTGAGTACTCCATACAATCCTCAGAAGAATGGGGTTGCGGAATGAAAGAACCGAACCATCATGGAAGCAGCAAGGGAAATGCTGCATGACAATGATCTTCCTATCCAACTTTGGCTAGAGGAAACAAGAACAATTGTGTGTGTATATAACCATACTACTCATCCAGTATTTGAAAATATGACTTCTAAAGAGGATTTCTCAGGAGAGAACCCAGAAGTCATGCATCTAGGAATATTTGGTTTCCAAGGTTACATACATATCGCAAAGGAGAAACAGACCAAGATCAATCCTTCTCGGAGGAACGGTATATTTGTAGGATACAGTGATACATAAAAGTCATACTAAATATACTTCAAAGGATTCAAGAACATCAACATCAATAAGAGATGTAACATTTCATTAAGACTCATTATACTTTAGATATATGAGGATACCTATTGAGGAGGTCAGGGAACTTGAAGGGATGAGAGTCCAAGATATGGAAATTAGAGAAGCAATTCCAGAAGACCTTGAAGATCATGACATGATGGAACCTCAAGAACTAGTAGAGACAATCCTTCAAAAGGACTCCCGTAAGAGGAAACCAACATGGGAACGAGAAGACCGAAGAAGAAGTCTATCATGACTTCAAAGTGGATCTGCAAGATAAAGCATGATGCAGATGGAAGCATATAGAAATATAAGGAAAGTTTCATAGCACAAGGCTTCTCATTGAAAGAAGGCATAGAGTACGAAGAGACATTTGCACATGTGGTGAGGTACACTTCCATTAGGACCATACTTTCTATGAAAAAAGTTCTAAAATGGAAAATACACCAGGTGGATCTCAAAACATATTTCTTGAATGGTGTAGTCAAAGAGGAACTATATGTGGATCAACCACTTGGATTCTATACACATGATAGGAATACCCATGTGTGAAAACTGAAGAAGGCCTTGTATGGACTGAAACAAGGATTGAGGACATGGTACAACATGATGGATAAATTCCTCATGAGCTTGCACTTTACCAAGAGTAAATCATATTCCAACATCGACTTAAGGTGGAAGACAGAAGACCTATTAAACTCCTTCTATATGTCCATGACTTGTTTCTAATGGGTATTGAGGAACTCATTAAAGATACAATGAGGATACTTTCTATGGAGTTTAAGATGAAATACATAGGTATGATGCACTATTTCTTAGGCATAGAGGTGGGGCAGAGTGCATATGGTATTTTCCTTTGTCAAGGAAAGTATGTAGTGGAGATTCTGAAGAGATTTAGAATGTTGGACTGCAAGGAAATATCCACACCTATGGATTCTAACTTGAAGCTTCTCAATGATGCTTCATAGGAGTTGGTTGATGCCATGATGTACCACCAGATGATTGGATCATTGATTTTTCTAATGAATACGAGACCATACATTTTATTTGTGGTGAAAAACCTGAGCTAGTGCCTCACATATCTGAGACGTGTTCACCTGATAGCTGGAAAGCATGTTCTGAGGTATCTAAAAGGTACAATGGACTACACGCTGAAATATGATGTGAATCAAAAGATTAACCTACACTGTTATGTTGATTCAGACTAGGTAGGTAGCGCCACTGACATGAAGAGAACCTCAGGTTCCCACTTCAATTCAAGATCTAACTTCATCTCAGGATCTAACATGATATCTAGTTTCAAGAGGAAGCAATCATGTGTGTCACTAAGTACAACTAAAGCGAAGTATGCTTCCTCTTACCAGTTAGTTGCGAGGCATTGTGGCTAGGAAAGTTAATATGTGACTTATTTAATCTCCAGCTAGATGTGACTTATATGTTATATGATGATTAGAGTTGTGTGAAGGTGTCAAAAAACCTACTTTTCCATGACAGGTTGAAGTACATCGAGATCAAGTTCCACTATATCGGGGATATCATGCAGAGAGGATCAGTGGAGCTCCAGTACCTAGAAACATAGGATCCCATAACCGATGCATTGATTAGTCCTCTAGTGAGAGTGAAGTTTGAGTAATTTATATAAAGACTTGTTGTGATACATATCGAGTGATGTGTTATGCCATAGCTAGAGAGAAACGTTGTTCAAGCATAACATCCTGACGAAGTTCATAGGTTTCTTAGACATAATCATTCTTGTAGGTTGTCCTTGGATGCAATTAGTCTTTATCTATTTATATGCTAGAAATAATTGATGTGTAATATCTCACATAGGCAGTGAGATAGGTTGTTTTAGTGGGAAAATATTGGTGAAGGAGGATGCTCAAATGTAATTAGTCTTGTAGGTTGTCCTCATATGTAATCAGTCCTCGTTAAGCTCATTGGTTATCCTTGGACGTAATCTGTCCTATGATAGGTTATTTGAGTGTAGAATGAGACTTCACATGTAAAATTAGACGTAGTGTGGTACAAAAGTTACGTTGATGTAATATGCTGTGAAGGTTGTCTGAATGTAAAATATCCTGAACGTAGGTTGTTCAGATGTAAGAATCCCTCGAGGTTGAGGAGGGAATGTAAAAGGTACTTACGTAGAAGCTTGTTTTCTCGTAATCATTTCTTTATATAGATCTATATATTTGTTCCCATGTTGATATGATAAGGTCATGAAGCACAAGAGGTGCACCTAAGTGGATCTCCCTTTACAGATAGAACATAGGTTTACTCTAAATAGACGTAATGCATTAAGTGTGATCCTAGGAGATTCTCACATAGTAGAAATTGTAGGTTTTCTTAATGAGGTGAAAATTAGCTTAGGTTACTACTATGGTGAAAGAACACGGAAGATCTGCATCTAAATATTTGTTCTCTGATTTTTTTTGTGTAGGACAAAAGAGATGATTTGGATATGACAAGATGAAGGTGGGAGATGTAGGTCATTGTCATGGAAATGGAAAGAAGGTCCTAAACCATTCCAACGATTTAGATTTCTTGATATGTGATGAATACCTTACCATCTTTTTCATTCTCATGAAAGATTTCAGAAATTCCCCTTCACACGGGATAGAAGAAACTACTTCTTCTCATTTTGGTGAAGACATTTTCCCTCTTCTTGAACCAATCACTCGATAAAAATATTCATGTTCTCCTTAACCACAATGTATCCCAGATCTTGCTAACATGAACTCACAATTCAATTGTTATCTTTCTCTGCTACCAAACTTGATCTGAAATTTTAGAATATTCTAACCATAAAATTGCATTTGAATTTGAATGTTAAATAATTATTAAACATGCTTAACAACAGAAAAATTAAATTCTTTAAATCTTTCACAAAGAAAGTAAAAACATATATGTAAACCATAAATAGAAGAGACATGTGATAATGGAGTTCATCCCTAATGGGATACATCTCTAGTCCACTTCTAATGGGAAGGTCAATCTATCAAGTCTTTAAAAGCTTACAATTGAGTATTCTGGAAACAGTTCATAATTATCTATGTTAGAAGCAAAAATAAAACACCATTGAATTCGTTGTGAAATTCTAAATAAAATGAGTATAAACTCGAATATATTTTCCTGAGACCTCCTCATGCACACAAAACAAGAACAACCTCTTCCCTACGTTTACTGATGGTACTTTCCCACCTTAGGAGCTGTGAATATTAATGTATGTACTATCTCAATATCTATGCCCATGCTTAGTGTTGGAATATGTGCAGATGGTTAGCGCTTTCTTGCTACACTCTTCCCATGTGTCTCCCAAAATATTAGATTTTTAAATGTTAAAATATTTTGTTTTGGGGTCACAGGCCATGGGACACGCACCGTTTTGCGTCCCCGCACCTTCTCTCCATCTATTAACAAGATATTACCATGGCCTAACCAATGAATGGTTGTTGTCCTAATGGTCATGAGTTGCACTTTGGCAGAAGAGGTCCTGGGTTCAAACCCATAGGCCTCTCCTCCTCACCCCCATGTTTTGAATGGTGGTTTATATGAAATATACCATGTTATACAATGGTTATAAGGTTCGATGGATATAGTTTAACATATCTCATGTATAAGGTTCCGTTGAGGCCTGGAAAATCCCAAGTAACAATAGTAGGTATTATCCCCAATAAACGTTCCCAATAATCTCTTTATTGTTTCGTATGGGGAATCCATTTGGTTTACGGTCCAACTACCGTAGGTCAAATAACGTTTTAATCTTTCTTTATCGATTGCAGCTTGTGCACTGTTTAAGTGTAATTGTCATTTTATTTTATATATGATATGCAAGTGCCTAACATAAGTGCAAATCGATAGAGATAATGAAGAGTTCACAATGTGATGCAAAGGTTCTTACCTCTCGTTTTATCACCCATTTCTCTTTTAAATTACAAACAAATAACAACTATGCTAAGCTAGACAATTCTACCAAACCTATCCCTAGGGAGAAAGATTATTTTTAATGATGAGCAATTTACTGTAAAAACATCCATAAAGAATATTACAGATAGTTGTTCATAATTCAGAAAACATGAATGTAGGTAGGAAGATAAACAAAGACATAGCTCATTGTTAGTTAAAACATTCATTACTCAATATACTGCATAAGTTTCATAAAAATAATTGGAAATGATTCATAACATGGAATTAATTCATAAGTCAAAACGATCTCACAGTTCATAGAATAAGCCGAAATAGAAATAATTCGACATTCAACCAATCTACAGCATGCATTTGAGACTTCACGGCTCCTTCTCCCGCATAAAATATGGCTTCCTTATTATAAAAGGAAGTACTTCCTCTTACAATAAACTTCACAAAAAGATAGCATGGAAAATTCCCTCTAACATGTACTTCACCTCTACTTATGAAAAACAAAAATGACTCATGAGTTTCCCTCCAACCTTTTGGGCTTCCTCCACTCTTCCTTTATAGAATTTTGTCCTCTAGTGCATGCACTTAGAAAAAAATAAATACAAAATATTAAGTAATCCTCAGTTGTGAATAAGACAAAACTAAGTGGGCCCAGTTGGTGTCTTGACAAAAACGCCCCAAGCTTGTGCTTGTTCACTGATGACCTGGTACTCTCCAAGTTTCAATACACAATTTGCCACCTCATGCTTTGACAACTTATATTCGATTTCCTTCACCTTGGGGGTGCTTTGACTCAAAGATTCTTTCAACTTGACTTTTTGACCTGATTCTTGTATAATCCAAGTCTTGATGTCTTCTTCACTAATAGTTTCGATCCTTGATATGCTTTCTTCTCCCTCTTGCAACCTCTCTTGCAAATTCTTCATGTGTTCTTCCCTAACTAGGAAAAATTGATATGAGGAGTTTGTTAGAATGATGCACTGATTGTGAACTAGATGTATGCCTCTGTAAAATTCAGCACACTTTTCAATCGTTTTTTCAATAGCGTTGTTTAACCTAACCGTTGTTCTACAACCAAAATTCAGTATGGCTACCTCCATCTTAGGACTTCCTGCAGATTTCTGAGGCATGTTAGCTCGAAAGGTTGAATGGGTTTCTATCCACATTAACTGAATTTTTACAAGCTCTACCACATCGGATAATCTTCTCCAGAATTGTGTTGAGTTGAGTTCTATCTCTTTCAATCTGTCCTCAATTTGCTTAACCCTATACATCTCCCTTGTAATATTCAACACAACCTGATTTATCTCTTTTTGCAACATCGAGGCTAGATTCTTGAATGGAGTGATGTCCATCTATTTCCCCTTCGCCACTTGCAGTTATTCTTCAAGTAAAAGGTTATGAGCTTCCAACTCCTTTAATCTTTTGCACGTTGTATCTCATTTATTTACTGCTTCCATGACGTGCTTCTCGAGGTCTTTCTTCTCTCCTTCAATGATGTTCATTGATAATATTAGAGCGTCCTGATCAAACTATAAAGTTTGGCATGCCTCTTTGGACTTCTCAATCGCACTGAGCATATCTTCATGCTTTCTCTTCAGACTTTAACCTCCATCTCTTTCCCTTTTTAGTGTTCCCTTGATTTGGGCAATCTTCTTCTCACATTGTTCCAAATCAGTCATTATGTTATTAACATTGTCCTCATTAGCAGCGGTTGAGGCTACAACTTTCCTTGCCATAAGTATTGGATCTTTGTGAGTCCCATGAACAATTGTTTTCGCAGTTCTCATGACTCCCTGCTTTTTCGCAGTGTCCACTTTCTTCTCAGTTCTCATGACTCCCTGCTTTTCCCCGATGTCCACTTTCTTTTCAGTTCTCATGGAAATTCTTATCTTATGCTTGTCATAAAACATAGTATTTAAATCGGCCACCTCCTCCTCTTGGGATGGGATAAAAGGGATTAGTTCAATACCTAATGTCAGATATGAATTTCCTTCTGTTGTGCTACTAGATGGGACAAAGGATATTATCTGATCATCATAAGACTGAGTTTGCTCAATATCTGCATGATCTTGTTCCTCCTACTCCTTTGTTGAAGCTCTTCGGTCGCTTTCTCTCCATGTTCTTTTTGTTTGTCACTTGCTTCGAGTCTTAACCTCTCGTCCTCTTGTTGTCTTTTCTGAGTCTCTTCTTCTTGAATCTTTTTCGTAGTTTCTTCTTTTGTCGACCTTTTCTTAGCTTCTTCTTTGGATCTTCTTTTTTCTTCTTCATTTGCTGCCAACCACTGTTCTGCTTCTTGTAATAATCTGAGTTCCTCCTCTTGTCTTTTCTTAGCAGCTTCCTTCTCTTGCTTCTTCTGCTACTCAATAGATTTTCCCTTACCACCTACTGTAGTTATCTTTTGCTTAAATATCCTTCTCAAAGCTGTCATATTGCCTGCATTTCAGAAAATTTCTTCATCTTTATCCCAGTAGTTTGCGTACTCAAAATGTACTCCTGCTGCATCACAATAATTACCACCTTTATCCTTAGAATCATTCCTATGGAAACTTATCTCTCCAAAATGGAAGTACTCTAGCTCCATTACAAACTATGGTCCACTCTTCAGCTTGGAGAACCTATAACTTCCTATGTAAAATGGGACTAGGGGGTATACATCCTTCTTCTGTTCAAATAGGAAACTACCTTCCCCATCAATGTAAAGTCCCCTTACTATTTTCTTGTGAATAACATAATCCATAGTATATTTTGGCAAGAGAGAAGGGGCCCTCGAGCTGCCAAACATCCTCAGATACAGAACTTCCTCTCTTAGATAATAATGCCCATTATCTTGTACAATCTTCAAGGTTTCTTCCAATATGCCATCACACTCAGCGAGGAATATTAACTTGTATAATGGCATTATGAAGTCTTCACAAATACTCTTATAGTGATTGAAATATTTGTGTGCTCATGACAAGTGATATGCAGCATAGACAGGAGACTTGGCCTTATCCCATTCACACTTTAGAGTTGGGAACGACTGTGTGCACAAAATACAATCGATAAAAAATAAGCTCATATAGAACTCTCATTTCTTTTGCAAGACTCCTCCAAGTGCTGCACTTATACATGAGGACAAATTGTTAGACACTATATTCTCCCAGTTGAAAATTGTTCCTTGAGTAGCCACAAAAAATATTACTTGTATCTAGCTCAGTTTGAAATTCTTTCCATTTGCTCTTCCACAGATTTTGTTCAACATAAATACTATCAATCTATAGGGAGTGCGAAGGTTCGTAGTTTCATACTCCCAGGATGGGCTTGTACGAAAATTATTTACAGGGACCATCATTCTTGTAACATTCTCCAAAACATCTAGATTAAGGTCCTTTAACCCTTTTTCATTTAGATAAGTTAAGGGATGGGTAGCTTATATCCTTGGGCTACATAAGCTGGGATGTAAGCGTAACCTTGTCCTTCAGTGTTAGAGCAAATCATTTTTGTTACATCAGCCCTTGGAAGAATCCAACCTCTTACTTCTCAACGTGGAAAAAGTTGTGGATGCATGGCAACTTTCATGATTGTTGATCTCTCTATATTTGCATATATGGGTAAATCTTCCAATCCTGCATCTGGACACTTCGATGGGTGATCATTTCTTATATTTTCCCCCCACTTGTACTCAGGTGCGATCCCTATGATTTCTTTGGTATCTTCATATATAACTTTCACTAGAGTTATCATCTCTATCTCTGGTTCTTCCTCCGCAGCTTGCACCTTCTTCTTCTGTTTCTAAGTCATGTTCCTATATGAATGACGAGTCTATTTTGATCATACAAAAGCATATTCGATTTAATCTATTCCAAACATATAATTTGATAAACTCTATACTAAAGCAAAAACAGAACTTAACAAGAAGTCCCTTTACCAAATCATCATGATGCATAATGACTAAATTTTTTGAGTCTACCGCTCTCATCAAAAATAAAACACACAACAAGCTCAAAGTTTTAGAGGGGCGGAATGCACAAGGTTCACAAGCATCGAATCTGCTGCATCCGTGTTTAGGATCCCACCATTCCACATTTGTAAGCAGATCAATGTCAATACTGTAGACAAGAAAGGATCAACTCCTAGATGCCATACGGAAAAAAAACCTTATGGGTAACCAGGGCTTTTACCCTAAAAGTAAATTCCTCCCAAGGCATTTAGAAAACGCCCCTTCCAACAGGCCAACAGCTGCAGTACTGCAATATCTGATTAATGCAACAAGGGAATGCTCCCAGAGTCCTAAATATACATAGGTATTTTGTTGTATTTTTTCAAAATATATCTATATATATATATTTGTTTTACCTAGGGTTTGCAGAGGCCGCCCCTGTAGGATTAAGATGCCAGGCGCGTTGTGCTCTTCTCTACGTGCTCTTGGACGTTTGGTATCAGATAGATGCTACAATGAACGAGGATTGGTCTTGCCTTGAGCATGACGAAACTCTATTTGAACCGAGCCAAACATCATTGCACAATAAAAACCAGAGTCCCCGAGCTCCACTTCGCCATCCTCGGTATTTGAATATTCCGTTTAGGGGATGGTAATTTTTTTTATTACTATTATCTGATTAGGGATGAGATTGAGTTCTCTGATGTTTTTTGGTGGAGAAAGAGGCTCTACTTGCATTCATCCGAAGAGGATGAAAAACAAAAAATCATACCCATAATACGAAACAGAAGAATAGTCAGAGGACATAGTTTCCAAGCTCCTTATAGATATTTCGATGTGCCATATGAGAAAAAGGATAATTTCCAGGCTCCTTATTTCTTGCCAGGTTGTCACCAATCATTGATCATGTGACTGTTTGGATCTTGGAACATTGGATGCCCTCTTCTAGTCTCTCCGGTGCCATTTTTCTCCACGTGGCTTTTCCAGCAATTACTAGCTCGTTGGTTCCAGCTTCATAGAGCCCCAGGTCCCGGCACCTAGCATTTGATAAAACTTTAACCACTCTTAGATCGAGATTCAAAATTCTGAACAGGTACTAGCTCTCGAGTTTCTTTCTGCTTTACTTCCAGTTTTCAAGCGTAAAGTAGTGTTATTCTACTCTAAAACTGTAGAGAAGGCATTGTGATTTGAGTTTTAAATCCTATTTGTTTTCTTTTGTTGAGGATGGGTGATTTCCTTCCTTTAACATTCCAATAAAATACTGTCAAAGAATCACAACCTACTCTAAATCCCAGCTCACAGAGCATCTTTGCTCGCATTGGGATCCACAAATATATCTATCGGTATAAACATTTCCATGAGCACCCATTCTAGGGTTATGTTGAAGATCTGTGTGGAATGTGTCTTCCTGTGTAAATACCAAGTTCTAATGCCTGCATCAAGTAATCCCATACATATGTGAAAACTGGTTGTGTTTCTGCCATGGCACAGCTCAAGACCTGGGTTATACATCCTTGCTATACATATAAGAAGGTATGAGTAGGGATCTGTCAATGAGAATGGGCAGATTCACTACAGTCGACGAGAGCTGATGTTAATTGCCCTGCATTCGAACAGAGGAGAGAGAGCGGTACCAATGTTTCCATACTTTGCAGCTCTACTGCTGATCACCCTACACTATAACAAACATGATCATCCATCCTGACTGGTAATTCTTGAACACTTGGCTTAAGGGTTAACTGCAAATATTTTGACAACTGGAATCCCGTCAATCCCCACGCTGGTGTATTAAGTCACAATAGCGCTGTGTGCTGAGAGTGTACTCGCATGATCCCTCCCTTCACTGTCTGGAATGACAGATATATTAGTTAACCTGCCTACGCCATAATCTTAGCCAGTGTTCCAGTCTATTAAAGATACCAATGCTTCCATAATTGGCAACCTGACCACACAGCCATAGCTAGTGACGTACGTTGGTTCCAACAAATGGCGTTATAAAACATAATTGTTGGTTCTTGTTCAAAACATAAGATACCTTCTGCAACTTCTGTTGGACTCTTCCTTGAGAATCCACCCTCTTTTTCAAACCGAGATAAAGTCGGTTCATATAGCTGCAAATAGAAAGGGCATTTCAGATCCATATAATCTATTCATGACTTGCACCCAATAGTCAATTGCAACAAATATACATTTTTTCAATGTTGAATGTAATAAAGAAGTACTTCCTTAAGTCCTTAATGACGAGTTCTGCTATATGCCATACATACATCATAGCCACAAACACGATAATTTGGTTTAATAAATTGTGTTGCCATACTAATCCCATTGCTCCAAGGCAAACAAAGCAATATTCTCCATTGTATTTGGAATGAATAATTTTTTGTACAATTTGTTCCTGAGAATAACCATCATTTAGAGAAACAATATTGACACCTAGTATCCTTTTGCGAAATCTATCCAGATTGAAGGAAAAAGAATAACAAACTCATATGTAAGCTTATTAAAGCATATTAAAAATAATTGCTTCAACCATTTCTAAAAACTCAAATACATAAAATTACATAAATTAAAGCAAAAATCAATGTTCAAAAACTCTTTTACATAAAATTACATAAATTAAAAGAAAAGGAAATGTTTATTGTAGGGATTCCTTGTAAATGCACATCAATAATGTAAACTTATTTTACCAATATTTAAAAAAAAAAAACAGTTTACACATATCAGATTTATAACTTCTAAGATGTGTTTAAAAAATTAAACAAAATATTATTTCTATAATTAAGTATTGGTGTAATTACAATCCATCAACAAAGCATTTATCTATTTAAAGGCCATGAATAAACTCTTGATGTGCTATAGCATACTAAGAGGAAAAGGCACTGATTTGGCTTCATTAATGGCATAAAGACATAAGGTGACCACAATATTATTGTTTTCCAAAGAAATAGTTAGTTACAACATAAACTAGAGCAAAATCATTATGTTTTGGTATGGGTGATTCTGCTAGTTTTTTTCGTAGAAAATGTAATTGATTACTAAAGATGTGATATTTCCATTTACTTATTTAAAGGAAATTATGGTATAGATTTCACCCATATGGATTACAAATTGAAATTTACATTAATATCCTTTAAACAACTAAGTAATTCAAAATATGGAAAACCCTTCACTGATTGTGTTGATCTCTACTCTCTTATGCCTCTATCCTAAATATGGAAGTTGGTCATGCAAGAACATTAATCAACACCTTATAGTTTTGATGAAACTTCGTAATCCAAGTGTTAAAATAAGGTATAGAATATTCCCATGCTTAACAAATATCTCCCCTTGACTGAAGGGTACATTTTGGCTAAGGTCAATACAAAGGAGTTCAACAATAGGCTCTAGGAACATCAAGATACATAGTGAGGTTGATGTGTTTTATTACATGCCAATCACATACTCTCATACATGATAGAATCTAGTGAAAACCATGCAACCATAAAAGCCACTATACACAGATATGCAAAGACTCTCAAAGAAAGCGTGCATACAACTAAAATAACATCAAGTCCAATCCATACATGACCCAAATTACATATGAACAACGATGCTAAATGGACTATGGAGCTAAAAAAAATATGGACTACAGCAAGCAATTACATATCTCTCAAAATCCTTTCCTATATTGGGATTTTATTCATCAATAGCACCTTCTACAACCACTTATACGCTCTATCCCTTTCCTCTACCTACAATCTGGAAGTTGGTCCTGCAAGGGAATTAGTCAACACCTCACAATTTCGATGAAAGTTCATAATCCAAGCCTTAAAATAACATAGAGGAGCTTCCCAATCAACCTATGCAGATGAGAAATTTAATGTCTGCATGTTGAAATTGGAATTAATACAAATTTATGACATAAATTTAAGAGGAAAAAATGTTAAATGTTTATTCTTTAGTGTAAAATTCAAGATCAATTTTAAAATTTAAAACTATAAAATAGTTTATGTTGTTATTTGTCTTACATTAGTTTTACATTTTTCATTGCTTAGAGATGTCATTATACCATGTGTTCATTTTTATAGTGATATTTTTTTTGTATTTATGATTCGAGTGCCTGCTATGGACCACACTGCAGAGTATTGGAGAGTTATGGTCATCTGAGAGAAATCAGTTATGCTTGGAGGGATGAGTGTCATAGGTCATTATTAACATCATTGCTTACCATAGTGGATACCATCAATAGATTAAATGATGCTTTGTATAGCATAGAGTCATACACAAAGATAAAAATACAAGAATATGTTGATTGATTGAGACAAAATGAGATTTAGATGCTCAAAATAACAAAAGAGCACATATATACAGTATTTAGAGTTCCTCAGATAGATGACATTCGAGAGAGAAGTAGACCACATAATTCCATTGAGCACATATTTCCATTGACTAGTGCATCTATTAACCAATTAGAGGCCATTGGATGGGTAGATGGTATATGGTTTTTTATATTCCCTCGCACATCAATAGGGAAGTATCGTTGTATTTCCTCCATAAGATTTCTGTAGAGTTTGTGAAGGGATACCATGTCAACTATTTTGACATGTTGGGGTTCTAGGGCGCTGGTAGGGGGATTCCCCAAGATTGACCCAATGCTAGGAATAGAGATGTTGATTGACATATTTCTCCACCCCTTATCTAGCTACCGGGGCCACACATCCCTACTACACATGATATGATTACCTAGAAAAATTAGGCATTTCTTTTTCTAGCTTAGATGATTTATCGACACACCACAACTATCGACCAAGCAAGGCCCTCTTCCTATGGTGGAGTACAACCATCAAGTTTTGATGGTAAAGGACCATTTATTGGTAGGGATAGACCAACATCCCATGTGCTCCTGATCGAGCTACACATGTGCACAAAGTGTGGTCAATCATGTAATGGTCGTGGACCAACACATGGTACCTCTATGTCGATTGGCATTTGAGTAAGGACATTGTAAAAAATCTATTGTTGTTCAATTTATTTTTTCCATATTTTACACATATTAAAAGATTCTTAATATGTGTAATTTTAAATCTTGTAGGATCGTGATTCCTCTAAGCGAGGTGGTAATGTATGAGGTGTTGTCGTATCCGAGGCTAAAACAACCAACACCGGGGTAATATTTCAAGATGTGTCATTTTGTTAATACATATGATTCTGTTAATACATGTGTTAGTTAATCAATTTGTTAAATGGTCTCATATTTACAATTTTTGAAGCTGCAGGAACCAAATTTTAAACAAGATGCGAAAGACATTTATTGGGTTCAAACCCTCTTGGATCCAACTTGAGTTCCAAGGATGATTTTAAGGAACCATACTTATTTAAAAGTGTATAAATGTTGGCGAATATTACCAATTATTAAAACGCCAACTATAAAATGATTGGCGATATTTTTCAAAAAATATTTTAATTTCCAAGGATTTTATATAATTTATATAATAATTTGACCATTTTTAGGGTGAAAAAAATTTACCCCATCAAAATTGGGCGAAATAGGGCTTCAAAAAATGCAAAATGGCGAATGTTTTTTTGGAGAAAAACATGGAAAAATAGCCGACTGGGCTAAAATTCGCCCCTAAAATTATCCCTGAGTTTCACTCCATCATTGGAACACAACAAAGCCCAAGATATATTGGTCCGACAGAGAAGGGATTAGCTGGTAGAACTGGTAATGCAAATGCATTCTGACCCATGATATCTTTCTATGAATAACTGTGAGAACACGGTTTCTACATTTGGGTAAGGGATTTTGGTTCCCTTGGTCTTCTACAAAGGTGCTCAATAGAAGATAATGGGTGAGATGTTTATAGTTATTACACACAGTTAACCTACACTAAAACTCACCCTTAGACAGGTATTATAAGAATATCCCAATGCACCATAGGTGCATTCAATGATAACAGTGCAACGAATACATATAAACTCGTTAATAAGAAAATGTGTAAACACATAATCACACTAACAAATATCTACACTCAATCGCATTCCTCAATCACACATTTGACATGATATCTAACATGGAAACGCATTCGGGAAAAACCACAAAGGTGCTATTCATTTGACATGAGAAATATATGTAACCTTTGGTCTGCACACTAAGATTCGGAGACTATTCTAGATCTCTCTTTTTTATCTATACAGACTTCTTCCTCCTCTGATGCTCTTTGGACTTCTGTCACTATTCTTTATCTACTTGACTCTACCAATGGTATGCACACATCCTGGATCTACTCAGTCTCTTTTTCACTAATGCACACTCAATTGTAGGTTCTTCACCTCCTCCCTACAATTTTAACACACTAATAGAAAATACAATGCTACTTGCACTAAATCACCAGATGTTACAGAGACTAACATGACGAAACCCTTCGGAGGCTAACCAACATCTTAGTTTTATTTTTTATAGCTTCTTACAAGTCGCTTTGAGATGAATTCATACAGTTGTCCAACAAGATTCCTTTCCTATTTTATCGACACATGACAATAGGCACTAATGACATGACTTACAAATATGATTTCATATGTGCGGATTCCACCGACTCTTTCCATGCTCGTACCCATGAACTTTCTAAACTATCTCTTTCTAGCCACTGTGTCACTGCACATCTACTGACATGGTTAACTTTGTCGGATCCTTTCCTTCTTCTTTTCTACCTCTTCTACCACCGCCTCTCTTATGTCATGAACTCTCTTCTTCTTTTGACGTAGTGTCCTCTTGCGCTGCTTCTTTCCTTATCTCTTTCTTCTTTGTCTTCTTCTATTCTTATTTTTTCACATCTTCCCTTCTTGCTACTTCTTCTACCTTTTCTTCCTTCCTTCCATGGATTCTTCTGTTGCAACTCCTTTTCCTTCTCTCTTTCCTTTGTTCTTCCTTCTTTACTTCTGTCTCATATCCTTTTACTTCTTGCAACTTGAATATTTTTTATCCTTGGGAATAATTCTAAATGAATCCTTCCCATATTTCCCTAGCCCCAACACACCCCCAACACTCACATGTTTCTCATCCCAAGCCACATAAGGCTATTTTTCCATATCTTTACTTGTGCTCACATGACCATAAAAATATTGCAATAATTTCACTACTTTCATTGTCTTGTGTCACATGTCTTCCTCTACTTTCTGCAAATTTTCAATAAGGTCGGAACTGAGGTGATTTCATGGTACATGCCTTGCTTCTTGTACTCATAATTATAATATTTGATATAGAAGTTGAATAATATCATAAACTCTTTTAGCTTCATCTTGCATCTCTTCCACCTTATTTGCCCATTGTTTTTGTTGCATGCACAACACCATGAGTTGTTTCTCCAATTTATTCATTTATGTCTCCTTAGACATTTTTTGTACTAAGCGTAACTATTTGATATCAATATTCAACCAAGTTAATTATGTCTCAGTTGTGCGCAAATCCTCTATGATTTTCTCTAGTTCAACATCTTCAATTAAATCTTCCCAATCCTAAGAGAATCGGCCGATAGCCTTAGCACATAGTGCCTCTACTTCTTCTATCTTCTTTGTAGCTTATGTTGCTACTTTGCTCTCTTCCGCCAAGAATTCGGGTGGTGTTCTTGCTCTTATTTTCACCTATAACTTTGGGACTTTGTTTCAAAGGTATTCTGCTTTTTTGCCAAGTCAAATGACCTTGGCCTCTAGAAACATTTCCTATGTTATTCCTTCTTCTACAAAATTTGTATATTCAAGGGCTACAACTTTACCAATCATATCCCTATTTTCTTCCCAGGTCTTTTTCTTCTACTCGACCTCTACCACTACATGATTCATCTTATTAATAGTTATATCCGTGAATTTTTTCTATTTAATCCTAACCTAATGTGGCCCAATATGAAACTTAATGATTCGAAAGAATGAGATAATAGTTCCCTCACGAGGTCCCATTTTATTCTGCACCTCATCCCTCATGGCCTCTCCATGCATAAAACATTCAATATTAGTATCTTGTTTCCTTTCCTTGTTTTAATGTGTGCATGAGAGATTCTGTGATTTGGATCCCTTATAGTGAACTAGTATATCCATGGGTTAATAGTTTGGTGGGTGAGACCATACAACAAATGAAATCAAAATTAACATCGATGCATAGTGGAAAAGTTTACCACTTTCTTTCGATAGAGATGTGTATTCTAGCAATTCGTTGAGCAAAAATTGTGACTAATTAATGCGAGCTCACTTCACACAGATTTTGGCTAGTGCAACAACACCTATAGTAGACTGGGTAAGTCGCAGTTTGCACAACATTTACAAGATAATACCCTCATAGTAAATATAACAGTATGTTCATTAATGGACAAGATGAGGAACCATATCTTAGCCATAACAAAGTCATACCTGTCCTTAACCCTTCCTATAATCACTTTTTCCTAGTCTTTTTGTAGATATTACACTCGGTCTATACCTGATCGTGGGAGACCTGTTATCGCTACAATTAGCTTAACATGCATATAATATACTTCATTTAGACAAAGGAATCATCCATGAAATTATAACATCAATTGTTGTACAATGTATTAACTTCTGTGTTGCAACCGAAGTGTGGCATGTATAGCAACGATAACAATCCAGACCATTCTGGTCCTCTGTCCCATTCCATTGGGATGAAACACTTCAGCAATTCCAGTGTAGGCTGCAAAACTTCCATATAATTCTTGATGTCCAAGTATTTTTTTTCTTGGTGTCTTGTTCAGGAAAGGATAGATTCCATAGGTTCAACAAAATATCGTTCAATACTTTAATTCCCTGTGGAACCGCTGGCATGATAAGTGGAGCCCCTAAATTCTTTGGAATTATGAGCTTTGGGGCATCTACACACTTTGGTGCAATGTATGGAGCTAACAAATGTTTGCTTTCAAAGTATCCATCATCCATAGGTACTGGTGATGGTGTTGGTGGTGCTATTTCCTTAGCATTCCCATTCCTATTATGTGTGCACCTTCCCCATGTAGTTTCAAAGGGACCTCATAGGTCTCCAATTGATTTTATGGATGTCCTAATTGGATGGACTAGAACTTTCGCAAAAACTAGAGGACCTACAGTTGTGGTGGTACATATCCCATTGTATCTTCCATGATTCGTATAGGTGATGTAGTCACAACTTTATACTCAAAATCTAAAGTAGCACTAGGGTGATTCCATGAAGATGGGTAACACTTTTTGGCCAAATTTGGTGATGAAAACCTGATTTTTTACTCATGTGCTAGATAGAAGCCCTCAAAACGCATATATGCCATGTGAATTTTGACTTGTAGTAAAAAAACAAATTGTAGAATATTATGTTGGCTTCATAGTGATATTTTTTTTAAAAGATTTCGATGTCATTTAATGTGTGAATTTTTGCATTTAATGAACTGTGTGACCTTAAAAATTTGAAGAAGCTAATAAGTGGCTCGTGTCCATGTAGAGTAATTTAATCTTGCATTAATAATTTTAAAAAAATAAATATATGAGCACGATCTACATAAAATGCAGTGTGATGTGCATATTTTTTTGTTAATTTTTTTTGCATTATACAATTATTTATTATTTTTCGAAAGTGACCACATTCGATTTCAGCATCGTTTTAAACACATATTTGTCCACGTAAAGGAATTTTTTCTATTTTTTCAAAAATTGAAAAACCAAAGATACCCTTTTGAAGAGGACACGTCGATATGTGATGTGAGCATTTTTTAAATTTTTTGGCTGTGTATTTTTAACTTTGCGGATTTTTCTTTGAGCTGCTTTGAAGTTGCAGTGTGGTTTTCTAAGTATAAGTTTTAGAAGTAATTAAAAAATAAATATCATATGAATGCCAAAATGTGTGTAGGATACGTCAATGGATAGAAGATTCGTTGGTGAATCTATTGGTATCAACTCTGCTCAGTTATGTGCTAGGAATGGTGGGGTTTACACCTCTTCAAGGAACAAGAAATTTTCCATTTGTTTGAATGAGGGCTAAGTCTATTTTTTTAAGCCCTCGACCGAGGTATTAGCTCGGTCGAGGTCCTAGCCATGCAATATCTATTTAAAGACAAACGCGAGGGTGGTTATTACAATTTTGGAGAGTTGATGTCTGAAATCAAAAGAAGGGTAATTTATGTTTATTTGTAGAAATGGGTCTTGGTGTCATAGAAGCCATAGATATGATTGATCAAATCGATGAATCCTATGACTCCTCTACCCATATCTATAAATCTACACAATAACCTCTTTTAAAATTGAGCGTTTTCATATATATTTTTAGGAATCTAGACAAGATTCCTTGA
>LPNX010148894.1:0-43532 GCA_001517045.1 Pseudotsuga menziesii
ATTTTTTCTTCTTCGACGTTGGCTACTTCCCATTGTGATTGATCAACAATTCAAATTGATGTCTACAAAACAATCTACAATGCTAACTTTGTATGACAAACTAAGTTTTTTTCAATGAAATTCTAAGGCAATTTTGAAGGAGACTTAGTTTAGGATGAATTACATGTTTATATAGATTTTTATTAAAAATTTGCGTGGGAAACACATTAAAATTTGTAGTTGGAGTCTCATTAATGTTTGAACTCACTCGTGGGTTTTAGTTTTAAAGGACCTCGACCGAGCTAATACCTCGGTCGAGGTATTAACAAAACCTGTTTGTTAAAACCTCGACCGAGGGTTTAACAAACCCTCGGTCGAGGTCTTGTCAATACCTCGACCGAGGTATTTAAATACCTCAGTCGAGTTTCAGACCTCGGTCGAGGGCTTAAAAAAACAGACTTAGCCCACATTCAAACAAATGGAAAATTTCCTGTGCCTTGCAGATGTGTAAACCCTGCCATTCCTAGCACATAACTGAGCAGAGTTGATACCGATATATTCACCAACGAATCTTCTATCCATTGACGTATCATACACGCATTTTCGCATTCATATGATATTTATTTGTTAATTACTTCTAAAACTTATACTTAGAAAACCACACTGCAACTTCGAAGCAGCGCAAAGAAAAATCCGCAGAGTTAAAAATACACAGCCAAAAAATTCTTAAAAATGTACACATCACATATCGACGTGTCCTCTTCAAAAGGGTATCTTTGGTTTTTCAATTTTTGAAAAAATAGAAACAATTCCTTTACGTGGACAAATATGTGTTTAAAACGACACTGAAATCGAATGTGGTCACTTTCGAAAAATAATAAATAATTGTATAATGCGAAAAAAATTAACAAAAAAATATGCACATCACATTGCATTTTATGTAGATCATGCTCATATATTTATTTTTTTAGAATTATTAATGCAAGATTAAATTACTTTACGTGGACACGAGCCACTTATTAGCTTCTTCAAATTTTTAAGGTCACACAGTTCATTAAATGCAAAAATTCAGACATTAAATGACATCGGAATATTTTTAAAAAAATATCACTATGAAGCCAACATAATATTCTACAATTTGTTTTCTTACTGCAAGTCAAAATTCACATGGCATATATGTGTTTTGAGGGATTCTATCTAGCACATGAGTAAAAAATCAGGTTTTCATCGCCAAATTTGGCCAAAAAGTGTTACCCATCTTCATGGAATCACCCCTAAAAGAAAAACAAGAAGCACA
The DNA here is from genome assembly GCA_001517045.1 of Pseudotsuga menziesii. Lineage (NCBI taxonomy): Eukaryota > Viridiplantae > Streptophyta > Pinopsida > Pinales > Pinaceae > Pseudotsuga > Pseudotsuga menziesii. The sequence goes on from LPNX010148894.1 coordinate 1,277, forward strand.
CTACATGCATATGCACTCTATTTTTCAATTTTTCTCTTAAAACATAGACAAATCTAACTTAAAACTACCATATTTTTATTTTGATGAGATAGTACTAAATGCATAAGAGACAAAAGAACATAAAGAGCCTGAAAGCTTGTAAGACCAATCAGAGATCCAATGTCTAATGCTCAATTATGATAACCTAATCTCAGTCAAAAATTTTCTTTTTTAAAGGAGGAAAAAGAAGTTCTCTATGAAAACAAGAAATGAAACCAAGACGCTAATCAAGTGTTTTTCTTTCAGTCTATATAACGGAGATGAAAAGAGATCATACTAACACCCTAAGCTTTTCAAAAATGAGAAGTCCTTTCACAATCACAACCAATAAGCATAGAAGTGAATGAACAATCAATAAGCCTAATCTAGCTTTTGAATTTTCCAATCAAACCAGTCTTTAACCATAAAATTTCAAACCACAAGCATCAGATTCTAACACAAAATCTTGATAGTGCAGGGCTGAAAGCAAATCAACTCAAAAAATTTTGCAAAAAAAATGAGAAAAATTGGTCTTGGAATAAGGCCTACCTGGCACCGCGCTGCAGGTGTCTTGACAGAGAAGTTATGGACCAGCACCGCTTCTTGCCAAAAAGACTCAGGAAGTGGCACCACATGCTGCTAACTAGGTTCAGGCGGTGGCACCACTTCTCGCCAACTGCATAAGAGTGGTTCCCTATATAAATCCAAAACACACAGGAGAACGACAGATCAAGTCAGAAAAAGATCAGATCAAGGTAAAAATTGATAGATTGAGAAAAAAAAGAGCATAAAAGGTCGAAATAATTCAGATCTAGATAGATCTGGAAGTTTCAAACTGAAATTCATTGAGTCAGATAGTAGATATGACTGGACAAACTTAGAGATGAAGCCTGGATTTGGACAAGAGTTGAAGAACTGAGGAAGATCAGATCAACTGATATATGATTCTATTCCCCAATGGAGTTGCCAGATTTGTAAGCAGGAATATTTCACCTTCTGCAGACAGGAGTTGTTCCTCTGGTCTGAATGGTTCAGATCCAGAACAAATGAATTACAAACGATGAAGACCCTCCCTGGATGTCGTAGACACCTAGAATACTGCTTCGATAGTGAACCTGTGTACCTACAATCAAATCAAACACGCAAACACATAAAAGCTATCAAAACATAATCTACTGATCCATGTTAGTGACTAAGAAATCTAACAACATATACATGTGAAATTAGAACAACAGTAATGTGGGACGAAAATCAGCTTTGCATTAAGATGAATGGATAAGTTTACAACCAATTAATCCTTAGTGTCGACATGCATCTCCATGAAACTAACACTTCATCCCCATAAGCTCCAACTTTGCTCTCTATGCTCTCAAATGGCTTGGGACAAGTATTCAATCCAATAGCATAACAATACCTCTATAGTTCTCCCCCTCAACCATGGACATGAGCTTGTATTTATAAGGATGAATGGATAGGAATGGTTGAGAGATTTGTGGGTGATGTCGCCTCTAAGATACTATGATGTGGGATCTCGAGCTCAACTAACCCACAATTATAGGGATAAGGGAGGACATGAGGCTCATGATCTAGAAGTCTTGAGAAACTTCTATTTTTCCCATTTTACCCAGAGTACCGCTTTTCTCCTCTTATGACAGAGCGGTTCAAGTTAAAAACGCTTATGGACCAAAGGCCACAGGTGGTGGCACCGCTTATGGATAACAGGATGCAGGCGGTGCGAGCAAGGTACCGCTCATGGTTAACGAGGAAAGAGTGGCACTGAGTATTTTCATGAAAGATTGACAAACAACATGGGTTTCCACTCCAAGTGTTGGGATTAAGGGCAAGTATGTAAGTCAAAGGTCTTATCACATGGTGGTGATAGGATTTGGGTGTAACAATGGGCATGAACAAGCTTCAAAATGGTCAAAATCTAGAAAAGCTTAGTGAAATTGCATAAAAAATGGGCCCTACACGATGATATTAGTCCAAAATAGTTGCAAATAATCAATAGAGAGACAAAACTATAGGAAAGTGGATAAAAATTTTTAATAAATAGTGAAAAGTCAAATTTTTACCATAGCATTTGGTTTTTTACCCCTTATAGTGATTTTGGATCTCATTGGACCCCGAACTTCAAACGCAGATTCTAGGAGCTACAAGACATGAAATCGACAACCGTCTAGACCAGGTAACTCTTCATCCCTTACTCTTTCCCTTTAATGCTTTTATTTCAAATTTTTATGGTGAATTTTCAAGTTTTTTACCACGGAAATTGGGTGTCTCGGTCTACGCGGGTGATAGGTTATCGGGTCGCATATAAGGCCTGGTATACGTGGGAAAAGTAAAGCCTTCTTGCATATACACACACCTCTCAACATTGTGACCTGTGTTTGAGGCCGTTAATGTCATTTTTTAAGCAAAAAATATCACACAAGCTCTTTTCCTTTGCAGGATGGTGCTTGAATAGAGAGAGAGAGAGAGAGAGAGAGAGAGAGAGAGAGAGAGAACATGAAGACATTGATAGGGTTGTTCATGGTGATTTAAATGCCCAACAATCATTACAAAGATGTTTTATTTATAGGTTTTGGATCCTTAGGATCTTGAGGTCCCAACCAAGACTCTTAGAATCTCATGAACTATTGGGACCTAGACATGGAGGAATTCATGCTAGATGGGATGCCATTGAGACTCAAAGTAGAAGATATATGCTTTATTATAGGACTATCCCGTCGAGGTGAGGTAGTAAACCTTAGGGCTCATGGAGCAGGTAGAGGCCATGACCATTGATGAGTATATAGATGTGTATTGTGTTCCTGACACTAAGAAGGTGGGAGTTCAAGTCTCGGTTAATGTGATCCAGATCCTCAGTCTCAAGGTTATCATTCTAGTTCTAGCTAGAATAGAAGGGTTGGCATTGCTACATTAGGAATCATGACCTCTCATGTTCTATGTAGTATAATGTGTGAGGCCCACTATTTATGACTGGAGCACTTTGTTGTTGGGTAAAAACAAAACATCAGCTGACAAACTGCAAGCTTGTTCAGAGAAAAAAATTTAGGTTTGCCGTCATTTTACCCACTTTATTATTTAAGAGGGTATCGAGCCTTATCCCCAGAGTTGAGGTCCCTCCTCATAGTCTGCATGATCTATCCCAGACTCATTGGACTGATGTCATGTGGATATTAGAAGGAGTCCATGCACCTTCTCCCTTTCCAGATGACTTTTTCCATTGGTGGGAAAGAAATATCATCTCCATAGATGACTATCCTTAAGTAGGGATTGATTTCCGTGGAGAACGAGACATGCCACTATGACTAGAGTCGGCATTCGAATATATTGGTAAAATATCTTTTGTATTTTTGGAATATTTAATTTTTATGTGTAAGGAAATCCAATACATGTTTTTGGTGGTATCAAGTACTGATATTAATCTTTCTTGCATAGACATAGGTCCACGATGGCTAGATGGTTTCCCACGACATTAGGGTAGGGGGCGAGGAGACAAAATGATCAATGATGCCTAGCAGACATTGCAAAATGTACATGGAAACTTTCCCTGCTTGACACATGGGTCCCCATGGTACAGGTCAGGATATTCTCAAGACAATGCAGAGGCATGTAGTTGGGGTACCTTGTTCATGGGTTAGACTATTTAGGTGTTTGGAAAACGTTGGAGTGTGTTACCATGATCAATATCTAGGACCGAAAGAACAGATGTCATGACATTATTTTTGTACCAGATATGTGTATTTTGAGGGCTTAAAGACCATTTTTGTACTATGACACCATATTTTTGAAACTTTATTCAGAAATAAAAACTTATAGCAACCGGTTTAATATATACACGTGTCTGAATATGAATGTGAATGTTTTATGTACATGCTTCTTTAATTATGTGACAAAAGCCAATCTAAAATGTAATTTGCATATGAATCAACAACTTGATTATAATGTCTAGGTATATGAATGTATGTAATGTAATCAAATTTCCTTTCCAATAATAATATCCTTAAAAATATTCTCAATAACGTAGGATCTCTGATACGGTATGTTAACACCTGTATTTAGCAAGGGAGAAATAAGACCATGGTGGAGACAAGATAGTGTTGTTTAAATACTTTGGTTAAAAGATATAGTGTAAGAGTGGAATGATAGTCAAAATATCGATCAAGTTGCCAAAGAGCCCGGGCCACGATGGAAGAGGGAAGAAAATCAATGGCTGGTATTCCCTCCGCTCTTTGAAACATGCGAGGAAGATAAGACAGGTTCGGGCATTTAACCAAGTGTACAGATCAACGGCCACAAAATCATTCCGGGCAGATCCACGGTTCACATCGAATCCACCTTGTGCAAACATGAGTTGGTTAAGGCTATGGCATCCGCCGGAATCGTATATATACCACGCAATCCAATGGTGGAGAAGCAAAGTTGGATCGCATCTACGATGGAGATTGATTTCGGAACTGGAAACTGCACGGCGGATAAGCCCAAAATGCCCAGCGGAATGGGTTAATCGGTGATCGATCTGACGGATGGAGATCAAAGCGAGATAGATCAACGGTTGTTATAAGTTCTAGGGAGTGAAATTGCACGGGGGATAAGTCCCAGACTCCCAGCGGAATTGGGTACGTGGCAACCAATCGGACGGTTGACAAATGTAAGGCAATCACATCAACGGCTGAAAAGGATTCCGGAGGTAAAACTAGCACGGTGGATAAGTCCAAAATACCCAGCGGAATTGGGTACATGGCACATGATCCGACGGTGCATGGTAAAAGGCATATCGCATCAATGGATGAGATTGATTCTGGGGATCCAAAATGCACGAAGGTTTAAGTGAAGGAGCCCAGCGGAATTTGGAAGGTGTCTCGTGATCCAACAGTTCACATATAAAGGTATATCAGATCGAGGGCTGTGGACGATTCCAGAGCTCAGAGTTGCACGATGGTTAAAGTCAGAGGGCTCAGCGGAATTCGGTACGTGGCGTTTGATCCAATGGTGAAGAGTTGAAGGTACATCACATCAACAGTTGAGCATGTTTCCAGGGTGGGGACATTCGCGGTGTTTAGTACCAGGACACCCGGTGGAAAGAGGTACATGGCATGCGATCCGAGGGCTAGAAATTTGTGAAGAATTAGATCAATGGTTGAGAATGAATCCAGAGAAGAAAGGCGCACGGCAGATAGGAGCATATGGTGGTTGCGGAGACTAAATGATCGTCCATGTGGCGAATTGGGATAGACTCCGGAAATAAAAAAGGCTTATAAAAGCGAAGGGTTGACCTTGATCATTGTTATTTTATTCGCTCGGGACCAGTGAAAAGGACCGGATGGTTTGTCGGCGTCCATTTGGCAGTTCCAGACACGCTCTAGGCACATGCCTCTACAGTTGACCAGGTGAGCTTAAAACCCTATAATTCCTCCGTCTCAAATTACCATTGAAATTTAAAGCATGGACCAAAGGAAAGAAATCCAAGTGTCTGGTCAGGTCATGGATGACAGAGAAGAGTTTTTCGTAGACCGAGACAGGGGTGTGTGTGACCCTTACCTGTCTATAGGGAGTGTGTCTGTGAGTAAAGATAAATTGTGGCATTTTAATTTACAGGGAAATGATGTGTTAAATGTATGTAAGTCTTTCCTATATTTTTTATCCCTCGATCAAACCCTCCATTTCTCGGAGTTTGCAGAGTGGTGCGCCGTCAACTATTCACCTTCTCAGAGGATTATTGTGAGTCGGTCCGCGTCCTGAATTCTCTGCAAAGTCGATGCTACGGTCATTAGAGAAAACCTTAGTCTGCCTGAGAATTACCCGATAAATTGTGAGTCTATAAATGAGTCTGCCCTTGCCGAATTGTTTAAGAATTGTGAATCTAAGAGTCGCTGTAAATTCCTGTCCGCTATCCTGAAAGAAGGCCAATCCCTTAACGGTCTTTTCCTGCCTTATCCGATACACGTCTTTAAGGATGAAGTCCAATCGGTGATTTCCCTGGTCTGTCAAGTGTTAGGTCAAGATGACGATTGTCATGTGGGCGATGTCATCCTCAGTTTTTTGTTAAGAATCAATTCCTTAAGCCCAGAGTCCCAGTCAGTCCTTGTTTTTAATTTAAATGAGTTTCTCGCTGAAGCAATCCATCTTCAGCTGACAGAGTTTCCGAAGGTTCGTTTCTTTAGGTTTCAGACCTTTCTACTCAATATGTTGCTATGTTCCAATGTGACCGAGTTGAAATTTCTAAGTACTCTATGCTCTTCTGATTTGCCCAAGCAAATCAACATGTTTGAATTTGCCAATTCGATCATGTCAGAGATTTACAGAATGCTGTTTGATGAGGAGATGCCCCATGTCCTTGATGAAATGAAATGCTTAATGCAGTCTTCACCCAAAGAGCGGGTTGGGGACTGGTTCCTGTACAGAGATTATACCGTCTTAAGAGTATATGGCTTTACTAGTCAGCCTTATAGGCTTCCTTCCTTTTTGAACCCAAGGATTTTTGCGCTTGAGTTCATGAGACAGAGATTGCTGTCTGAAGAAGAGCATTTCGGTGCCTTCAAGAAGTCTTCAAACATTAAGTTTCCATTTAAAGTTGGCTCGTTCATTTTTAAAGGTAAGGGCGCCCTGGTGTTCATAGAGAAATTATTGGAGGCTATGGATTTCCAAAAAGAGGCGAAGGTGAATTACGATCCTTATCATGTGATCTCATTAAGAAAACAGGCCAACAAAAATAAACCATTTGAGCATCAACCTATTGAGGGGTTGGCAGAAACAGCCAATCTGCTGCAATTTACTGAGAGCTCAAAGCCTAACGAAGATGCAGATGCCGTGCCTATTGCAGCAACCCAAATAACAGATGGTGTCAGCATTGCGGTTAAGAGAAGTTTGTCCGATACTGAGAGTATGGAAGTGGACGAAGATGTGTCCCACAAAAAAGAAAAGCTACTCAAAGGTGGCGAAATTGTAGATGAAGAAGCTTCTGATGTCTTCAAAAAAGTTTCCCTTGTCCCCATGAAAACAGTGCAGGTACACCAATTCTCTTTTAAAGGTTTAGAAGGTGATGTAGACAGCTCAGACTCCAGCCCCGTGTATAAATCGAAGGAAGAGCTCAAAACCAGCTACATGGAAAAGAGGAAGTAGTTCCTGGAGGAAACAAGAAATCTGCTCCCGAGGGTAAGAAACTTGTACAGTTCGAAAACCTCTCTAGTTTCTGCTAGGGATGCTGAGAAAAATACTTTTAAGATGGCCATAGTTAATGATAAGAAGATGTCTGAGATGGAGATCCAGCTGGAAAAAATCAGTACCCCAAACAAGATTCAGCTGCACAAACAAACCAGCGACATCATCTACTCAGACCTACTGCAGGCCATGGTAAGGATAAGTAAATTGCAAGTATTGATAGACAAGTTGGAAGTTCATTTGAAACATGAGAGGGTTGAGAACAAAGCAAATGTCATCCAGATTAGAAAACTGCACACAAACATTGCTAGTTCAGACAATACCCAGGCCGTCAAGAGGTTACTAGAGGAGAAAGACAATGCCCTACAAGTCTTAAAGAAGAAACTGAATATCCCAGGTTCAGAGCACGTCCAATCAGCTGAATTAATGGCTTTGCAAGAGGAAAAGGATAAAATCCATCTAGAGATGATGGAGTACAAAGGAAAGGATGTTGAGCTACAGGAGGAAAAGGACAGATGGGAGGCCGAGCGGGATGAACTATTATCTCAAATTTCCTTAATGAAGAAAGACCAAAGTGCTTAGAAGGAAATTATGGAGGAACTAATGAGCCAAACCCCCACTGGAGAAGAGTTGTCTATTGTTAATAATTACAAGCCATTAGCTGATTTTTCTGTAGACGATTTGCTGGTGCCTATGTCCCAAGTGAGCTTGAAGGAGGAAGCTATTAAAGAGTTGAAAGCCGAAAACGAAAAAGGTAAAGGCTGAATTGGCTAAAGTGAATGAAAGCAAGAAACAGATATTGCAGGACAGGAATCAATTACAGAAGAAATTCAATGAGTTAAAAGAAAAATGCATTGGGAAAGGCCCTCTTCAGGGGGCAAAACATATTATTTGGGATACCTTGTCTATAAAGATCACCAAGTTCCGACACTACCTCAATTTTATTGATGACTCGAATATTCTGATAGAGTTGGCCCACCAGAGATTAAAATTGGTCAATGAACATATGGAGAAAAGACCCCTCACCACAGCTCAGAACACACTAAACTTTCTGAATTCATTGATATATCAGAAGTTGCACGAGATGGGCATAAAGGACAGAATATCAATAGTGCTATGGGCAAAGAAGTTCATCCACAAGCACCACCTAATGAAGACAGTCCGAGACAAGTCAGAAGAATTGCTTTTATAGGTCAATAATTTCAAACAGGAGTTTAAAGAGCTATTCAAGGATGGGTTGGCTTCCTTCTGGGACGAGGAAGGTCGGATGTTCTCACAGGAGCATTATCATAACTTGCTTGTTCAATGCCGCATGGACCACGCAAAATTTAATGATCTGGAGAAAAGCCTAATAGGGAAGACCATTGTAGATATGTTAACAAAATACTTTGAAAATCTATAAAAATTCGCAATTATCAGAGCCAGATTGCCCAAAAAGTCCTATGAAGCCTATATGGAGCTCGAGGTAGCAATCCGGGAGATGATGGAGTGCGACACCCGAAGTTCAGAGCAGTGGAAAGCTGTGGAGTGGTTTGGAAAGATGAAGTATATTCTCCATCCCTAGGAACAGGTGTCATGCACAGAAGAGCTGATGGGGCAAGGACGTGGAGCTAATGAGGCAAAGACGTGGAGCTGATGGGGCAAAGAAGTGAAGCTGATGGGCGAAATTTTTTTATCAAGTTGATTGATACTTTATGATCTATTAGGATTGGAGTTGTAACAAACTTCCTAGGGCTTAGGAATTCAGTTACAAACTCTAAATTAAGCCGATTATTCTGTTATTGATCTTCTTGTTGGAGCACCGATCATTTTATGTATAAATATGCATCTTTTTTAAGAGATGGGGGTTGGAACCCATCGAGAGAGAGGAATTTTGGAAGAACATATCTGTTTTTGAAGAGCAAAGTGAATGCATGAGAGTTTTTGTCAAAGATTCATGTATCACTGAAATTGCAGTCTGTGCTTATTTCCTTATGTGCTTGTATTTTCCTTGTGTAACACTCCATTCTGTTTCCTCTTTGTATCTGGAATAATAGTGTTTGATGATTAGAATTCATATTCTTATGCTCTTTTCATCGTTTCAGATATTATATGAATTTTTCTGCTAACGTTGATATGGAATTCATCTTCGGCGCTCTTTATTGATGGACTGTTTCTTCGTCTTTTTCCGTTTCACCTTGATCAATTGAATGACTGTAATGATGTGGTTATCTTGCCTTTGACAAAGCTTGTGTATACATCTTTGTGATATTTTATATGTATATGACTCCATGCCCAATGGTTATGTGATTGGTTCAGTCAAATTTACAAATCTTTAAATATTATCTATCATCTAGTCTTGTAAAATTAATAACGAGAGATCCCTCTCTGGAAGAAAATATCAATTTCCTCCTAAAGTGGTTTTGATGTTACCTCGGAGTTTACCTTTTACAACCTGGGTACATTCTGAGTGCTAACAAACTGGTGCCGTTGCCGGGGATGAAAGTGCATATCTGCCCCGAGGGAACGACAAAGATTAAGAGAAATTTCTGTGGGCAAACAGGAATTTTGAAAAAGAAAGAGGGTTGTATATTTTCCCTGGCGACTTCATTGTGAAATTATTCCAAAAATCAAGAACGACATTCTGGCTTCAAGAAGACACACACGAGGTAACTCTGATACTAAAATTTTGAAAAGTTTTGAAGACCCAGAAAAATTGTTTAAAAGGAAAAATAAAGAAAATCTAGATTCTCCTTTGTTCGGCCCATCATCATCACCATATCCTCATATTAACCCAGATGGGAAGTTAACACTGCAAAGGACCTATTGAGAACCAAATCTGAATTTGACCTTGAAAATACTGAGTTCAATCATCATAGGTTACAGACCTATCTGTTAGATTCCCTCTGGAGAGACTTGCAGCAAACCCCTGAAGCTGAAAAATCCACCTCTGAGCATACTCAAAGTATTCCGGTTCCTGTGAACCCACCCAGACCAATGGCCGCTAGATTTGCTCCCTTGCGTTTGCCTGTTGTATTACATGATCTCCCCCAAAATTATTCTCAGAGAATTTCTTTATTTGATGGGGAAGGTGATATAACTGCAAAACAACATGTTGCCAAGTTTGAAGATTTCATTGACTTGGAAGAAGTGGACTATCCTAATGTCAAAATGCGGTTATTTGCCCAAAGTTTGTCTGGGGAGGCAAAAAAGTGGTTTAAGGACCTTCCACATGGGTCTATTATGAATTTTCAGGCTTTTCAAAATGCATTTTTGGATAGATGGGATGATAAACTGAATCCTCTACAGCTTTTATCTCAGTATAACGGTCTTAAGAAAGGGGGTGTTGAGTCTGTTCATGAATTCTCAAGTAGATTCATGAGGGATTATAACTCTATCCCGGAAGATATAAATCCTTCTCCTACATCTGCTAAACTACATTATGCTGGAGCTTTTGATAATGATTTTGCATTCTCACTGCGGGAGAGGAAGTCGGTAACTCTTGATGCCATGTTTACCGATGCCCTAGAAGTGGAGGCTAACATGATGGCGAGTGGAAAGATGAAACATAGAGATATGGATAGGAGGAGAAAAGAAGAAAATGTACCCACTACTTCATCTTCTTCTGCTGATGTGAAATTTGAGATGATGTTGAAGACTACGGAGAAGTTGATGGATAGGTTGACCACGTAAACTAGGCCTTTCAATAGAGAGCAAGGGGATCCTCAAATCAGGAATCCAAATTTCAGAAAACCAAATCCCCCTGTTCCCCCCCAAAATAGACAGAGAGACCAGAGAAATCCAAGAAACCAAGAAGAACAACCCATCCGCCTACCTTTCCCTGAAAATTATGTTGGTGATGAAGAAGATCCCCCTGAAAATGAGATTCATCTGTTTGGGGAACAGGATTCAGAAATATATCTTACTGAAGAGGAGCATAATATGTTTGCGCAGGAAGATGCAAATGAAGACTTTGAGAATGAGATATATCAAAGAGGTTATTAACATGCAATGGATGATGTGCAGAGGAAAATCAGACTGAGGAATAGGGATATCCCCATAAATAAAGGGAGGGAAAACCCAAATCAGCCTTCTTCTAGTTCTTTGAATGGAGAAAAAGGAAAAGAACTACAAAGGGATCCCTCTGTGAACAAGGAGGTAGAGAATGACGTACAAACAGATAAAATAATAAAAAAGGCGACTCCGATTGAGGTGGAAAAGATTAGTGTTGGTTTTAACCTACAGAGCGAGCTGTCAAAGCTGAAGATCTCTGTTCCATTTAATGATTTATTAAGAAACACTGAATACAGAGATACTATCTCAAAAATGGTCAAAGACCAAGGTGAATGGCAATCTGACATTTTAAATCTGAATGATGATAATCCGTCTATTTCATTTGGATCAAAAGCTGAAAATTTAGAAGGAGAAGAGGTTCCTCCTCTCTATCTAAGTCTAAATGTGCTTGACAAAGTGGTCCACAATGCTATGTTGGATTCTGGGGCATCACACAATCTGATGCCCAAAGGGGTGGTAGAAAGTTTGGGATTGGAGGTAACAAGACCGTATAAAGACCTGTACTCTTTTGATTCCAAAAGGGTAAAATGTCTTGGGTTAATTAAAGACATTGTGGTAACATTGAAAAAACTGCCTTCTAAAACCATAGTCATGGATGTAGTAGTGGCAGACATCCCACCCAAATTTGGGGTATTGCTGTTAAGATCTTGGACTTCTAAGCTGAAAGGCAGCTTACAGATGGATATGTCATATGCTACTATTCCAGTTCCAGATGGGAGCATAAGGTTATATAGTGAAAAGAGAACTCCTTATGTGGTTAGCAGTCAAGATAAACCCGAAATTCATCATATATATGCTGTTGATACTGATTTGGGATCTTCCATTTTCTTTAATGATGCTGTCCCACATGATTTAGAAGCCGCATTGCAAAATAAATCTGAAGAACAGGAGAAGTCCAAGGAGAATAAGGAAAAAGAAGTTTTGGAACAGGAAGCTCTAGAAGCAAAACAGAAATAAGTAGGCCAATGGATCATGTATTTCGATGGATCTATTGCAAAGGTTGGTGCTGGGGCTGGTGTCTACATCATTTCTCCTATTCATGATTTCAAAACTTTGTCATACAAATTGTTGTTTGAATGCACAAATAATGTAGCAGAGTATGAGGCCTTGTTATTGGGGTTACATGCTTTGAAAGATCTGGGGGCTCAAAGGGTCAGGATCTTAGGAGATTCTGAGTTGGTGATAAACCAGGTAAATGAGAGTTATCAAACCAAGCATCCTCGGATGAGGGATTACAGGAATGAAGTATGGGATATGCTTGGCAATTTCTTTACAGAGCATACAATTCAGGTTGTTCCCAGGGTTGAAAATTTGGTGGCTGATTCCTTAGCAGTATCTGCTGGAAAATTTGAGACCCCAATGACCAGTCAAAAGGAATACCAGGTGGAGATTTTGAACAGACCTTCTATCCCTGACAATTACAAATACTAGCAAGTGTTCGAAGATGATATGCAGATCCAAAGATTTCTAGAGTTGTCAGGAGAGTTTGTGAATACTCATTTTGAAAATGAAAATGATAATGATAGGACCCCTGGAGATGACGAAGAAGTTGAATCAGAAGAAGATGCTGAAAAGTTAAGGAAAACCTTGGCAGGTAAGGATATCATCCAGCTCAAAAATAATTTCATACCAAGAGGCCTGATCCCTTTAGAAAGGCTCTTTGATCAAAATGATGTTGCTAAGAACCCCAAAGTGAAACCTGTTGGTGATGCCGTTGAAGATAAAAATATTGGCACTGAGGAAAATCCTAAAATCATAAAATTGTCCAAGAAGCTGCCTGAAAGGGAGAAAGAGGAGTATGTAAAGTTGATGAAAAAGTACACAAACGTGTTTGCCTGGAGTTATGAAGATCTCAAAGAATATGATACATCTATCATACAGCACACTATTCCTATAAAGCCTGGGGAAAAGCCTTTTAAACAGAAACTCAGGAGGATCAATCCTAAGCTTCTCCCCGTCATTGAGAAGGAAATGAAGAAGTTGTTTGATGCCAAGATCATTGTGACACTCAGGTTTTCTAAATGGGTTGCGAATCTGGTGCCTGTCAAAAAGAAGAATGGAGAGATAAGGCTGTGTATAGACTTCCACAACTTAAATAAGGTCTCTATGAAGGATAATTATCCTTTACCAAAGATGGATCATATGCTACAGCAAGTGGTGGGAGCTGAGAGAATTTCAATGTTGGATGGATTTTCTGGTTATAATCAAATCAAAGTACTACCTGAAGACCAAGAGAAGACTTCTTTCACCACACCTTGGGGCACTTTTATGTATGCAAAAATGCCTTTTGGTCTGATGAATGCAGGGGCTACTTTCCAGAGAGCTATGGACATCGCTTTTGCAGGGGAAATTGGAAATTTCGTGGTGATCTACATGGATGATATCACGGTTTACTCTAAGTCTGACAGATAACATCTGCGTCATCTGGAGAAGGTTTTCATGAAGTGTAGGAAATATGGCATATCTCTGAATCCGAAGAAATCTAATTTTGCATTAGAGGAAGGAAAGCTGCTAGGCCATATAATATCCAAAGATGGCATCAAGATTGATCCTGAAAGAGTTAGTGCAATCCTAAAGGTGGGAGAACCCAGAAGTAAAAAGGAGGTACAGTCATTTCTGGGGTAGGTGAATTTCTTGAGGAGGTTTGTCCCAAGCTTTGCTGAGATTTTGATGAATATTACAAATATGTTGAAGAAGGGTCATGAGGTGAAGTGGAACGCAGAAGCTAAGAAGTCATTTTGGGAAATCAAGAAAGCAATTTCAGAAGCCCCTGTTTTGGTAAGTCCAAATTTTGCCAAAGAATTTTTAGTATTCTCCTATGCTTCGGGACATACTATAGCAGCAGTATTAATGCAGAAAAATGATGAAAACCAAGAACAGCCTATATCTTTTTTCAGTAAAATGCTACGGGATGGAGAATTGAAATATGACATTATGGAAAATCAGGCACATGCTTTAGTTAAAGCATTAAAGGATTTTAGAGTATATGCCTTGCATTCACATATAATTGCACATGTTCCAACTGCTACAGTAAAAGCAATTTTGACTCAACCAGATCCAGAAGGCGGGAGGGCAAAATGGATAGCTACATTATTGGAATATGACATAGAAATAAAACCCACGAAGCTGGTTAAAGGACAAGGGTTGGCAAAGATGATGACAAACTCAAATTGTGAATCTTTACAGATCAATTTTTTGACTCACCAGTCTGACCAGCTGGATGTAGAAGTGATGGCTGACTTTCTAGCTTCCCCATGGTATTCTGGTATTGTGTATGTCCTCCAAAATTTGCAAGCACTAGAAGGATTAAGTAAATCAAGAGCAAGGTCTGTGAAGTTGAAATCTGCTAAATTTTGTATCATAAATAAATATCTTTATTGGAAGGATCCTGGAGGGGTTCTGCTAAATTGTCTTTTGGAAGATGAGGCTCAGCAAATTACCAAATAATTTCACAAGGGAGACTGCGGAGGACACCATTCCTGGAAGGTGACTGCAAACAAAATCCCGAGAGCTGGTTACTATTGGCCTACATTATTCTCAGATGTGTATAAAGAAACTAGTAAATGTCATCAGTGCCAAATTTTCGATGGTAAGAGAAAAGTATTGCCTCTCCCTCTGAATCCAATAACAGTAGAAGCTCCTTTCCAACAATGGGGTTTGGATTTTATTGGTGAAATAAACCCCAATTCATCAGGACAGCACAGGTGGATTTTGACAGCTACAGACTATTTTACTAAATGGATAGAAGCAATTCCTACCAGGAGGGCCACTGAAAATGTGATCATGGATTTTCTCGAGGAGAATATATTGGCTTGATTCAGGTGCCCAAAAAGGATAGTAACAGACAATGCAGCTGCCTTCAAATCCAGGAAAATGATAAATTTTTGTCAGAAGTATCACATAAGTCTCAATCATTCTACGGCCTATTATCCCCAAGGGAATGGGTTGGACGAATCTTCAAACAAAAGTCTAGTAAGGATTATCAAAAAGCTATTGGAGGATAATAAGAGATCCTGGCACACCAAGCTAAAATATGCTCTGTGGGCTGACAGGATTAGCGCTAAAAGAGCAATCGGCATGTCTCCTTTCCAACTGGTATATGGAGCCGAAGTGATTTTTTCGGCGTCATTAGGGGTTCCGGTTATGAGATATTTCCAAGATCAGCAAGAGGAACCGAATCACATACAGTGGAGGATAAATCGGATCATTGAGCTGGAAGAACGAAGATATAAGGCTTATGACAAAGTGCAGTCACATCAGGAGAAAATGAAAAGTACTTTTGACAGAAGGGTTAAAGAAGAGCAGTTTCAGGTTGATGACTTGGTTTTAAAGTGGGATGCTCCTAACGAAGATAAGCATGGAAAATTTGATCCTATGTGGGTAGGACCTTATGTTGTTGCTGGATATAGAGGGCAAAATGCATTTTTGCTGGAATATATGAATGGGGTTCCTCTTGAGAGCAACCCTGTCAATGGGAGATATCTGAAGCATTACCTATCCTAAGGAAGGAAGGTAAAACTTGTATTATAGACTGTACATATTTTCTTTACAAGTAAATAAGAAGGGTAAGCCGAGGGTATTCGGAGCTTGCAGTGAAAGCCCCAAAGTCCAGGAGGCATATCATTCCTTTTCTAAAAATATATAAAAATGATATATTTACAAAAAACAAAAGATGGGTTTTTGGGAGTCGTTACGCAGAATCGAAGGACAGGCACCTGGTCTATGAGTTCTTTGATACCTCGCAGGGAGGATATCATCCCCAGATGGAGCCATCTGTTAACACCTGTATTTAGCAAGGGATAAATAAGACCATGGTGGAGACAAGATAGTGTGTTTAAATACTTTGGTTAAAAGATATAGTGTAAGAGTGGAATGATAGTCAAAATATCGATCAAGTTGCCAAAGAGCCCGGGCCGCGATGGAAGAGGAAAGAAAATCAATGGCTGGTATTCCCTCCGCTCTTTGAAACATGGAAGGAAGATAAGACAGGTTTGGGCATTTAACCAAGTGTACAGATCAACGGCCACAAAATCATTCCATGCAGATCCATGGTTCACATCGAATCTGCCTTGTGCAAACATGAGTTGGTTAAGGCTATGGCGTCCGGCGGAATCGTATATATACCACGCAATCCAACAGCGGAGAAGAAAAGTTGGATCGCATCTACGATGGAGATTGATTCCGGAACTGGAAACTGCACGGCGGATAAGCCCAAAATGCCCAGCGGAATGGGTTAACCGGTGGTCAATCTGACGGATGGAGATCAAAGCGAGATAGATCAACGGTTGTTATAAGTTCCGGGGAGTGAAATTGCACGGGGGATAAGTCCCAGAATCCCAGCGGAATTGGGTACGTGGCAACCAATCGGACGGTTGACAAATGCAAGGCAATCACATCAACGGCTGAAAATTATTCCAGAGGTAAAACTAGCACGGTGGATAAGTCCGAAATACCTAGCGGAATTGGGTACGCGGCACATGATCCGACGGCACATGGTAAAATTCATATCACATCAATGGATGAGATTGATTCCGGGGATCCAAAATGCACGAAGGTTTAAGTGAAGGAGCCCAGTAGAATTTGGAAGGTGTCTCGTGATCCAACGGCTCACATATAAAGGTATATCAGATCGAGGGCTGTGGACGATTCCAAAGCTCAGAGTTGCACGATGGTTAAAGTCAGAGGGATCAGCGGAATTCAGTACGTGGCGTTTGATCCAACGGTGAAGAGTTGAAGGTACGTCACATCAATGGTTGAGCATGTTTTCGGGGTGGGGACTTGCGCGGTGTTTAGTACCAGGACGCCCGGCGGAAAGAGGTACGTGGCATGCGATCCGAGGGCTAGAAATTTGTGAAGAATTAGATCAACGGTTCAGAATGAATCCGGAGAAGAAAGGCGCACAGCAGATAGGAGCATATGGTGGTTGTGGAGAGTAAATTATCATCCACGTGGTGAATTGGGATAGGCTCCGGAAATAAAAAAAGGCTTATAAAAGCGAAGGGTTGACCTTGATCATTGTTATTTTATTCGCTCGGGACCAGTGAAAAGGACCGGACGGTTTGTCGGCCTCCATTTGGCAGTTCCAGACACGCTCCAGGCACACACCTCTACAGTCAACCAGGTGAGCTTAAAACCCTGTAATTCCTCCGTCTCAAATTACCATTGAAATTTAAAGCATGGACCAGAGGAAAGAAATCCAAGTGTCTGGTCAGGACGTGGATGACAGAGAAGAGTTTTTCGTAGACTGAGACAGGGGTGTGTGCGACCCTTACCTGTCTATAGGGAGTGTGTCTGTGAGTAAAGAGAAATTGTGGCATTTTAATTTACAGGGAAATGATGTGTTAAATGTATGTAAGTATTTCCTATATTTTTTTTCCCTCGAGCAAACCCTCCATTTCCCGGAGTTTGCAGAGTGGTGCGCTGTCAACTATTCACCTTCTCAGAGGATTATTGTGAGTCGGTCCGCGTCCTGAATTCTCTGCAAAGTCGATGCCACGGTCATTAGAGAAAAACTTAGTCTGCCTGAGAATTACCCGGTAAATCATGAGTCTGTAAATGAGTCTTCCCTTGCCGAATTGTTTAAGAATTGTGAATCTGAGAGTCACTGTAAATTCCTGTCCGCTATCCTGAAAGAAGGTCAGTCCCTTAACGGTCTTTTCCTGCCTTATCCGATACATGTCTTTAAGGATGAAGTCCAATTGGTGATTTCCCTGGTCTATCAAGTGTTAGGTCAGGATGACGATTTTCATGTGGGCGATGTCATCCTCGGTTTTTTGTTAAGAATCAATTCCTTAAGCCCAGAGTCCCAGTCAGTCCGTGTTTTTAATTTAGATGAGTTTCTCGCTGAAGCAATCCATATTCAGCTAACAGAGTTTCCGAAGGTCCGTTTCTTTAGGTTTCAGACCTATCTACTCAATATGTTGCTATGTTCCAATGTGACCGAGTTGAAATTTCTAAGTACTCTATGCTCTTCTGATTTGCCCAAGCAAATCATCATGTTTGAATTTTCCAATTCGATCATGTCGGAGATTTACAGAATGCTGTTTGATGAGGAGATGCCCCATGTCCTTGATGAAATGAAATGCTTAATGCAGTCTTCACCCGAAGAGCGGGTTAGGGACTGGTTCCTGTACAGAGATTATACCGTCTTAAGAGTATATGGCTTTACTGGTCATCCTTATAGGCTACCTTCATTTTTGACCCCAAGGGTTTTTGCGCTTGAGTTCATGAGACAGAGATTGTTGTCTGAAGAAGAGCATTTCGGTGCCTTCAAGAAGTCTTCAAACATTAAGTTTCCATTTAAAGTTGGATCATTCATTTTTAAAGGTAAGGGCGCCCTGGTGTTCATAGAGAAATTATTGGAGGCTATGGATTTCCAGAAAGAGGCGAAGGTGAATTACGATCCTTATCATGTGATCTCATTAAGAAAACAGGCCAACAAAAATAAACCATTTGAGCATCAACCTGTTGAGGGGTTGGTAGAAACAACCAATCTGCTGCAATTTACTGAGAGCTCAAAGCTTAATGAAGATGTAGATGTCGTGCCTGTTGTAGCAACCCAAATAACAGATGGTGTCAGCATTGCGGTTAAGAGGAGTTTGTCCGATACTGAGAGTATGGAAGTGGACAAAGATGCGTCCCACAAAAAAGCAAAGCTACTTGAAGGTGGTGAAATTGTAGACGACGAAGCTTCTGATGTCTTCAAAAAAGTTGCCCTTGTCCCTATGAAAACAGTGCAGGTACACCAATTCTCTTTTAAAGGTTTAGAAGGTGATGTAGACAGCTCAGACTCTAGCCCCGTATATAAATCAAAGGAAGAGCTCAAAACCAGCTACATGGAAAAGAGGAAGCAGTCCCTGGAGGAAACGAGAAATCTGCTCCCGAGGGTAAGAAACTTGTACAGTTCGAAAACCTCTCTAGTTTCTACTAGGGATGCTGAGAAAAATACTTTTAAGATGGCCATAGTTAATGATAAGAAGATGTCTAAGATGGAGATCTGGCTGGACAAAATCAGTACCCCAGACAAGATTCAGCTGCACAAACAAACCAGCGACATCATCTACTCAGACCTACTGCAGTCCATGGTAAGGATAAGTAAATTGCAAGTATTGATAGATAAGTTGGAAGTTCAGTTGAAACATGAGAGGGTTGAGAACAAAGCAAATGTCATCCAAATTAGAAAATTGCACACAGACATTTCTAGTTCGGACAA
Organism: Pseudotsuga menziesii; assembly: GCA_001517045.1. NCBI lineage: Eukaryota > Viridiplantae > Streptophyta > Pinopsida > Pinales > Pinaceae > Pseudotsuga > Pseudotsuga menziesii. The sequence goes on from LPNX010148894.1 coordinate 20,727, forward strand.
TACCTAGGCCGTCAAGAGGTTACTAGACAAGAAAGACAATGCCCTACAGGTCTTAAAGAAGAAACTGAAGATCCCAGGTTCAGAGCACGTCCAATCAGCTGAATTAATGGCTTTGCAAGAGGAAAAGGATAAAATCCATCTAGAGATGATGGATTATAAAGGAAAGGCTGTTGAGCTATAGGAGGAAAAGGACCAGTGGGAGGCCGAGCGGGATGAACTATTATCTCAAATTTCCTTAATGAATAAAGACCAAAGCGCTGAGAAGGAAATTATGGAGGAACTAATGAGCCAAACTCCCACTGGAGAAGAGTTTTCTATTGTTAATATTGACAAGCCATTAGCTGATTTTTCTGCAGACAATTTGCTGGTGCCTATGTCCTAGGTAAGCTTGAAGGAGGAAGCTATTAAAGAGTTGAAAGCCGAAAACGAAAAGGTAAAGGCTGAATTGGCTAAAGTGAATGAAAGCAAGAAACAGATATTGCAGGACAGGAATCAATTACAAAAGAAATTCAATGAGTTAAAAGAAAAATGCATTGGGAAAGGCCCTCTTCAGGGGGCAAAACATATTATTTGGGATACCTTGTCTATAGAGATCACCAAGTTCCGACACTACCTCAATTTTATTGATGACTTGAATATTCTGATAGAGTTGGCCCACCAGAGATTAAAATTGGTCAATGAACATATGGAGAAAAGACCCCTCACCACAGCTCAGAACACGCTAAACTTTCTGAATTCATTGACATATCAAAAGTTGCACGAGATGGGCATAAAGGAAAAAATATCAATAGTGCTGTGGGCGAAGAAGTTCATCCACAAGCACCACCTAATGAAGACAGTCCGAGACAAGTCAAAAGAATTGCTTTTACAGGTCAATAATTTCAAACAGGAGTTTAAAGAGTTGTTCGAGGATGGGTTGCCTTCCTTCTGGGACGAGGAAGGTCGGATGTTCTCACAGGAGCATTATCATAACCTGCTTGTTCAATGCCGCATGGACCACGCAAAATTTAATGATATGGAGAAAAGCCTAACAGGGAAGACCATTGTAGATATGTTAACAGAAGACTTTGAAATTCTACAAACATTCACAATTATCAGAGCCAGATTGCCCAAAAATTCCTATGAAGCCTAAATGGAGCTCGAGGTAGCAATCCGGGAGATGATGGAGTGCGACACCCCAAGTTCGGAGCAGTGGAAAGCTGTGGAGCGGTTTGGAAAGACGAAGTATATTCTCCATCCCTAGGAATAGGTGTCATGCACAGAAGAGCTGATGGGGCAAAGACGTGGAGCTGATGAGGCAAAGACGTGGAGCTGATGGGGCAAAGAAGTGAAGCTGATGGGAAAAAGTTTGTTATCAAGTTGATTGATACTTTATGATCTATTAGGATTGGAGTTGTAACAAACTTCCTAGGGGTTAGGAATTCAGTTACAAACTCTAAATTAAGCCGATTATTCTGTTATTGATCTTCTTGTTGGAGCACCAATCATTTTATGTATAAATATGCATCTTTTATAAGAGATGGGGGTTGGAACCCATCGAGAGAGAGGAATTTTGGAAGAACATATCTATTTTTGAAGAGAAAAGTGAATGCATGAGAGTTTTTGTCAAAGATTCATGTATCATTGAAATTGCAGTCTGTGCTTATTTCCTTATGTGCTTGTATTTTCCTTGTGTAACACTCCATTATGTTTCCTCTTCGTATCTGGAATAATAGTGTTTGATGATTAGAATTCATATGCTTATGCTCTTTTCATCGTTTCAGATATTATATGAATTTTTCTGCTAAAGTTGATATGGAATTCATCTTCGGCGCTCTGTATTGATGGACTGTTTCTTCGTCTTTTTCCGTTTCACCTTGATCAATTGAATGACTGTAATGATGTGGTTATCTTGCCTTTGATAAAGCTTGTGTATACATATTTGTGATCTTTTATATGCATATGAATCCATGCCCAATGGTTATGTGATTGGTTCAGCCAAATTTACAAATCTTTAAATATTATCTATCATCTGGTCTTGTAAAATTAATAACGAGAGATCCCTCTCTGGAAGAAAATATCAATTTCCTCCTAAAGTGGTTTTTCTGTTACCTCGGAGTTTACCTTGTACAACCTGGGTACATTCTGAGTGCTAACACGGTACATGCCATTCAATTGTGACACAACCAAGTGTGAGCCCAGGAAAACCTCTAGATATCGAATACCATTTGAAATGGCATCGCGTAATAGTTCAATCACAACACTATAATCAGCCACATTGTTTGAAGATAGTCGAAGGCATACTCCTCCTAAAGACAGCAGTTGACCCTTAGGTATATAGATAACCCAAGCAGCAGCAGCTAGATTTCGGGTATAGCGGCCGGTACCGTCTGCAAATCATAAGTATATTGAAGACTTCGTTGACATATGCCAAATAATAGGAAGCATGTCAACAAACTGGAAACACTACAAGGAAACCAAAAGCTATGTAAAATGGTACAATAGTATACAATATACCATCCCAAGATAAAAACTCAAGCATATTAATTCTTAAGATAGAGCCCATTTCTAAGATCCTTTAGGAAATTCCTTTGTAATCCTATAACTCATAGGCTCCATTATCTAGGACACACCTCACAATGTAAGGACCATGCCACATGGGATTGAATTTCAATACCCCCAATGGTTCACTAGCTTGATCATATAAAAGGACCAAGTCACCTTCCTTATACTGACAGGGACGAACATACTTATCACACTAGGCCTTGACACGACACTTATTTACTTCTAATGCCACAACAACATCCTGAAACTTCTCATCAAGGTGATCTAGGGTGGACTAAACATTCTTCTAAATCAGAAGTGTCGGGAAAGAATTATATGGATAGTTTCAATGAAGGGATCTCACATTCAATCGATAAAATCGACTCCATCCCATGAACCAGCTGATACTATGAAAAAATGGTGGAAGTCTTAACTGTGGTCTAGTAAGCCCACAAAGAAGGGTATAACAAGATATGCTGATTTTCTTTGCTTTACAGTGATGATTTTGTGTAGAATGGATTTAAGGGATTTGTTAGCAACCTCAACATGGCTATTCTCTTGGAGTTAATAAGAAGAAAAATGTTCCTACTTAAACCCCAATTTTAAAGCGAGTTTTTCCATCATTTTATTTTGGAAGTGACTGCCATGGTCACTGAAAATATCCTTCGGGATACCGAATCAGGTGATTATCTTATTGAATACAAAGTGAGAGGCCGTCCCACCATCGAATTTGATCGTAGGCATATCCTATGTCCATTTCATGAAATAATCCACGGCCACAATAATGGGATGGTTCCCCCAAGAAAATGTTGGGTTACAATCTATATAATCTACCCCCCATCTAGTGAAGGGACCGGCGGTGATAATCGGGTGTAATGGAGTAGGAAGCGAGCACATGTTTCGTGAGACAGCCTGGCAAGGGTGACATCGCTTGACTATATTAATGCAATATTTAAATATCGATGGCCAATAATATCCCGCTCTTAGAATCTTTTGAGTTGCTGCAAGCTCGGATAAATGACCACCACACGCCCCACCGTGGAAGTCATTAACAACAACCTCAACCTCTTTGTGGGTCAAACAATGACACAAGATGGATTCTACCCCATAGTGACACAAAGTGTCACCTATAACAAGATAGCTCTTAGCATTATGAGGTAATCATCGATGCTCCTCCCTCGAGAGATGCAGAGGAACATTCAGAGTCTAAAGATAGATGATAATATCACCGAACCAAGGGACGTTAGACAAAATGAGAAAGATTTTCTCATCGACAAATGAGTCCTCATGAATCGTATCCTCATCTAGACTAGGGAGATATGAGATCAGCTTCGCAAATACTAATGAATTCTTAGATTTCTCCAAAACAAAATCGTGGTTGAATTCTTGCAAAATAACAATCCATTTATTATATTTCCCCCTATCATTTGCCTGGTCAAGATGAACTGAAATGGATTGATATGAACTATGACCGTAGTCTAGCGAAGTAATATATAGTGTCTCAGTCATTGGACTGCATATACAGTCACTAAATCCAACTTCTCAACATGAGTATATCTAAGTTCCACATTGATCAAATTCTTGCTAAGATAATAACGAATGTGCTCATGGAGCTCATCATCTTCTTGAACGAGAACCATACCAATTGTATCTTGAGAAATGACCACATATAACAAGAAATGTCTACTATAGTCTGTCAAACTTAGTACAGGGTTCGATTCCAAGTCTTTATTAAGAGTGTCGAAGGACTCCTAGGCTCACTCATCCCATAAAAATGGAGTATCCTTCTTCAATAAGCACATAAAACCCTTGGTCAAATTGGCATAATTTACGATGAATAGACACAAGAAATTAGCCATCCCTTGGAGATTATGAAGTTGTCTAACTTTTCATGGGGGAGACAATCGAAGTATTGCCTCAACCTTCAACAAATCAACCCTAATACCCTCATTTGATACAATGAATCGCAATAAACGACCGGTCCTAACACAAAAGATGCACTTTTGAGGGCTCAACTGAATGTGATAATGACGACATATTTCAAATACCAAATGAAGATGTGTTGGATGATCCTCTCTCAAGTGAGAGTGAGCAGTGAGGTCATTAAGATACACTTCAATAATGTGTTTAAGTTCGTGGAAGGAAAAGGTCAAAACCCATTGAAATGTAGCTCCAGCATTTTTCAGGTCGAAAGGCATTTTTCGGTATGCGAAGGTACCCAAAGGACATATAAATGTGGATTTATGTTGATCCTTGGATTTAATTGGGATCTGATTGTATCCCAAATATCCGTCCATAAATGAAAAGATTTCGCTTCCCACGCGCTTGTCCAAAATATGATCAATAAATGGTGTGGGGAATCTATCTTTAGGACAAGCCCTATTCAGGTCACTAAAATCAGTACATATTGTTACGGAGAGAAATTCCTATGGCTTGGGGTACCACAATAGACAGCTTGACTCCAGAAATCAATACTTTCCAATATGCAATAGAAATTAAATGTCTAACACTAAAGGATCAAACCTCGTACCTTATTCTGGACGGTTGAAGTAGATCCCCGTTGAGCTTTCCAATATTCATCTTGAATTGATCTGTTACTTCCTCAACAACAAGTAAACAATACAAGCATTCTATATATCATGGTGTTAGATCTATTCTAGCATATATAATCAATAATGTAAAAGCATTTGACATGATCCCATGGATAAAATATTCATTCAAACACACATTATTGGACAGGAAAAGATATTTCTATTAATATAAATTAGAGATTACAAGATACAACCTCTGACGGCACGTTTACGAACCAGAGAAACTGAATCCCCCACTTGGGCCTCCACCACTTCAATCCTCCATCTCTCAATAGCAAGCTCACAAAAAAAGGCAAGCTTGGGAAGAACACAAAAGTGCTCCAAGGGACAAAGGGATGCAGACTCAAGCATAAGTTCTGGCAACAATGGACTATAGTTTCGTTGCTCTCAATTCTCTCTTATGCCTTCAATGTACCAAGCGGTTCCTTATATAGCTTTTCAAAGAGGTAATGAAAGGTCGAATCCGAGCGATCTCAAGGCATATGGAAGGCTAGGAGTCAGATGAGTCAGATCCATGTCAAGGAAAACTCCAAAAGGATTTGGATCGTGCACACATCCCAATGTACACGGTTTTAGTGGTCAAACCCACCTATGTACGCGCTTATAGGTTTAAAAGTCGCATATAGCATTTTTCATGTGTTTTTAGGGATGATCAAGGAAACATCAAAGGAGAAAAAGTGGTCCATAGGGTCTAAGGAGTCTGCAACAAGACAGGGGAAGGCCATACAAAGTGTGATTCACCTAGAGTGGTCAAATCCTCTATAACAAATGCCCCCTATTGTGTGAGGTCAGAGGGGTCATACGATGGCTGAAATACATTATAATTCCATCTTAGAAGTGGAGTGATGAAGGATCCCAAATAGAATACTAGCCACCCAATTAGCATAGTGCAATAATACAACTTTGCATACAACTGCAAATACATATAGCAGTCCCGGATACATAAGAGTACAATGGCCATGAATAGGCATAATACATGATATCACATATGTGGTCATCGCCACATACAATATACATAGATCAGAATATCCATGATGAATATATACAAAGGATCATGATCTCCAAAATGGCTGAAGATATATAATAGATCAAGATCTCCATAGTGGCTGGAAATATCTGACATACTGGAATCAAGTCATGAGAGCTGAAATCTCATGAACACTGGCACGATCAAGGAGGTAGCATATAAGAGATTCCACCAATCTGGAAAGTCTTCTACACAAACCACTACGAGTACATGTCCTACTATGCGAGGTCGAGGTCGAACATAGTAGTCCATCGTCTGATTACCGGTAATTAATGTATACCGTTAACAGATGCGAGATCACCCACCGATAATGGAAATGGGAATCAAGGTACTAGAGTGCAAAATAAAAAGTGTGAATAGATGTGTTGAGGTCGAACAATTGAAAGGATCCATCGATCAGGGGACGTTGATGTATTCCCAAGAAACTGTCGATGGCGAGAGAACTTGCCACTGATGACTGCAAGTCTCAAGGCACTCAAAATGACCCTAGACTCCAATCCCAGAATAAATGATCTGAAGTCGATGGGATGAAATCCACTGGAAGGAGGGCATTAAAGCATCCCCCATCATCCAACACGAGGTACTCAGCAAAGCTGTATAATGTGGAAGAAATCAATCATAGGTGCACAAACCAGTAACTGTACCAGGAATGGCTGACATGCAAAGTCAAGATAACTGAAGAATGGCTGAATCAGGTTTAAACTTCCTTTGAACAAGAGCATAACAGAGTATGGTGATTGAATGAAGGTAGCATAGACTCGATATACAAACTGGGACATCTCTGTGACACAAGAGGCATCAACAGAGGCTCCATAGGGACTAGAAGCTTAACCAGTCGGTGGAGATAAACTCAGATAAACGAGTATAGCTCCTAAAGTCAATATATAACCCAACCAATGGATGTGATATATAGTGATCTATTCAAAGGCGACACGACTCGACAGCTGCCAAAGATAACATCTTTCCTTATCCGGCTTTTTGGTTTTTTGATTTTTTTTTGGACTTTTTCAGTTATTTAAAAAGCTTGAAAAAAGAATAAAATAGATTTATAGTTACAGACTAGGAGGAGACGAGTGTCATAAGGGCAAACAAACTAGTTCCAAGTAGTGGAACATACCTATGCTCAATGCAAGGATACATGTGTAGAATATTGACACTCGGGGGAAAATCCCCTCCCGTTAAAAAGGGAATCAAGCTGCAAAGGATATATAAAATGGCTTTGCATGGCTAGACATGAGACAAGCTCAGGCTATGTGGCTGAAATGCAATGTCAAGGGAGCCGGCATAAAGCTCAATAAGGCAGGAAAAGCTCATGATAATGCAATTACAACTTGACATGTACAAGGGAGTCCCAAGGAAATGGCCAGCATAAAGTTCAAGAGTAGTTTGAAGCTCTTGCTCAAGGACATGGCAGGACTAAAAGGGACTCCTGGACCTAAGAGAGGACTCACATCATGGGTACCAAATTCAAAGGGGAGATAACTAGGACGCCCATGTATAGGAAATATCTACCATTCACATAGTACCACTTCTAACAACAGCATGAAGGTTTCGTGATACCATGGAATGGGTTCGTACCTAAGGTTAAGATGGAATGGTCATAAGGTAATGCATAAATGCAAGTGGATCTGATATCCTAACCTATATGCCAGTTCAGACATAATACCTGTTATAGAAACGAACAGGTAGAAACCTCAAAGAGAGTGTACAAAAATTGGACCCTACATGACACCCATATTAGTCCAAAACAACCAAAAATAGTCAATAAAGAATCCAAACTATAGGATCTAGGGAGGAATGATCATGACAACTGCTCCCAAAGGAAACAATGTTGTGAATGATGGGACATAAAAAGGAAAATAAGGTGTAGACCCAACATTCACGCATCCACTACCACCCCCATGAGGGTGACCACCAGTGTAAAGACCGAGCAAAAGGAATAAAAATCCTCCACAAGTGGAGTAGAGGATGGAATATGACCATTCACAAATATATGAGCACGGTAAGGGGCTATGATGCCCCCAAATATGACACCAGGGTCCATACTAGGACCAAGGATGGGTGATAGGATACCAGGCATGCCAAAAATAAAAGGACTCAAACTCAAGAGAGCACAAATATACTCAAGTAACCGCGATCCTAAAGGCCAACTAGCGCACAAAGAGCACACTCCTAATAAAATATATAGCCAAAATACAAGCCAACCAAGGGGAGGATATGTGAGCTCCCGAATGCAGCAGGTATGTCTCGCCTAGGAGAGGCTCGAAACTCCCATACACTAAAAGCGGAGGTATGTAACCAATTATAGTGGCCCTCAGCTTCAACGCATAAAGTGACCGTGTTGTCCGACCTCTACCTGGTCGGGACACCTGCAGAATAACCTCTGCAAATACCCCTCGATAACCTAGGTAAGGAAACTAAGGTCACCTCAATATAATAAATGCTCAAGCAGACAGTCACAGGCAGGATAGACGGTATGGGTAGGGTAGCAAATCTCGAAACTCTCGAAAGAGCCCCCAAATACGAATACAATCCTGGAAATATCTCCGGTGCTACTCAGTTATGACTAGGGATCATCCCAATCAATAACCGCTCACACTGCCTCGTGTTTAACTCCCGTGTAAGAGGAGCATCCTAAGAAACACTAATTATACCAAGGATTTCACTATCTCACCTGGATAGACACATACATGTTTTTGTTTAGTGGTCTTGGAGAATTGACCTACAATGAACTATTCCAAGATTCTAAAACCTAAGCTTGTTGGTGCACCCTATAAAAGAAAAGAGTGTAATTCATTTTATTTAAGCGTTGATTTTATTTGGTTGTAATTACTCAAAGGGAAATGATTGTGCAACTAATGAAGTTATGACTCAGCAGTGAAGTAAATATGCACACCATAACAAACAATGCTAAGTGCAATCTTTGTCAAATAAAAAATAGGGTATGCCACTACATGAGATGCATAAATATATATATTCCTTTCCGAATGCCAGTGCAATCCTTCCTATATGAAATCCTAAACACAACTCTCATCCAAGCAATCCAATGCAAGTACCTCCTCAAATCCATATCTAAGATGCAACTAAGAGTGCAACTACCTTGTATTTTTCAATATAAAAGAATGAAAAATGCAATAAAATTCATCAAAAACTCTCAGCCTCTGTAGCAAGTATTAAAGACAATCCCAGCAAGACACCAAGACAAAAAGAGTAATGCACTAATAACAAAACAAAAAGGATAAATGACTAAAACTACTTTCAAAGAAAAATCAATGAAAAAGTGGTCTCTGGTCACAAAATAAGCATCCAACAGACAACATCAGACCCAAGGAAGACCCAACCACACTCACAACCCACCGAGCAACTTCCCACAACATCAAACTCACCAAAAGGGAGGATGTACGCGACTGTTTAAAGAATAACTGCATATATACATGACTTTTGGCCAAAAACCTGCGTGTATACGCGGATTTTGGCCAAAAACCTACGTGTATACATGAATTTTGGCCAAAAATCCGCGTATGTACACGAATTTTGGCCAAAAACCTTTGTATACAGAGAAGGCAGTGGTAAAAAGTAGGCCAAGGGTCAAACCAATAAAGGGGAGTTTCCATGGATGAACATACTATAAAATGCAACATAGAAACAAGGAGAAACAAAGAGCAAGTCAATAATATCAAGCCCATTGTGCCCACAAACTCCCAAATAAAAACAAGGAACATCCCCAGCGGAGTTGCCAATTCTATTACGGAGAGAAATTCCTATGGCTTGGGGTACCACAACAGACATCTTGACTCCAAAAATCAATCCTTTCCAATATGCAATAGAAATTAAATTTCTAACACTAAAGGATCAAACCTCGTACCTTATTCCGGACAGTTGAAGTAGATCCCCGTTGAGCTTTCCAATCTTCAGCTTGAATTGATCTGTTACTTCCTCAACAACAAGTAAACAATACAAGAATTCTATATATCATGGTGTTAGATCTATTCTAGGATATATAATCAATAATGTAAAAGCATTTCACATGATCCCATGGATAAAATATTCATTCAAACACACATTATTGGACAGGAAAAGATATTTCTATTAATATAAATCAGAGATTACAAGATACAACCTCTGATGGCACGTCTGCGAACCGGAGAAACTGAATCCCCCACTTGGGCCTCCACCACTTCAATCCTCCATCTCTCGATAGCAAGCTCACAAACAAAATGAAAGATTGGGAAGAACACAAAAGTGCTCCAAGGGACAAAGGGATGCAGACTCAAGCATAAGTTCCAGCAACAATGGACTATAGTTTCGTTGCTCTCAATTCTCTCTTATGCCTTCAACGTACCAAGGGGTTCCTTATATAGATTTTCAAAGAGGTAATGAAAGGTCGAATCTGAGCAATCTCAAGGCATATGGAAGGCCAGGAGTCAGATGAGTTGGATCCATGTCAAGGAAAACTCCAAAAGGATTTGGATTATGCACACATCCCGATGTATGTGGTTTTAGTGGTCAAACCCGCGTATGTACGCGCTTATAGGTTTAAAATTAACGTATAGCATTTTTCATGTGTTTTTAGGGATGATCAAGGAAACATCAAAGGACAAAAAGTGGTCCATAAGGTCTAAGGAGTCTGCAGCGGGACAAGGGAAGGCCATACAAAGTGTGATTCACCTAGAGTGGTGAAATCCGCTATAACACATACCTAGATGGTACTCTTCTTCTTATCAACAGAAATGGATTCGGATACCGATTCGGTTAAGGGAACCAGGTAGATGAATCCATCCTTAAGCAACTTCTCTACCTCAACCTTAATGGTAGGCTCTTTATGAGGATTTACAGCACGTAAATTTTGTTGAGCAATTTTAACGTTTGTATAGGTTTTTATTTCATGTTCAAAAATACAGGGATAAATCCTTGGCATTTTCTCATATGACCAAGTGAATATATCACGAAATTCCTTAAATATATCGATGTATGTTTTAATTTACTCGAGTGAACAATCAACATGGATATAAATTTTTTCGACTTTCCCAGGGGTTCAAGAAATTTTGATCGAAATGCTTGGTGATATGTTTGTCATGTTTCCTTTGGAATATATACCCTGAGTGCCTCATGGGAGTACAGGATGACCAAATTTCTCGCTTAAGGTTGTCCAAAATTCATCATGCTCAATATGTTCCAGCTCTAGGAGGAAGTAGGACATGTGATGCATCTCTTCCCAAGGTTGTTCCATACCAATTATGGCCTAGATAATAGCTTCATTAGAAGGAAAAGTTCCATCAAGGAATCCATGTGAGCATGACGAAGCAGCCACCCAAGTAGGAGGCCTAAGGATATTCTCCTCTTCCGTCCACAAAGGAGAAGGATTAGTGTCTGTAGTAAGATCAAGTTTAGCTTGATAGGAAGTATGTGCTGCAAACAATGGCATTTCTATGCCGACGGGTGTGAGATATTCATCTGAAATAATTAGATAAGGGAGATTCCATGGATCACTCGAATATGATGTACAAAAAGAGACCAAACTCAAAGGCACCGAAATGCCACCGGGAGCAAAATCGATAGCCAATATTGGCATCAAAATATTAAAGGTTCTATTGCGGCTGCAACTTTTCTCCCCAAATTTCTGAATTTTGGGCCCCTCCTCATAATTTAAAATTATTTTTATCGCTGGATGCTTGAATCATTGGTCGTGTTTATTTTGAATGATTTTTAAGATTGGTTTCCAGCCTGCTTGAAAGATTGCTTGTGTATCATTTTTTATGGTTGGTCGCAGATACGAGTTTGGTATGCCTAGCCGGGGGTAAATTGTTTTTTGTCTTTGAAGGTCCGTGTTTCGGAAGAAAATAGGTTTTAACCATTGCTGGTTTTATAGTTTTGAAGCACTTAAAGTTTTCTATTAGACGGGCGTCATCCTGTGTTAATTCGGTGGCTGATGTTTGGTTTCTTTTCTGCCGTTGTGGCTCCCAATCTGATTGACCATCCGAAGATTAAAGGGCCCCGACTGCCGATGTGTGTTAACCTTTTTGTCATGTGTCCGAATCCTGTTCTCTTCCGCCGTTGTGGCTGGGGAATCCTTTTCCCTTCTGATGTCAAAGTCTTCCGATCCCCGATTAAGTTTGTTCCGCCCGCATCGCTTGTCTCTAACCTTTTTGCTTCCACCGTTGCGGCTCCCAAAGTGATTAGGCCTCCGAAGTGTAAAGAAATTCGATTTTCGATGTGCTTTGTGGGGTTGTATCCTTTTCTTCTTCCATCGTTGCAGCTAGGAAAGCCATTTGGCTTCTGATGTCCAAACCTTGCCGGCTTCCAATTTAGGAAGTTCCCACCCTTCAGTTAATTGTCTGTAGCCTCGTTCCTTTCCGCAGTTGCGGCTGTAGTGGGAATTTCAGCTTCTGATGCTATTGTTCTGAGTATCCGATGAGTCCCCGCTTTTTGTCAAGGTAGTGGTGCCGGTTTTTGCCTTGTGGTAGTAACGCAGTGCATGACCTTCTCAAGGCTTAACAGTTTTGCTGATATCATTTGAATGCGTTTCCAATGAATGGTGCTAGTCATTTGAATGCAGGTGGGTTACAGAAATCGGTCAAACTGCTACAACATGAAGGAATACGGGCCTAAATAGGGACAAACGAAGGAAAAGAAAAAGGAATAGCGATGGGGTTGGAAACCCGAAAGGTCCGTCAGTTACCCCTCCAATCATGGGCATGTGCAGAAAGGATAAAAGAGAAGGTTCTAAAACGTTGGAGAAACTGGAAATCCACATGTTTGGGGGGAGCCCAAATGGCCTGCTATTGTAGTTTAAATATTGTAAAGTTAGAACTGAGAAGGGACTTTTTCCCTGGAAAAACTTGTAAACCCTTTGTTTGTAAGAGGAACTATTTCGTTTTACAATCAGAAGTTGTAACTTTTGCCTGTTGGAGAAAGCTAAATGTGGAATGTATCAATGCTATTAAATGAGCAATGTTGAAGAGGAATTATTTCATTTTCAGCAGTGTTTCATTAACTGTGAGGGCGTTCTAATTGCCTGAACCTATGTTCTTGTTGAATGTCTTTCAGTATATTTTAAGATGTTTTCCACTGTGAGTAATAAATGTTGTTCATAAAACAATTGGCTATCTGGTTGATTAAATATCTGTAAGTGTTCATGTGTCTTGAAAGAAGTATCAGCTATCTGTGATTCTTCATAATGCATGTACAAATTATATTACTCACTAATGAATGATAATCCTGCTCCCTAGGGATATTTTAGTAGTTAGTTTATTTTCTTGTTGTATGCGATTTGGATGCTTGTGAGCCTTAAGACGAGAGGTAAGAACTTGCGCATCACATTGTGACTGCTCCGCGCATCTTTATCACCCTACATGGTTAGTTAGGCATATGCATATCATCCTTAAGTAAAAAATACAAAAACTTGGTGGAACAGGCTGTAACCGGTGAAGCCTTTGTTTTGTTACTTGACTTACGGTAGCCGGACGGATTCCTTATACCAAACAATCAATGGGCTAGTTGGGAACGTTGATTGGGGAGAATCCCTTACTGTTGCTGCCTGCAAATTTCCAGGCCTCAATAGTTTTTGGCACTAGAAGGAGGGCCACCAGTGCATGGCTGGCTGAGGAAACCCGTTTTCCTGAGACTTTTCCACCGGTAACAGTTCCGAAAGCATTAGGTTCCATAATCCAATTCCAGAAGAAAATAGAGAACATCTATATTTTGTTGGCAACGAAGTGGTGAATGACCTAAGAAGGAATACCAGGGCATATGTAAAGAAGATTGGAGGATTGCCAATTATCCCTGAACTACCTAGAAGAGAATACAAAAAGAAAGATCATCCTATAGCAGAAGATTCGATGTTGGTTGGAGAATGGGAAGAACTTGTAGAGACAACTTTACAGGAGGTTGTATTACCTTTGAACCAAGAAGGCCTAGATACCCCTTATAGTTCTCTTGCTCACACTCCTGTTGGTTCACCCCCTCACTCTCCACCCAACTCATGGCCGGTGTAAATGCAAACCAACCACCCAACCCACCAAATCCACCACCTGCATGGAGAGCCAGATCGCCCTTAAACCTGACCCCTCCATTACATGATTTACCTCAATCCTTTGAAAAGTTGCTTCCTAAATTCGACCCCAATGAGAATATACTAGTAGATGATCATCTGCAGAGTTTTTACTTGGCGATAGAAGGATTGAGGGCTGGGGAGCATGAAGATGTAGTATGCCGACTATTCCCGCATACTCTTAAAGGAGCTGCAGCTTCATGGTATTTTGGGTTTCCTGCTAACTCTATCCCTGATTGGGACACCTTTGAGAGAATTTTCAGGAGCAAGTATGCAGTTCAAAAGACTCATGTAGCTCTCATGAAAGGATTATGCACCTTGAAGAAAGAGAGGAAGGAGAAAGTGCACAGTTTTACTCAAATATTTGTCGCATACATCAAGAATTTCTCTGATGCTGACAAACCTTCAGACAAGGTACTGATTGAATATTACACATTATCTTTAGGCCCTGATTTGGCCATGTTTTCCAAAGGTAGGGCCAAGGCTACTTTAGCAAAAATCTATGAAGAGGCAGAAGTAGTGGAGGTTGAAAGAGAAAGTATTGAAGATTATCCCGAACAGTCAAGGGAGAAAGGTGGGGAAAGGAAAGCCCTATTGTTTACTAAGCCTAAAGAAGATAAATCTTCAAATCTTGAAAATATGGCCAAAATGATGTAGAAGCTTTCCAACAAAATCATTGACATGGAGAAATAGAAGGAAACACAAAAGTTTTATAAGCCATATTATAAGAAAAGAGAGGATAAGGATCATTCTCAACCTCCTCCGCACAATACAGCATCTATGAATTTGACAGAGGTAGGAATAGACAATTTATGCACTTTCCACCAACAGCCACATTCTGAAAAGAATTGTCCTCAATGGATAAAATCTGTGACGTTGGTCATGAATCAACTGTTAGACTCTAGATTAACAGAAGAGGGAGATGAAGAAAGAAAAGAGAATCCCACTTCTACTTCTACTAAAGAGAAGGAAGAGGAAACCATGGCTTTGTGGAATTCTGTCTCGTTATTTGATGCTGAAGAGAAAAAGACTCAGGGGTACAAGGACGTCATGGAAGCCAACGTGACAACAAGGATCCAAGGGACAGTTAGAGAAGACAGTCTTATACTCCCAAAGATTAAGAGGCTACAGAGAAATGTTAAGAAGAAATTTCAAAATAAATCCTTGGCTGATAAAATTCTAGAATTCATGATTACCAGCCAAAATCCTAGACAGAATGGTACAACATCCAAGCCAAATGAAGATAAGGAGAATGTTGATAGACCTCATCTCATGGAACAGCAGATGGATTATGACATCGTGGAGGATTTAAAGAAGATAAAAGCGAATGTTCCACTATTTGAGATGTGTAAGGTACTGCAACAAAAAGAAAGACTGTTGAGAGCCCTTGAAGCATCAGATGAGAGGATTCCCACTGACAATCAACCAGAAGAAGAAGAAGAAATTGGAGAAAACAGCAGTGGAGGTAAGTCCAAGAACAAACATCCACCTTTCCTCCTTACTTTTGAAATCTTTAACTACAATGTACATAACTGCTTGGTAGATTCAGGGGCAACTGTTAATGTCATGCCGATATCAGTCTGTAAAAAAATCAATGGGCAGCCTAAGCCATCCTCGTGGAGAGTTGTTCAGTTGGATAGGACTGATGTTAAGGTAATTGGTGAGATGAAAGATGTCCTAGTCCATCTGGCATCAAATGATAAAGTATGTCAGGTTATCAATATCATGGTTGCTGATATACCAGATGCGTATGGTCTTGTCCTGACCAGAGATTGGTCGGCCAAACTTAATGGATATTTTGCCTCTGATTGGTCACATCTGTGGTTTCCATACAAAGGAAGTCCGAACCAGATTAAGATCTTAAGAGAGCCTCACATGAAGTACAATGTTACTCAACTGGAGGAGAAGAATTAGCCAGTGGATTCTGTCTTGGGAAACTATTTTATTGAGTTGGAACCTGGAAATTACCAAGTGGAAGAAGCCAGCAACACATCTGACACTCATCCTGAGCTCCTTCGATTTTCACAAGCTGATGAAATTGATTGTAAAATAGTAGATTTAGCGATAGGAATAGACTCGCATTTAGTAGTTAGTGATTTTTGGACTTTGTTTTTTGATGGCTCTAAGACATTAGAAGGGTCAGGGGCCGGCTGTGTCCTGATTGACCCCCAGAAGAATAAACATTTTCTTTCCTGTAGATTAGAGTTTGAATGTACGAATAATATAGCGGAGTATGAAGCGCTGGTGCAGGGCTTAAGGAAAGCGATTGAATTAAAGGTAAGTAATTTAAAAGTTTTGGGAGATTCAGAAATAATTGTAAAGCAAATTAGAAATCAAATACACTGTGTTTCTCCTCACTTAAAGGCCTATCAAAATGAGGTATGGGATCTACTTAAATATTTTGATGCATTCAATATTATTTCAATTCCAAGGCTTAAAAATGCAGCAGCTGACCTGTTGGCCACATCAGCTGCTAGGCTCGTACCCACTAATAATCGATGTTCAGTTGAATTGATTTTCAAGCCCTCGGTACCGGATATGATCACCAACTTGCGAGTGTTCGACGATGATCAGCAAATAATCGAATGCTTGACAAATGATGAGGTCTTTAAAGGAGCCATTATAGATGATGAGGAGCATCAGGCCAAGATGAAATATGACAATTTCATTCCTAAAGGTGTCAAAACATTGGAAAAAATGTTCGATTTAAATGAAAAGTTCAGAAGACCAGCCAATGTAAAGACTCACAGCTCATCTCTGCAGTTTGAGCTGATTAATTTGGGGACTGAGATGAATCCTAAATTTGTAAATCTTGGCAAATGTTGTTCACCATCAGAAAGGGATAAGATCGTCAGTCTCTTCAAACAATATAAAGATGTCTTTGCTTGGATGTACGAATATTTAAAAACTTATGACACCAGCATCATCAAACATATTGTTCCCATCAAATCCGGAGTCAAGCCGTATCAGCAACCTTTAAGAAAAATGCATCCAAAGTTGGAACCACTAATTTAGAGTGAAGTGAAGAAATTATTGGATGCCAGAATCATTTTCAAAATCAGACACTCTGAGTGGGTATCAAATCTGGTACCAGTAAGGAAAAAATCGGGAGAAATCAAATTATGCATGGATTTCAGGAACCTAAACCGCGCCTTCGATAAGAAAACTACCCTGTGCCGCCCATGGAGCAATTGTTGCAAATGGTCTCGGGTTCTGAATTCTTTTCGTTATTAGATGGTTTCTCTGGCTACAATCAAGTATTAGTGGCCGAGGAAGATAGATTGAAGACAACGTTTAGGACTAAATGGGGAACCTTTGCCTACAGAAGGATGCCTTTTGGGCTTATAAATGCTGGAGCAACGTTTCAAAGGGCTATGGACATAGCTTTCCACGGATTGATTGGCCAAAGTGATGTAGTGTACCTTGATGACATTAAAATATTCTCGAAGAAAAGAGAAGAGCACGAGTTTCACTTAAAGCAAATTTTCAAACGATGTCGAAAATATGGCATTTCCCTCAATCCTAAAAAGTGTGTGTTCACTGTCACAGAGGGAAAGTTGTTGGGTCACATAGTTTCTGTTAGAATAATCCGTCGGGATTATTGTAAATAAATAATAAATAGGAATATGAATAGATAGGAAGGTGAAAAGGCTGGTTCTCAACCGCCACATCGTAATGTATAAATATTTGCTTTGGTAAGGGAAAAAGATGAATCGGGAGTTATTACCAACAAGTGGTATCAGAGCCAAGTTCATAACTCCTGCCTGCATGCCTGCCATTCTGTCTGCCTGCTGCCAGCCTGCTCAGTCAGTCTGCTCCTGCGTGCATTCATTATGTGCGTTTTCTCCTCCAGTCTCTGCCCGCATGCATTAATGGTATAGAACAATACCTAACCCTAACCCTAATTCTTTCACGCTGTAAGTTTATGCTGCGTGCTGTGATCTATGCTGCGATATGCGGTATCTCCTCCATATTATTGCTGCATGTTGGAGACTGCTGAAGGTGTTGAAGACTGTGTTTTATGCTGAATAATAACACATATTGCTATCGTGACTGCAAAATATCTACGTTGAGTATTCTTGCAGACTGCGTGTTGATTTGGAGACTGCGATCTGTAGTTGTTGAATATTGCATTGAATATCCCTTGAATATTGAATACTGGTGCATAGTGAAGACAACCATATTGTGTGCCTCTGCTACGATTTTATGTCTGTGATTTTAAAGACTGATCATGCTGCGATAGATGACTACGATCTCCTCCAGATTTGAATTATCTGCTGAGTCCATATTGTTGGAGAAGAGACTGCATAAAACCCTAAATTAACCCTAGTTCGTGTATCTCTCTCTTTTTCTCTGTCGTGATGTGAAAGACTCAATGTGGAGATCCCGTGAATAGTTGTGTTTGGGTGTTGAGGCCTCTCCTTACTTGTTTGCTCTCTCATCGCTGTTCTCTGCGCAGTCATTTAGTTTTTGACCGACCTCTCTGCTGTCTGTTGTATGCTGTCTGTTGTATGCATTAAGTATATCTGCTGGTTGGAGCCTATGTTGATGACTACGTATTGTTGGCATTTGACTATTTTATGGGAATAAGTATTGAATGCATCGCCATAATAATAAATTTTAGAGCAATTGCTCATAAATTTGGAGGCGTAGACTTACATATATTATAGTGATTTGCAGTATAGATATAAAATTGCTTGAGAGAGAGAGTCCGTTGTGTGGTTGTTCCTCATTAGTGTAAGGGTTTCAAGATTCTTGTTGAACCCAACGTGAAGGAAACCTATGGAAGTCCCTCTCAGCATGTGCCATAGTCTAGAAAGAAGTGACATTGTATCGATTATATCGACCCTTGGTATCCCAAATGAGTTTAGAAGGGACATCAATTATATAGCCTACAATACAGCCAGTTGAACCTGTGCATGGAGGCCTGTGACTGAGTGAGTATACCCTGCCTTAAAGAGCTTCCTGGAGTACTAATTCGAGGAGCTGCGTGGAGAGCTATTATCTCAATTATGCGATGAAGACTGGTATATGCGTTGATATATGTGTTGATATATCCTACATATACTGATATATGTTGAAGTTGATGCCTGTAGACTAAGCCTAAAGCCTGCTTGTGCCTGCCATGAAGCTGTGCCTGCGTGAAGCTATGCCTGCGTGTATCCTATGAAGCTATGCTGGGACCTTCGAGCTCATACCTTTGAATTATGAGTTGTGCATTGAAGACTATTGTACGTTGGAGCTACTGTGATTTCTCTCCAATGACCCTAAAGACTGCCTAGTGCTGCGTTGAAGACTACTGATATATGCATTGAAGGCTGTAAGAAGTATGTTAATATTGCTGATGTCTACTTCTTGAAATGTTGCTGAACCTGTGGAGCTACAAGCCTGTGTTTCTACAGCCTGTTGAAGACCTACATGAAGACCAATCTTAGTATTCAGAATACTGAGACTGATATATTGCATTGTGATACCGAGACTGATATATTGCATAGTGACTGATATATTTTGTATATTGAAGAAGCTTGTGTATGCTCACCTGAAGCTTGCATTGTATTCACCTTGGTAGAGACTGTAGACCTGCAAGGTTATTGTTTTTCGCTTTGTCATATTAAGATCAATATTGTAAATTATACTAACAGTTGTAAAAGATGCACTCTTTGGCATCTAATATTGGTGCTGCCCTTGCCGGCAAAGACCAATCCAAAGACCCTTCCAAGGGAGATTGCAACAAGAGAGGACGAGGAAGAATAAACTTACGAGGAAGAGGGGGCAAGAGATCAGATTTGCAGTGCAAGCATTGTGGAAATACTGGGCACACATCAGATTAGTGTTGGGCTTCATGGGACTCCATCAAAGACAAGCATAACCAGAAGAAAGATGACCAACATGCTAGTAAATATTCTGATTCTTGTATTGTTGCACATTGTAATATTGGATTTAATGAAATGACTTCACTTTCATCTTATAAATATTGTTGGTTGCTTGATACTGGTGCAACAACATGAAATTTAGAAAAGACTGTTTGGAAGAGCTGAATGAAACAATAGATGGCATAGTTTACTTTGCAGATAAGTCAAGTATTAAACCAAAGGGAATGGGCACCATTCGACTGAAGATTCCTGGATTCCCTTATTTCTTGTTGAAGAACGTTCTCTATCTTCCAGAGTTGCAGAGAAGCCTGTTGTCCATGGTGGAGATTCGACAGCAAGGCCATTCCATCCACATGCTTGATGGAATCGTTGAAATAATAAAGTCCTCTGACAACCAAGTCATCATGACTGGATATGAAGATGGAAAGCTGCTGAAGCTCAAGGGTTCATCCGCAAGATTTTAGAACTATGCCTACCTCTCTCAGCATGGAGAAGGTAATATGTCATCTAGTTCATTGTGGCATGCAAGATTTGGTCATCTAAAGTATAACAGTCTTCATTTGTTGAGAAAGAATGGTGTATTTGGTTTTCCCACCATTCCCAAAGAGAAGAATAAATGTGATGCATGTATATTAGGGAAACATAGTAAGCTGCCATTCCATGAATCTAATTTCAGAGCAAGTAGGAAATTAGAACTAGTGCATTCTGATTTATGTGGCCCAATGACAACTCCTTCAGCAAATGGGAATAAGTATTTTATGACATTTGTTGATGACTACTCACGAATGTGCTGGATTTACTGTTTAAAGACAAAGTCAGAAGCATTTCAAACATTCAAAGACTTTCATGCATTGATTGAAAAACAAGCACAATAAAAAATTGGTACACTTCGTACTGATAATGGAAAAGAATACACTTAAAATGCTTTTGAACATTATCTTCGCCAACATGGAATTGCACATCAGACTACAGTTCCCTACAATCCTCAACAAAATGGTGTAGCAGAGAGAATGAATAGAACCATAATGAATATGGTTCGCTCAATGATGTTTTTCAAGAATGTAAAACTAATGTTTTGGGGTGATGCAGTAAAATGTGCAGCATATTTGAGAAACAGAAGTCCCTCAAATGCACTTGATAACAAGACTCCACATGAAATGTGGTTTGGCCATCTCCCTTCAGTCAGGAATCTCATAGTTTTTGGTTCCACCTGTTATGCCTTGATTCCGAAGGAGCAAAGAAACAAGCTTGGTGTTTGAAGCAGAAAGTGCATTTTCTTGGGGTACGAAGAATACTCCAAGGCATACCGTTTGTATGATGAGGTAAACAAGAAATTTGTTATTTCCAGAGATGTCATTTTTATTGAGACTAATAAAAATGACCAGTCCATTGAGAGACAACTTGATCATTTGGAAAGTTATCCTCATCCAAAGACATATTCTGAAAATGAATATGAAATTCCAAATCTTGAAGGGGGGATTCCTATTCTAGATCAACCTTTGGAATTTCCATATGAAGCACCAACTCCCCCGCATGAAGAAGTTCTTGCTACTTCACCTAATCAAGAGATTCAACTAGATGACGTGATTGAGAGAATTGAAAGACTCTCAATCAATGATGAAGCACCACCAACTGATCAACTAGGACCATCACGGAAGATTCCTAAATGGGCCACAAAGACACTTGAAAGTGGCCATCCAGATGAAGTTGGAAAGACGGGGATGAGAAGTTCGAAAAGACATGAAGATGGAGGAGGAGCAGATAATTCAGGTGATGACATGGATGTATCATTTTATTGTGAATTTAATTTATCTGCTAACTTTGAACCAACTTCTTTTGAAGAAGCTTCTACTCATGTTGAGTGGAAAGAAGCTATGCAAAATGAGTATGATGCACTCATAAAGAATGGAACTTGGAAGCTGGTTGACCCTCCAGTTGGAACCAAACCAATTGGCTGCAAGTGGGTGTACAAGAACAAATACAAATCAGATGGCTCACTTGACAAGCACAAAGCGAGGCTTGTAGCATAAGGCTATGCACAGAAAGAAGGAATTGACTATGAAGAAACATTTTCTCCAACAGCAAAATGGGCTACCATTCGTACCTTACTCTCTTTAGCTGCTCAGAAAGGGTGGAAAGTTCATCAGATGGATGTGAAGACTGCTTTCTTGAATGGAGACTTGAAAGAGAATGTCTTCATGTCTCAGCCAGAAGGCTTTGTTGTGAAAGGAAAAGAAAAAAAGGTATGCAAGCTTGTCAAATCCTTGTATGGCCTAAAACAAGCGCCTCGCACATGGTATGAAAAGTTAACCGAGCATCTTTTGAAGTTAAATTTCGAACATTTTGATCTTGATGATGCAACACTGTTTATAAAGAAAGTTGGAAGATCTGTTATGTATCTTGTGGTGTATGTAGATGATATTTTGATGATAGGGAACAATGAGAGCTATATATCATCCATAAAGAAAGATTTGAAAAATATCTTTGAAATGACATATATGGGACATCTCCACTATTACTTAGGAATTGAAGTCACTCAACATCCTAAGTACATATTCCTATCTCAAAAAAAATATGTTGGAGAACTACTAAACAAATTTTGCATGATAGAATGCAATCCTATATCTACTCCAATGGAACAAAAAATGAAGCTCACATCAAGTGAAGGAAAATAATTTGAAGATGCGACCAAGTATCGACAACTTGTAGGAAGTCTTATCTACCTTACAACAACTAGACCAG
>LPNX010148894.1:43736-88736 GCA_001517045.1 Pseudotsuga menziesii
TGAATAATCCGTAGGGATTATTGTAAATAAATAATAAATAGGAATATGAATAGATAGGAAGGTGAAAAGCTTGGTTCTCAACCACCACATTGTAATGTATAAATATTTGCTTTGGTAAGGGAATAAGATGAATCGGGAGTTATTACCAATAGTTTCAAAGACAGGAATTTCTATAGATCCAAAAAGAATTAAGGCCATTGAACAAATCCCCTTGCCCCATAATAAAAAGGGGATGCAATCTTTTATGGGAACTATAAACTTCGTGCGAAGATTTGTCCCTGATTTCACCCAGATTGTTAAGCCGCTGCAGCAGATGGTTAAACAAAATGCATAGTTCAAGTGGACTGAGATTGAGAAGGACACTTTCAGCAAAATTAAAACTGTTGTTGCACATGCATCCTCCTTGAAAAGCCCAGACTTTGATAAAGACTTTATTCTGTATACATTTGCATCCGATGATTCACTGGTAGCCATGCTCACCCAAAAAGAAGAAGGGGGGGATGAATTCCCAATCTCCTTTATGAGTACTGGTCTACAAGGGGCTGAATTGGACTAACCATCTATTGATAAACAAGCTTACGCAGTATTCAAAGCAGTAAAGCAATTCAAGCC
The DNA here is from genome assembly GCA_001517045.1 of Pseudotsuga menziesii. Lineage (NCBI taxonomy): Eukaryota > Viridiplantae > Streptophyta > Pinopsida > Pinales > Pinaceae > Pseudotsuga > Pseudotsuga menziesii. Next base: position 44,349 of record LPNX010148894.1, read on the forward strand.
TTATATTTTAAAAAATCAAACCAAGGTAATAGTCCCCTACCCAGTTGTAAGGTCCCTTCTCATACAGAAAGAGTTAGGAGAAAGAAGGGGCAACTGGGTTACAGCTCTTCAAGAATATGACCTTGAATTCAAACCAGCCTCCATAGTTAAAGGGCAAGGATTATGCAAACTAATGACTGAAAGTGGGAACAATGAAGAGCAAGCCTGGGAGAATGAGGCCGAATTACATTTAATGGAGGTATGTCCTTTTTTTACAGCTCCTGAGTCTTGGTACAGAGACCTTGTGCACTACCTACAGGTAGGGTTGTTGCCAGAACATTGGAATTGCAAGCAAAGAAGAGCGTTGCATCTTAAATCATCCTCCTATCAACTTGTTGAAGGAGTGTTATTCAGAAAAATTTATGACGGAGTTCTTCTCAGATGCTTAGAAAAGGAAGATGCGAAGAAAGTAATGTCAGAATTACATGAAGGTCCTGCTGGGGGACATTATTCAAGAGATACTACAGCCCATAAAATCCTCAGGGCAGGTTACTATTGGCCTACACTCTTCAAAGATGCACACGCACATGTCAGGAGATGTGATATTTTCCAAAGGTGTGGTGGGAGACAACCTAAAGCAGCAGCACCCCTAAAGCCTGTGATGATCACGGAGCCATTTGAGCAATGGGGGATAGATATTATTGGGGAAATAAAACCAAATTATTCCCTCCAACATAAATACATTCTGACTGCGACTGATTATTTCACTCACTGGGTCGAAGCTATTCTGCTGCGCAAGATAAATGAAGATGAGGTCATCAGTTTCCTGCAAGATCATATCATGACCAGGTTTGGAGTTCCAATTTCATTAGTTTTTGATAATGCTAAATACTTTTCATCAATTAAATTAACTGCTTTTGCTCATGATAAAGGGATAAAATTGCATTATTCTGCTAACTACTATCCACAAGGAAATGGCCTGGCTAAATCCTCTAATAAAAATATGATTAGAATCCTAAAGAAGACTGCAATAGAAAACCAGAGGAGTTGGCACTCAGCACCACCAAATGCCCTTTGAGCTGATAGAGTCACCCCCAAGTCTGCGATAGGGGTGTCACCTTATACCCTTGTGTATGGCAAAGAAGCCATTCTTCCACCCAACATCATGTTGTCGTCTTCTATTTTAGCTCAAGAGTCTAGTGGGTCGGAGAATGAAGTTTTACAGATGAGGATATGCAATCTGCTGAAAGCAAAAGAGGCTAGGTCCAAAGCTAGAGAACGTTTTAAGCAACAACAGGAGGTAGTAAAAAGATGGTTCGACAAACATAAAGCTGGAACAAAAGACTTTGAATTGGGAGACTTAGTTCTCAAATGGGATCATCCCCATGATGAGAAGGGAAATCATACTAAATTCCAACAGTTGTGGGTAGGCCCTTTTCAGGTTGCAGCAAAACTTGGCCCTTCTACTTATAAGTTGCAGAATCTGCAGGGGTGGGAAGAGAACTTGCCAGTAAATGGTTTGGTTCTCAAACCTTATTTTTCTTGAGTTTCTTTGAGTTTTTCTTCCTTGTATATAAATAAGTTGTTTGGATGTCTTTGGAGTCATGTTTTTTCAGCTGTTTTAGTTTAAGTTTTATTGATTTCAATAAGGGGAACGAACCTGCGGTTGCATGGGGAACATCCAAAATTTTTGGGATTGATAAATGTTTTGGGTATCAGACTGTGGGTCACTGTTTATCTGAAAGCACTTCCTCTAGTTTAGCAGTTTTATCGAATAGCTCGGTGTGCATTGAAGTCCTGCTTAACCCCTGTGAAATAAACCGGATTCAAAGAGTCTGGAATACTATGTTGAGGCTCCACCCACTTCACGCTTGAAATGTTCTAAGGGGCGACAACAGAGGACCCATGGAAAGAAGCAAGGTGAATAGTATGTTAAATTCAAATGATCCCATGCCAAGAAACAAATGCCAAAAGGCAAATAAGAGTCAAAAAACTCCTTTGAAAGCATCATACATTAAAGCAAATGCTGAATCATAAGTACTACATTGCCAAAAGATCCTCTCCTCCGTGAGATAAAACATGAAGTACACCACTCACACAAAAGGACACTATGGGATAGAGGATCCTGAATTAAAATTCAGTAAGAAAGGCATGCAGGAGAACTCATGTAACAAGGGACAAAAGTCCAAAGGCACAAAAGGTGCTAAAATGGCATGGGAATGAGGAACAAATGGACATCTCTTTTTACCATACGCTTCAATCCTGTGGTGTCCAAGCTATTAGCTACCTGAAGACAAGAGTAATAATGAAACTCATCTTTCGGCCTCAACAGAGTTACCTAGACTTGAAAAATCTTGGTTTCCACTCTCCCTAATTGGACTAGCATCAATGATTAAAGGTACACACTTTCGTCATTTGAGAAATCCAGATAGCTGGAAGAATTTGATAGGTGCATTTGTGGTTAAACAGTCTGCCACTCAAAGAATAATCGCCCAGAGATCTAGTTTCACCAGGTAATCGCCAATTGTTGTGGTTGCAACTTTTCTCCCCAAATTTTTGAATTTTGGGCCCCTCCTCATAATTTAACATTTTTTTTATCACTGGATGCTTGAATCGTTGGTCATGTTTATTTTGAATGATTTTGAAGATTGGTTTCCAGCCTGCTTGAAAGATTGCCTGTGTATCATTTTTTATGGTTGGTCGCAGATACGAGTTTGGTATGCCTAGGCAGGGGTAAATTGATTTTTGTCTTTGAAGGTCCGTGTTTCAGAAGCAAACAGGTTTTAACCATTACTGGTTTTATATTTTCAAAGCACTTAAATTTTTCTGTTAGATGGGTGTCATCCTGTGTTAATTCGGTGGCTGATGTTTGGTTTCTTTTCCGTCATTGTGGCTCCCAATCTGACTGACCATCCGAAGCTTAAAGGGCCCAAACTGTCGATGTGTGTTAACCTTTCTGTCACGTGTCTGAAGCCTGTTCTCTTCCACCGTTGCGGTCGAGAAAGCATTTTCCCTTCCGATGTCAAAGTCTTCCGATCCCCAATTAAGTTTGTTCTGCCCGCATCGCTTGTCTCTAACCTTTTCGCTTCCATCGTTGCGGCTCCCAAAGTTATTAGGCCTCTGAAGTGTAAAGCGATCCGATTTTCGATGTGCTTTACGGGGTTGTATCATTTTCTTCTTCCGTCGTTGCGGCTAGGAAATCCATTTGGCTTCCGATGTCCAAACCTTGCCGGCTTCCGATTTAGGAAGTTCCCGCCCTTCGGTTAATTGTCCGTAGCCTCATTCCTTTCCACCGTTGCGGCTGTAGTGGGACTTTCAGCTTCCGATGCTATTGTTCTTAGTATCCGATGAGTCCCCGCTTTTTGTTAAGGTAGTGGTGCCGATGTTTTCCTTGTGGTAGTAACGCAGTGCATGACCTTCTCAAGGCTCAGTCGTTTTGCTGATATCATTTGAATGCTTTTCCAATGAATGGTGCTAGCCGTTTGAATGCAGGTGGGTTACAAAAATTGGTCAAACTGCTACAACGTGAAGGAAGACAGGACTAAATAGGGACAAATGAAGGAAAATACAAAGGAATAGCGATGGGTTTGGAAACCTGAAAGGTTCGTCAGTTACCCCTCTAATCATGGGCATGTGTAGAAAGGATAAAAGAGAAGGTTCTGAAACGTTGGAGAAACTGGAAAGACACATGTTTGGGGGGATCCCAAACGGCCTGCTGTTGTAGTTTAAATATTGTAAAGTTAGAACTGAGAAGGGACTTTTTCCCTAGAAAAACTTGTAAACCCTTTGTTTGTAAGAGGAACTATTTCGTTTTACAATCAGAAGTTGCAACTTTTGCCTGTTGGAGAAAGCTAAATGTGGAATGTATCAATGCTATTAAATGAGCAATGTTGAAGAGGAATTATTTCATTTTCAGCAGTGTTTCATTAACTGTGAGGGCGTTCTAACTGTCTGAACCTATGTTCTTGTTGAATGTCTTTCAGTATATTTTAAGATGTTTTCCACTGTGAGTAATAAATGTTGTTCATAAAACAATTGCCTATCTGGTTGTTTAAATATCTATAAGTGTTCATGTGTCTTGAAAGAAGTATCAGCTATTTGTGATTCTTCATAATGCATGTACAAATTATATTACTCACTAATGAATGATAATCCTACTCCCTAGGGATAGTTTAGATAGTTAGTTTATTTTCTTGTTGTATGAGATTTGGATGCTTGTGAGCCTTAAGACGAGAGGTAAGAACCTGCGCATCACATTGTGACTACTCCCTGCATATTTATCACCCTGCATGGTTAGTTAGGCATATGCATATCATCCTTAAGTAAAAAATACAAAAACTCAGTGGACCGGGCTGTAACCGGTGAAGCCTTTGTTTTGTTACTTGACCTATGGTAGCCGGACCGCAAACCGGATGGATTCCCTAAACCAAACAATCAACGGGCTAGTTGGGAACATTGATTGGGGAGAATCCCTTACTATTGCTTCCTGCGAATTTCCAGGCCTCAATAGGTTCCCATCAATGAAGGATACATTCCAACACCAGCATTCTTATTTGTCGACTAAGAATTATCAACAACTGGGATAGTGGGACCTAGGGATGCTAGGAAACTAGAATTATCAAATGACAATTGATCAATCATCACAATTCTATATTCGTAAGGAAATCACATGACACGAATTGTCGATAATACGATCGCTTTCATGGAAAAAATCTAGTTCCGACCCAGTAGAAGATTGTAGTCGATGGGCGCATCAACCACCCCAACCTCAACCGGCGTGGTCTGCCCCCCCCAACTGGACTATAAAGGAAGGAATAATACTATGTGGTCTAAAAGAACATCCATCAAAAGATGTCAGCATAGTCACAGAATTAGACAACACGAGAGAGCTAAGGCATTTCCAACAAGCCAAAGACATCATAGAGGTCGCGACGCCTCTATAATTTTGTGTTTAATGGTATTATTCAAACACTCCACATGGATTTGAAAATGAATATGGTAATACAAGTGAGGCTAAACCTCATGATTCTCAAACCTTACAACCGTAGGGACATTCGAGTTGGTTATCCCTAAAGTCGCCAACAATGCCTTCCTCTGCGAGGGACAAGTATGAAGTAATTCTAAAGTGGACATCGCACAAGGATTCTAGCCCAAATATTCAATAATAGAATAATGTTGGGCTGATCAAGAATTAGGATTGTGCCCTAAGCGCTTTAAGACTCCCTTCAGTACATGTGGTATGATTTCAGTATTTTCAATCTCCAAGGGAAACTCCATATGTGAAGGATATTTACCCATGATCGGTTGTGATGGGTTATAGTCTCATGAACAGGTCACAACATGTATATATGACATCATATTGATACAATCGTGACTGATTTCTAAAACTAGCGGGTTTTGACTCCAACCACTTACGGTGGTCGGGGTCCTTTAAGTCAAATTTTAATTATGTTGAAGGGGATAGGTCAACACAGTTGGGCTCTGTGCAACAAAATTTGAGGCATCCTCAATTATAGGGAACATGTTGTTAGGGTACACACGGTACTCCCAAAAGACCAAAAACCAAGAGAAGCCACTCACACATACAGATCACAGATCAACACACTGATATTTTGACGTGGTTAAAACCCTCGAGAGGAAAACAGTCCATGGCCCCAACCAAATAGCTACTTGGAGAAATTTATTATGCAAAAGAATAAAGTTACAAATGAGCTTCTCATGATCAATCAACTAGCCAAGTACCCTCCATTCTCTTTAAACAGAGATCATGGACCAATCTGGTGTTAAGCCACAGATCAATGGTAGGTGTTTGTGCCAGAAATTGTTTCCAAGGCCAAAGAAACAAGCCAACACAATCTCAAATAAAAATCAATAAAGAAAAGTAAGTTTAGGTTTTCTGGAATGTTTTATTGGTTGTAAACTTTGGGGAAGGACAGGAAATACACTCATGAGCAAAGTAATAACTGAATCATAAGCAAAAGAGGACAAAGATGCATAATATATTCAACAAGATCCAACAAAACACATTATTGAAGTTCATTCATAAAAGACAAGCATCACCAGCATATAAACATAAACCAGTAATGAGTATATCAATTAAGCAACTAAACAAGCTGAACAATGAAGCCAACACAGAAACTGAAGGGTAAAAAGTGTCATATGTCTCATAATTTCATCATCAAATGCATACAATAGTTTTGATACTTAACTCATGAAAAAGTCTGAAGACCTCCTGAAGCTATCCCAAAAATCGAACCCTCTCAAAGACTTTCTAGCCTCTCTAAATACTGTTCTTTACAAAATCAGTTAGGGATCTAACCCTAACTGCCTTTCATCAACTCAATGAGATAAAGTAAAATGTACAATATTACAAAACATGATATTTTCTAAAAATAGTAAACACTAACTAATATGTTTCTCAAAAAGATAACAAATAACTGATTGAACAACTGACTTATAGGTCTTTTGCTACCTCAGCTAGCAGAGATATACCATCTAATGCCTGACATTTCTTCCTAGCTCGCCTCTGTTCATCTTCCATGCTTGCTAGTCTTCTAGTGAGCTCTTCATTTTCCTGTTGTAAGTCTTTGACTGTCTTTTTCAACTCTGTGCATTGCAAGTCAGTGGTTCTTTTTCTCTTTAGAGCCTCTTTAGATACTGCTGTCAGCTCCTGAAAATGGTCATTGACATCCTGAATATCTTCTCTAAGCCTTATCTTAGCCATCATCATCCCATCATTAACCTCTTGCATGTATTCATCTGCTGTTTGTACTGCTTAATAGTTTTATGCAAGTTTTCTTTATCTGAATCAAGTGACCTTCCTGTCATGATCTCTTGTTCATAACTAGGCATCCAAGGTATGTCAAATTTCTTAAAAATATCTGTATCTTCATTTAACAAGTCTGTGGAAATTTCCTCTTCGGGTATAACTTCCTCCTTCAATGACTGACCTTCAATATTAGGAAGCTCAGTTTCTTTTGCTTGCTGTTGCTCTAAAAGTTCCTTCTTTATTTCAAAGAACATGGTAGACAGTTTAGGCTCAGGCTAGACTAACTCCTTTACTGACTGTGATAATATTTTTACTTTTTCAGGATGAGAAGAGGAAGCTTTACCAAATACTTTTCCCTTGCTCTTAATGTTCACTGTGTCAAATTCTGGTTCTTCACCTGAAGAATTATCATCCAGGATAGTCACTTGCTTGGTATTCAATTTAGGGTTAAGAAGCTTCTTCAAATTTAACCTTAATTTATTCTTAGGCCTAGTCTTAGGCCTCCACCCTGGTGCTAATTCCCCTAACATTTTCAGACTTCTTCCCTAATGTTTGATAGCAGCAAACTCCATCACTTCAAGCTTTTTCTTCTTTCTGTTAGGTTTGATTGTTTTGATTTCTGAAGTGGAGAATTCTCTGCATGTTTTAGCCTTATCTTCAGTTTCAGCAATAGGCTGATCTTCTTCTAATAAATACCCTTCATCATCTGACAGAATGGTAATAGGACTCCTCTGCTTGGTCTGCAACTCCTCTTCATGTACAGCAACCTCCTCTGGAACAGCAGATTTAACTTCATTGGAAAATTCTGCTGGTGTCAAATGTTTCAAAGGTTGCACTTTCTCTTCTGTAAACAATGAATGCTTTCCTTTAACACCAGCCGAAGACATTTGAGTTTTAGTCTTCACAGGCTCTAAGTCTCCTTCAGGCTTCACCTCCTCTTTCTCTTCGGTTTTTTCCTTTTGTTCTAATTTCCTTACAAGGATTTTCCCTTTATCTGCCTGCTTCTTGATTTGTTGATCTTCTTGTTTCATTTGAAAACCTGATCGGAATAGGAAAAAATCCCAATTTTTTCCTTCAGCTTGCAGGACAGTGCTAATGATCAACTTAATTAATACATGATGAAAAATTGTTTGTGAAGAATGGTCTATATGCCCCTTGACTTTGTTGGACATCTTTTGCAGGCTTTTGTACAGGAAGAAGGGAAGACTCATCTTGGACACCCCCACCATATGCTGTAAAAATCTGAAGTGGTATTTATAAACAAAAGCATATTTTCCCCCTCACATGTTATATAGCTCTGCAAGATTATGATAGCTTCGACCCATTCCCTTCTGAAGTTCTGGATTAAGATGCCCTTGTTCCAATATGGAGTAACATTTGGTAATAAATACCTCTGAGCATCAAAGGTGAAGGGAAGTTTCTTAAACCACATTTCCCCTTCATTCTTAACTCCTATAGCCTCTGCAACCAAATCTATTGTTAGTCTGAACTTCAAAGTATCAAACACCACCATGTCATCTTTATAACATTGTGCAAACCTACAGGAAACTTCAGAATTGTAACCATCTATTTTCTTGAAGCAGTCTAGCCAGCCAGCCTGTTGGAAAAGTTCAACACACCCAGGGAGTTTCTCAATCCAACCTATATCAGTAGGTTCAGCTCTATTCACCTTGCCACTCTTACCCATTTGTCTTCAATAGCTAGAAAATGTATGGCTTCTAGGGTTCAATTGATGACCTGACAAATGATGCTTCTTCTGCAAACCTCATAGGTTTCAATAACGTGTCTTCCTTAATCTTCCCTGAATGATTCTTTTAGTTTACTAACACAGGTTAAATTTTATCACAGCTATAAGTGGACTATGTCATTCAGATTACTCCAGCCTCTTTAGTGCAACTGACTAGGAAACCTAGTTACCAATCAATTTGTTTGTTCAAATAGATGACCATCTCCAGCATGCATAATAAACCTATGTATTAGTACCCATAACCTACCAGAATCATTTATAAACAATCTCTACATAAAAAGAGTTTTACATGAAGGATCTCAGCTGCCAACCTTTAAGACTAAATGAAGACTGTTTATATGTTGGATGAGAAGATATATAAAGCAGAAACAATCATAAACTTAGTCACTTTCAGCTCTCAGTAATTTTAGTATCAAAATGATAGTACGTCTTCATCTACTCTCAAGCCTTTAGCTCCTCGCTGCTTCTATTTGCTTCCAAATACAGTAAGCTTCAACACCTAACAAAATTAGGTCTCCCTGCAACTTCAGATATTCAGTTCCTTTTTTGTATTGCTTGCAAACAGAAAATCAATTTAAGACATTGAAAACACTGTCGAATGTATAGTTCATCACATCACTACACTTTGAGCTTTGACAAGGTCATACTTCATTAAAAATTGCTACTTTTCGACCTTCACTCATCCTGGCATCTTAGAGCATCTTAGACAGCTATTTATTTGGACGAAATTTCATTTAAAAAAACAATTTAGCATTTCCCTTGATCAATTTTGATAGAATAGACCCCAGCGAAAAAGCCCCAAATTACCAGTTATATTAGCCTATCGTGAAATACCTTTTAAATGCTTTACTACAATTGCTTCACACCACTTCTCATGCTGTTTGAGTACCAACTTGAAGGATACAGGTGTCTTTCCATGTTCAATTTGATTGCAGGTAGTGAAATTAGGAAGCCCTAATTTCATGCAAAACCATAAAAACCTCACCTTTGTTTTCCAAGGGAAATGTCTAGTTTTTTAGAAGCTACTGTTGCTCCACTAAGTCTTCTATCATCGAATATGCATGCAAGTAACAAATCACTTCATATTAAACCAAATCTATGCAGCTACTTGTCAAGATGAACTGCATTCGGAGTAATGATGACCATGATTGCCTCACAACATGAAACCACCTGTTCTCATGACAATTCCTGAGTCCAAACGTAGCAAACACCCTCAAATCACGTGATCAGTCACTCCATATTCAAAATCATGCAAAAATATGACTAAAAAATCAGAGAAAATAGAGTCGTGATATTCTTGTAGTGCTCCTTCATTAATTTCGGGCTCTTGCGCTACAAGAATAACTTTTAACGCTTTTTTGGCACTGTTTTACACCTTTTTTCCATTTTGAATGCAGGTTAAGTGATGAACTATGCTTTTGGCATGTATTTGAATGATGACTATGCTCATAATATGATTTGTGAGTCCATTAATAAACATGATGACCTTTTAAAAACCCCTCAATAATGTAAAGGATCCAAAATAAAGTAAAAATATAAAGGCCAAATTCAAAATTTCACATAACAACCAAAAATTCCCTTAAAAGAAGCAAAAAACCAAACTAAAGCAAATGAGTGACTTGAAAGAAAAAAATGCAAATCAAACAAAAATTGAAGAAACAAATTACTGACTTAACATCTGGCTCCAGCTGCGGGATGAAGTCCTCCCTGCGAGGCTTCAAGAACCTGTAGACCAGTGCCTTCTGTCTACAAAACTTCCATTGGGCTATGGAGTCTTTATTATGCTTCACTCACACCAGTATGTACAATGAAAATTGAAAATATTCTTATAAACTGTAAAAATGTTTGAGGAATCGTCCATTTACAAGACTAGACAACTCCTCACCTTCCAATGACTGCAGGATAAAAGTATTATTATCCAAAACTTTAGACATAAGGAAAGGGCCAAACCAGAGATTGTCAAACTTACCATGCTTACCCTTTTGTTCTTTCCTTGCATCCCACCTTAGAACCATGTCACCAACTGAGAAAGTATTTTCTTTGATGTTCCTATCAAATCTGCTGTTAATCTTGGATCTGTACAACTGTGCTTTTTCATCAACCTTTTCTCTATTCTGCTGTAACTCTATCATTTCAAATATTCTTCTTTGCATATCATTTGGATCCTCCTAACAATTCTGGAGGAAATTCATCACTGGTATCCCCAATTGGACAGGGAAAACTACTTCTATACCATAAACTAGCTAAAATGGAGAAGTCTCAATTGCTTGTTTCACTGTGATCCTATCTGCCCATAATGCATACTTCAGCATTGAATCCCATGATCTTTTTTTATGCTTGAGCAGCTTCTTGATACTCTGAATGATGTTCTTATTAGAAGATTCAGCCAAGCCATTACCCTGGGGGTAATAAGGAGTTGAGTGCTTCAGCATAATACCATTCTTCTCACAAAATGCTACCATTGCCTTAGACTTGAAGGCCTCAGCATTATCTGTGACTAATTTCTGAGGACAGCCAAACCTACTCAGGATATTTTCCTCAATGAAATCCATGATTACCTTGTCTATAGCATTCCTTGTAGGAATGGCTTCCACCCATTTAGTGAAAAAATATGTTTCTTTCAGAATCCAGTGGTGTTGTCCTGAAGATGCTGGATTAATTTCTCCAATAAAATCCAGACCCCATTGCTAGAAAGGAGCATTGACTGCAATGGGTTTCAGAGGCAAAGACAACAATTTCTATTTTCCAGCAAACTTCTGACAAGGGACACAGTCCCTTACCTGCTGATAAACATCTGCAAACAAGGAAGGCCAATAGTATCCGGCTCTTAAAATTCTATAGGCTGTTGTCTTCCAGTATTTGTGCCCCCCACAAGAACCCTCATGAGACTCAGAAATCACTCCTTCAATCTCTGATTTGTCCAAACATTTGAGTAAAATACCACCTGGGTCTTTCCAGAATAGTTGTTCTTCCACTAGATAGTACTTAGTAGCTTTCAAATTTAAATACCTAGAAGCCTTCCTATCCATATGGTCAGGACATTGCAAAAATAACAAGAAATGAACAATGTCTGCATACCATGCTGATGATGAATAATGGTCCATGCTTTTCTCTTTTTCCATCAATGCTTGATCTTCTTCAGGAACTAATTCTTCATTCATGACATGCAATCCCAGCGCCTAACAATTTGATTCAGCCAGTAGCTTGGCTAAACCCTGTCCCTTGAAAATCTTGGTAGGTCTGATCTCCACATCATACTCCATAATATTTGCAATCCACCTGCCTCTTTTCCCTTCACTATCAGGCTGTGTTAAGACATCTTTTACAGCAGAATTTGGAACAAAAGAAAGAACTTTTGGATGTAGGACATAAATTCGGAAAAATTTCAAAGCCTTTACCAGAGCATAAGCCTACTTCTCCAATATACTGTACTTCAGCTCATAATCTCTGAGAGTTTTGCTGAAGAAGGCAATAGGCTGTTCCAATCCTTCTTTATTCTTCTGAAGTAAGACAGCTGCAATTGTGTCTTCTGATGCAAATGAGAAAGTAAGGAATTCTTTGGTGAAATCAGGACTTACCAATACAGGTGCTTCAGTAAGAGCTACCTTGATTTTCTCAAATGCAACCTTTGCCTCAGAAGTCCACCTGACTTCTTGATCCTTTTTGAGCATGGCTGTGATCTATTCAATGGTTTCAGCAAAGTTGGGAATAAACCACTGCAGAAAATTAATTTTGCCAATGAATGATTGAACATCCTTTTTACTCCTAGGTAAACTAATCTTCAGTATAGCTTTCACTCTTTCAGGATCTATTCTGATGCCATCAGCAGACACCAAGTGGCCAAGTAGTTTACCTTCTTGCACAGCAAAATGTGACTTCTTTGGATTTAGAGAAAGGCCAAATTTTATGCATTTTAGGAAGGTCTGCCTCAAATGCTTCAAATGCTCATCATCTGACTGCGAGAAAACAGTAATATCATCCAAATAAATAACCACAAACTTATCTTTTTCTCCCACAAAGGCAATATATGATTACTCTCTGAAAGGTTGCTCCAGCATTCATCAAGCCAAAAGGCATCTTGTCATACATGAATGTCCCCCAGGGATTTGTAAAGGCTGTCTTTTCCTTATCATCAGGGTGCATTGCAATCTGATTGTACCCTGAGAAACCATCCACCATAGAGATCCTTTGTGCTCCAACCACTTGCTGCAATACCTGTTCAATCTTAGGAAGAGGATAGTTGTATTTTAATGAAGATCTGTTCAAGTTTCTAAAATCAACACATAATCTGATCTCTCCATTCTTTTTTCTAACAGGGACCAAATTAGCCACCCAGGAATAATACTTGAGAGGAACTATGATCTTAGCATCCAACAGCTTTTTTATTTCTTTTTCAATCACAGGAAACAAAGCTGGCTTAATCCTCCTTAGTTTCTGTTAGAAAGGTTTAACATTTGGTTTTAAGGGAACTTTATGCTGTATGATTCTTGTATCATATGTTCTTAGTTCCTCATAACACCATGCAAAAACATCTACATGCTCTTTTAACATCTTGATATACTTGCTTCTTTGTTCAGCTATAAGTGATTTAGAAATTTTGACCATTCTAGGATGTTCAGCTGAACCAATATTGCAGTCTATCACATTCTCTTCTAAAGATTGAACCATGGGCTTTGAAGGTGTATCATCCTTTGTAAATATTCTTTCCAGAGGTACCAAACCTTTGGGAATGAATTTGCTCTTTAACTCAATGATTTTATGACCTGCTATCTCATCTTCAGCAAACTCCCGCGCCTGTCCTTCTTCTTCATCCTCATCCTGATCAATCAAGGAATTTGTAAATTCATTTGTAAGCTCCAAGAACCTTTTAATCTCAGTATCATCTTCAAACACCTTCCACTGCTTAACATTATCAGGTACACATGGTATGTACCTCACCTCAATTGGATACCTCAACTGAGTGGTCTTAGGGATTCTAAATTGTGTGGCGGCTAAAGCCAATGAATCTGATGTCTGACTATAATCCCTTGGAATGTAGGTAATATTAAAAGCTACAAAATAGTTTTCAAGCATATCCCATACCTCATTCCGATAAAGCTTCAACAAACCCTGCTTCACTTGATAGTTGTTCTTCACCTGCTAAAAAACTAGTTCGGAGTCGCCAAATGCAGCAATCTATTGAATGCCCAAATATTTAGCAACTTTTAATCCTAGTAGCAAAGCCTCATATTCAGCAGTGTTATTTGTGGTAATAAATTCCAACTTGTACATGAGCTTCCCTGTTTCACCTCCAGGGGATTTGAGAAGAACTCCAGCTCCAGCGCCCTCTCTGCATGAGGATCCATCAAAATACAATTTCCACAGTGCATATTCTTCCTCTCTTCTTTGTTTTGTTGGCTTTTCTTTTTCCACTTGTAACAGACCAGCAGAATTATCCTCATCACTGAAATGTAGCATGCACGTACCAAGATCTTTATCAACAAAGTACAGTGGGTGATTTGTGGGATTTTTATCATCTGTCACTATGTAAGCAAACTGAAGCTCTCTGTACAGCCTTCTATTTTCTCCACCAAACACAGGTATGGTGGCATATGACAGGTCCATTTGTAAATTTCCTCCAACCTTCTTTTCCCAAGATCTTGGAAGAAGTAACCCAAACTTTGGGGTAATGTCAGGTACCACAACATCCATTATCACACTTTTCATGGGCAACTGAGCTAGACTGACAACCATGTCTTTTATTACTCCTAGACACTTTACTGCTCAAGAATCAAAGGCATATAGATCATGGTAAGGTTTGGTAATACTCAGGCCCAGAGCTTCCATGACAGCCTTTGGCATCAAATTGTGGGATGCTCCTGAATCTAACAGACAATTGTGTATCATCTGTTCATGGACTATCAAAGTGATATAGAATGGAGATGAGGCTCTTGCTTCATTTTCAGTCTTCTCAGCCAAGGATGATCCAATGAAAATCTTAGGACTCTCCTCTTGCAAATTAACTGTGTCTGAAACAAACTGATTACCTGCTGGATTAAGCATTTTAAGGACTGATTCCTTATATGAAGGATTTCTTATCAGTTCAGTTAAAGGTACAGGAATCTTTAACTTTCCTAATTCATTATCCAAACTGAAATTCTGGACAGATTTATTTACCTCTTCAACTTCTATTATTTTCTTTGATTTTTCTGCAACTTGCTTTTTCTCTGTCACAGGATCAGCTGTCTGTTTAGCAGGAACAATTTCTTTCTTCTTCTGGGCTTGGACCACCTGTTTTGGACTTGATCTGAGATTTATAGTCTTCTTAGATTCATTTTGATGAACAGCAGCAGTTACAGCAGTATTTTCCAAGCCTGGATCATCTTCAGTCTCAAACATGTCAGCATCATAGTACTCTGAATTCAGAAAATCTTCCTCAGTAACAAAACCTCCAGACAATCCATCTCCAAAATGATTCATATCTTGGTCAGTCTCTTCAAAAAGCAGTTCTGCATCAACTTCTTCCTCATCAGCTACATTGTTTTGAAGAGGTGGTGGCACTCTTTGGTCCTCATTTTCTCTCCTTTCTCGCTCAATATCATTGTTCCTTCGTTCCCGAGGCATAAAATGGGGAGCAAACTGCCTTCTGAACTGATTCTGATTGTTTGGATTTCGTTCACCTTCTGGAGCAAGCTTGCTGGAATTTTTCTCAGGCTCTAATTTGTTCAACTTTGCAGTCAGAATTTTTACCAACTTAGCCATTTCATCTATCTTCCCTTCGGCAAAAAGTGAAGATGAAGCACCTGGAGCTGCTTCCTTCTTTCCTTTTCTTTCATATAGCTGCTGAGGTGTTTCCTTTTTCAATCTATTTGAAACCAGTATATTGGATTCTACCTCCAATGCAGCATCCTGCATATTCAGCAAAGAGATAGGCCTCCTCTCTCTCAGTAACAAAGAGAATTCGTGATCAAAAGCATTTGCATATGTCAGTTTAGCTGATGTTTCAGTAGGTTTTATCTCAACAGGGATTCTACTGTACATCTTATTGAACCTCTTTGAAAAATATGCAACTGTTTCATCCTTTTTCCTTCTAAGAGCTCCAAATTCAGTTATGTAGTAGGTATGATCTTTGGTATCACCCCACTGTCTCATGAAAAGATCACGGATTTCTTCAATAATAGTAATGGAGTTAGCAAGTAACTCTCTGAACCACTTCCTCACATATCCATCCAGGCTCTGAACGAACACTCTCATCCAAACATCCTTATGCTCAGTGTTCTAATTGTCAGCATAACTAAGGAGAGCTTCCCAATGTTCCTCAGCAGTAGTTTCCCCCTGGCCATTGAATCTGGGCAAATACTTCTGGTAATCTCCCCCAGGCAATGTATTCAAAGGATAAGGTAAGACCAATGGTGCATATCTGGCTGCAATCATCCGATCCATCATGTATATAGGAGGCTTTTGGGCTGCCATCTTTGGACTGACTGGTTTTGAAGATGAAGAAGTTTGACAAGAAATTCATTGGAAAGAACTTTTACCTAATTTCAGTTGAAAAAGAGGTATTTTACCAGGAGAGGCATCTTTTTCTTGTTGTTTTTAATATTTGTTCAGGGTATATCACACCCAACTGCAAGGGTGAAGTAGGTCTATTCCTGTTTCTAATTCCTTTAGTAGCCACTGTGACAACCTTGGTGAAAAATTAGCCTTCAAAAAGTGCTGGTTTAAGTCCACCTCTTAAACCAGTAAAACTGATAAGTATCCCAGGGAAAATATGCTTCAACTTCATCCCCAGCAACGACGCCAAAGATGTTTGTGCCAGAAATTGTTTCCAAGGCCAACGAAACAAGCCAACACAATCTCAAATAAAACTCAATAAAGTAAAGTAAGTTTAGGTTTTTTGGAATGTTTTATTGGTTGTAAATTTTGGGGAAGGACAGGGAATACACTCATGAGCAAAGTAATAACTGAATCATAAGCAAAAGAGGACAAAGATGCATAATATATTCAACAAGATCCAACAAAACACAGTATTTCTAGTTCATTCATAAAAGAAAAGCATCACCAGCATATAAACATAAACCAGTAATGAGTATATCAATTAAGCAACTAAACAAGCTGAACAATGAATCCAACACAGAAACTGAAGGGTAAAAAGTGTCATATATCTCATAATTTCATCATCAAATGCATACAAGAGTTTTGATACTTAACTCATGAACAAGTCTGAAGACCTCCTGAAGTTATCCCAAAAATCGAACCCTCTCAATGACTTTCTAACCTCTCTAAATACTATTCTTTACAAACTCAGTTAGGGATCTAACCCTAACTGCCTTTCATCAACTCGATGAGATAAAGTAAAATGTACAATATTACAAAACATGATATTTTCTAAAAATAGTAAACACTAACTAATATGTTTCTCAAAAAGATAACAAATACCTGATTGAACAACTGAATTATAGGTCTTTTGTTGCCTCAGCTAGCAGAGCTATACCATCTAATGCCTAAGCTTTCTTCCTAGCTCGCCTCTGTTCATCTTCCATGCTTGCTAGTCTTCTGGTGAGCTCTTCATTTTCCTATTGTAAGTCTTTGACTGTCTTTTTCAACTCTGTGCATTGCAAGTCAGTGGTTCTTTTCTCTTTAGAGCCTCTTTAGATACTGTTGTCAGCTCCTGAAAATGGTCATTGACATCCTGAAGATCTTCTCTAAGCCTTATGTTAGCCATCATCAGCCCATCATTAACCTCTTGCATGTAATTCATCTGCTATTTGTACTTCTTAATAGTTTTCTGCAAGTTTTCTTTATCTGAATCAACTAACCTTCCTATCATGATCTCTTGTTCATAACTAGGCATCCAAGGTATGTCAAATTTCCTAAAAATATTTGTATCTTCATTTAACAAGTCTGTGGAAATTTCCTCTTCAGGTATAACTTTCTCCTTCAATGACTGAACTTCAATATTAGGAAGCTCAGTTTCTTTTGCTTGTTGTTGCTCTAAAAGTTCCTTCTTTATTTCAAAGAACATGGTAGACAGTTTAGGCTCAGGCTGGACTAACTCCTTTACTGACTGTGATAATCTTTTTACTTTTGCAGGATGAGAAGAGGAAGCTTTGGCAATTGCTTTTCCATTGCTCTTAATGTTCACTGTGTCAAATTCTGGTTCTTCACCTGAAGAATTATCATCCTGGATAGTCACTTGCTTGGTATTCAATTTAGGGTTAAGAAGCTTCTTCAAATTTAACCTTAATTTATTCTTAGGCCTAGTCTTAGGCCTCCACCCTGGTGCCAATTCCCCTAACATTTTCAGACTTCTTCCCTGATGTTTGATAGCAGCAAACTCCATCACTTCAAGCTTTTTCTTCTTCCTGTTAGGTTTGAATATTTTGATTTCTGAAGTGGAGAATTCTCTGCATGTTTTAGCCTTATCTTCAGTTTCAGCAATAGACTGATCTTCTTCTAATAAATACCCTTCATCATCTGACAGAATGGTAATAGGACTCCTCTGCTTGGTCTGCAACTCCTCTTCATGTACAGCAACCTCCTGTAGAACAGCAGCTTTAACTTCATTGGAAAATTCTGTTGGTGCCAAATGTTTCAAAGGCTGCACTTTCTCTACTGTAAACAATGAATACTTGCCTTTAACACTAGCTGAAGACATTTGAGTTTTAGTCTTCACAGGCTCTGAGTCTCCTTCAGGCTTCACCTCCTCTTTGTCTTCATTTTTTTCCTTTTGTTCTAATTTCCTTACAAGGATTTTCCCTTTATCTGCCTGCTTCTTGATTTGTTGATCTTCTTGTTTCATTTGAAAACCTGATCGGAATAGGAAAAAATCCCAATTTTTTCCTTCAGCTTGCAGGATAGTGCTAATGATCAACTTAATTAATCCATGGTGAAAAATTGATTGTGAATAATGGTCTATATGCCCCTTGACTCTGTTGGACATCTTTTACAGGCTTTTGTACAGGAAGAAGGGAAGAATCATCTTGGACACCCCCACCATATGTTGTAAAAATATGAAGTGGTATTTATAAACAAAAGCATATATGCCCTCACATGTTATATAGCTCTGCAAGATTCTGATAGGTTCGACCCATTCCCTTCTGAAGTTCTGGATTAAGATGGCCTTGTTCCAATCTGGAGTAACATTTGGTAATAAATACCTCTAAGCATCAAAGGTGAAGGGTAGTTTCTTAAACCACATTTCCCCTTCATTCTTAACTCCTATAGCCTCTGCAACCAAATCTACTGTCAGTCTGAACTTCAAAGTATCAAACACCACCATGTCATCTTTATAACATTGTGCAAACCTATAGGAAACTTCAGAATTGTAACCATCTATTTTCTTGAAGCAGTCCAGCCAGCCAGCCTGTTGGAAAAGTTCAACACACCCAGGGAGTTTCTCAATCCAACCTATATCAGTAGGTTCAGCTCTATTCACCTTGCCACTCTTACCCATTTGTCTTTAATAGCTGGAAATTGTATGGCTTCTAGGGTTCAATTGATGACCTGACAAATGTTGCTTCTTCTGCAAACCTCACAGGTTTCAATAACGTGTCTTCCTTAATCTTCCCTGAATGATTCTTTTAGTTTACTAACACAGGTTAAATTTTATCACAGCTATAAGTGGACTATGTCATTCAGATTACTCCAGCCTCTTTAGTGCAACTGACTAGGAAACCTAGTTACCAATCAGTTTGTTTGTTCAAATAGATGACCATCTCCAGCATGCATAATAAACCTGTGTATTAGCACCCATAACCTGCCAGAATCATTTATAAACAATCTCTGCATAAAAAGAGTTTTACATGAATGATCTCAGCTGCCAACCTTTAAGACTAAATGAAGACTGTTTATATGTTGGATGAGAAGATATATAAAGCAGAAACAATCTTAAACTTAGTCACTTTCAGCTCTCAGTAATTTTAGTATCAAAATGATAGTAGGTCTTCATCTACTCTCAAGCCTTTAGCTCCTCGATGCTTCTATTTGCTTCCAAAAATAGTAAGCTTCAACACCTAACAAAATTAGGTCTCCCTACAACTTCAGATATTTGGTTCCTTTTTTGTATTGCTTGCAAACAGAAAATCAATTTAAGACATTGAAAACACTATCGAATGTATAGTTCATCACATCACTACACTTTGAGCTTTGACAGGGTCACACTTCATTAAAAATTGCTATTTTTCAACCTTCACTCATCCTGGCATCTCAGAGCGTCTTAGACAACTATTTCTTTGGCTGAAATTTCATTTAAAAACACAATTTAGGATTTCCCTTGATCAATTTTGATAGAATAGACCCCAGCAAAAAAGCCCCAAATTATCAGTTATATTGGCCTATCGTGGAACACCTTTTAAATGCTTTACTGCAATTGCTTCACACCACTTCTCATGCTGTTTGAGTACTGACTTGAAGGATACAGGTGTCTTTCCACGTTCAATTTGATTGCAGGTAGTGAAATTAGGAAGCCCTAATTTCATGCGAAACCATAAAAACCTCACCTCTGTTTTCCAACGGTAATGTCCGATTTTTTAGCAGCTACTGTTGCTCCACTAAGTCTTCTATCATCGAATATGCATGCAAGTAACAACTCACTTCATATTAAACCAAATCTACGCTGCTACCTGTCAAGATGAACTGCATTCGGAGTAATGATGACCACGATTGCCTCACGACATGAAACCACCTGTTCTCATGACAATTCCTGAGTCCACATGTAGCAAACACCCTCAAATCACGTGATCAGTCATTCCATATTCGAAATCATGCAAAAATCTGACTAAAAAATCAGAGAAAATAGAGTCACGATATTCTTGTAGCGCTTCTTCGTTAATTTCGGGCTCTTGCGCTACAAGAATAACTTTTAACGCTTTTTTGGTGCTGTTTTACACCTTTTTGCCATTTTGAATGCAGGTTAAGTGATGAACTATGTTTTTGGCATGTATTTGAATGATGACTATGCTCATAATATGATTTGTGAGTCCATCAATAAACATGATGACCTTTTAAAAAACACTCAATAATGTAAAGGATCAAAAATAAAGTAAAAATATAAAGGCCAAATTCAAAATTTCAAATAACAACCGAAAATTCCCTCAAAAGAAGCAAAAAACCAAACTAAATCAAATGAGTGACTTGAAAAAAAAAATGCAAATCAAACAAAAATTGAAGAAACAAATTACTGACTTAACAGTAGGTATGATGTAAAAGAAGTTGAATCGTCGAATCACTTTATGTCTAGAACATATCGTGACCGTCGGATTAGAATATTTACAAATGCATACTAATGCATACTAAAGAAACACACTTTACCTAACGGATATATTACACAAGTTGATCTTAACTAACTCCTAAGTGTCTAAATGTCCTAACATCCCCCCTTAAGAACAACTTGGGATAGGATTGAAGGATTTACAAAAGTGACACTATTAGGAGAAGGAAGGAGGCATTAGAGACTATCCCCCCTTAATGACACATTCGTGAACTCCTAACATAAATCAAAGTTTAGAAAACTTTTCTTCTATAAGAGACTTGGTGAAGATGTCTGCAACTTGATCATCTATAGAGCAATAGAGCATTTCAAGAACACGATCATGAACCAAATTTCTGATGAAGTGCATGTGTAGCTCAATGTGTTTGTTGCATTGATGTAGAACTAGATTTTTGGAAAGCTTGATGACACTTTGATTGTTGTACCAAAGTGGAGTAGTTTGTTGCTTCTTGAATGCAAACTCTGAAAGGATATTTCGAAGCCATAAAGCTTCATGACTGTCATTAACTACGGCTCGATATTCTGCTTTTGCTGAAGAAAGAGCAAGAGCTTGTTACTTCTTACAATCCCAAGCTATAGGTCCATATCCCATACTGAAAACATAAGCTGCAGTAGACTTTCAATCATTAGGATCGTCGACCCAATCTGAATCAGTGAAACCAACTAACAAAGGTTTCCCCCCTATACTGTAATGAATTCCAAACTGGATTGTACCTCGAATATATCGAAGTATTCCTTTTGCTTCTTTCCAGTGACTTTCATGGGGTGTTTGCATATAAATGGAAACACAACCAATGGAAAAGGAAAGTTCGGGACAGGAACGAGTCAAGTATAAGAGACTACCAACAAGCTGATAGTACAAGGTAGCATCTACTTCAGGTGAAGTACAAGTGGCAGAAAGTTTGACTCCAGACTGAAAGGGAGAAGGGGTTGGTTTACAATCTTCCATGTGAAAGCGACAAAGAAGGTCACAAGCATACTTATACTGGGAAAGAAATATTCCTTCTTTGGTTTGAAATACTTGGACACCAAGAAAATAATGCAAATGTCCTAAGTCTGACATTTCAAAATTTTGCTTAAGACTAGATTTCACACAGGTTAAAATTTTAGGGTCACTACTAGTAAGGATAAGATCATCAACATAAAGAACAAGTATGATGAGATGGTTTCATACTTTCTTGGTATAGACATTGGGGTCAGAATGACATCTAGAAAAACCAGTGTCAAGGAGAAAGCTATCCATTTTGGCATACCAAGATCTAGGAGCTTGCTTAAGGTCATATAAGGATTTCTTAAGGCGACAGACAAGGCTAGAGTTATTTTGAACATATCCAGGAGGTTGTTCCATGTAAATTTTCTCCTACAAATCACCATGTAAAAAGGCAGACTTGACATCCATTTGATAGGCTTCCTAGTTACGTAAGGATGCAAGGGAAAGAACAAGGTGGATGGAGTTCATTTTTGCGATAGGAGAAAAGGTTTCATTGTAGTCAATCCCTTCAACTTGGGAAAAACCTATGGAAACTAACCTTGCCTTAAGTCTTTCAACACTTCCATCTGATAAATACTTAGTTCTGTAGACCCATTTACATCTGACAAGTTTTATTCCTTTTGGAAGAGGAACAAGATCCCAAGTATCGTTCACCATTAAGGAACAGTATTTTTCATCCATAGTTGCATCCCAATCTAGATTTCCTGAAGCTTATGAAAAAGTTTCTGGATCATGATTCTTGAAAACTTGAGCCAAAAGAGAAGAGGCTCGTTGAAACTGAGAATGTATTTGACATTGATCTTTAGGATCACTGACAAGATCACCAGCTGCTTCACATGTTGAACAGACCCATCGAGGAAGCATTGGTGCTGGTACAACAGGAGGAACATGAGCAGGCGGAGGTGGATTTTCATCTTCATTGTCATCATCATAAACTGGAGTTGGAAACATGTCAAGGAAGTTGGAAGTAGAAGAAGGCACAATTGCCGAATCAGGCTCGCAGGCCAAAGATGGCACACCTGCCAAGTTAGGCTCGCAGGCCACGATATTTTCATCAAATTTAACATCTCTTCTAATGATTATATCATGAGAATGTGGCTGAAGAATTCTATAACCTTTTACATCTTCAAAATATCCAACAAATATGCACTTTTCACTTTTAAGATGCAATGTTTTCTGTTTTTCATCCGGAATGTGAGCCCATGCTTCACTACCAAACACATGGAAGTGACTTACATCTGGTTTAATTTTACTCCATGCTTCTTTCGGTGTTATACCTTGTAAAACTTTAGTGGGTGTGCGATTAACTATGTAATTTGCACAATTTATGGCCTCGGCCCAATATTGAAGATTAGTCCCTTAGATTGGATCATATAATTAGCCATTTCTTTTAAAGTGTGGTTCTTCCGTTCAGCTACACCATTTTGTTGTGGTGTGTATGGAACAGTGTGTTGTTGTTGGATTCCTTGTTCAGTGCAGAAAGTAGTGAACATTTTGTTAACATATTCTCCTCCATTGTCATATCTTAACTTTATAATTTGATGACTAGATTGTTTTTCAACAAGGGCCTTATAGGCTAAGAACATGTTAAATACTTCGCTCTTAAGTTTTAGGAAGTAAACCTAAGTGCGTCTGGAGTAGTCAGCAATGAAAGTTAAGAAATATTTGAAACCAAAAAAGGAAGAAGATGGAAGAGGACCACACAAGTCACTATGCACAAGCTCCAAGGGAACCGAGGCGTGCCAAGGGGCATGTTTGTCAAAACTGTCATGATGAATTTTTTCAAGTACACAACTAGAAAAAACACCATCCTTGCAAGATACCATCGAAAGAACAGTCACCATATTGTATCTAGATAGTTGTTGCAATGAGCGATAATTTAAGTGACCAAATTTCTCATGCCAAAGTTTGCTCAAGTTATCACTATGAGAAACAAAAACTGAAGGAAAAGGTGATGACCCAAAGTTCTTAAATTTGTACAACCTGGTAATATCATCAACAATTTGGGTAGCTGGGACATGTTGAGGATCTTTAAAATCCTTGATTACAACTTGGTGAGGTGTAAACATTACAGTTTTACCTTCACCAGAATGAGTGATTTGATAAACTGACAACAAATTGCAGGAAATTCTTGGAACACATAGTACATCACTAAAATGACCATTTTCTACTAGAACTGTTCCAGATCCTACAACACTTAGAGAACTATCATCACCAACAAATATTTGTTTGGTGTTACATTCATGCATACTAAGAAAAGATGGCTTGATCCTTAGCCATATGATAATATACTCCAGAATCAATGAGCCATTTATTTGAAGTAGAAGAAGAAGATGCAGTATAAGAGTAGCCAGAAGCACAAAGTGCATGTCCATGAGAGGTAGATTCTGAAGACGAATCTTGGCTGATGTGGTGCTTCTTCATTGCTGCTTCCAAGGCTGCCATATTCTTGAAACACTTAGACTCATCATGATTATCTTTCCCACAAAAATTGCAATGACGCTCAGTCTTCTTTCCTTTTGGCTTGGATCCTTTGACATTTTTTAAAGAAGGAGTTGACTGAGAGGGTTTGGGACCCTTGTTTGGATTTTTATTGTGAAAATTTTCTTTCTTGGGAGGCTTGGACTTTTCTTTATGTTGGGACAATAAGGCTTTCCCATATGTATCTACATTGTTAATTATTCCAAGATGAATGAACCTATCTTGCTCTCTAATTAAGGAATCACAAAAGGATTCAAGACTAGGCTCTTGATAGTTAGTTGTAGTCAAGGATTATTTCATAGAGTAAAATGTAGATACAAAAATAGAATATGCATGTCCAAGTTTGGAAAGAATATAATAAATACATTGTTTGTCTTCTTTATTAATATTGCATTCTTCACATAAGAGTCTAAGAGTTTTATACTTACATAAATAATTTTGAATGCATGAAAAATCACTTGGATTCAAACAAATCAACTCATTCTCAAGCTGATGACCTCGAATTTCATTGCGTTTACCAAACACAGATTCTAACTTTTCTCAAGCTTTATCATGTTCATCAATTCCAAATATGTGGAATCGCAAATCAGTAGAGATTGACATCCCAATCAATCCACGAGCTTCATCACATCTATTTTTCCATTTTATTTTCTTATCATCATGAGTGGGCTCTGTTTCTTTCCCTGAGGTAATTTTGAAAATTCCCCTACTTTGTAGAACATCTTCCATACAAGATTTCCATGAGAAATAGTTAGAACTGGTAAGTAGAATATCACAAGGGGTGTCCATACTATAAAATAATGGCTGAAAAATAGAAACTAACTTTCTAGATGCGAAGAGATCGAAAAATTAGGCTGTTTAAAAAAAACAGTACTGAAAACTGATTCTGAATGATGAAGTTATGCTTGAGCAAAGAAAATGTTGAAGATGTCCCCAATAGTGATGTGGTAGATATTAACTTGACCAACTAAAAAAAGGAACCCCCTTCTTCCCAAAATGAACCTTTAACAATCACTTACAATAAATTTGTTTTTAAGTGAATCACTTTTTTTTTTCAAGTGAGATGCACTTTTACAATAAAATAAGTTAAAAATAGAAATTGCATGCACTATTAAAAAGTAACTTAATAAGACTTGAACTCAAGACCTATTAAGGAATAAAGCAACTTTGAACCAAGTGAGCTAAGTTTAAAAGGTACGTAAAAGAATGGAATGAGGATTTTTTTTTTTACTCTTCTCTCTCAGTTTCTGTGCTTGCTTCGTTTTCCTGCAAATCGCACCACAAACCAAAAAAAAAAAAATTCCACGCTTATGGGGTTATATCTCGTTAGATTACCTAAAAATTCTGTGTTTTCTCTCTGTTTCTGATTCGCCGCGATCGCACAAGGTGCACAGCAAAGAGCATACGCAGCCGAGAAAACCCTTTCCCTTTCTATTTCTGATTCACCGTGATCGCACAAGGTGCACAGAAAAGAGCATACACAGACAGGGAAGGAAACAATCCAAGACTAAAAATAGTAAAGATCTAAATAACAAAACTAATAAACATATGAGATATTTAAAAAATAAATAAAACAAATCCATCACTGTAACATTATACCTTCAGATTTGCCAAAAAGTTTGTTTCTGGATCAAACGGAAATAATTTTTGATGAAACGAAAACTATTTCCCAATGGAAACGATGCTCCAGACACAATGGAACATCTCCCATAGGCCAAAAATGCATAGGAAACCTATAACCAGAAACCCTTTCAAATTTTTGGCAACACCAGTTCAAGATCTAGATCACAAAAGGAAGCAGCTCTTCATAAACGCTCTTATACCATGTTAGGGTACAAAGGGTACTCCCAAAAGACCGAAAACCAAGAGAAGTGACTCACACAAATAGATCACATATCAACACACCAATATTTTGACATGGTTAAAACCCTCAAGAGGGAAACAGTCCACGGCCCTAGCCAAATAGCTACTTGGAGCAATTTCTTATGCAAAAGAAGAAAGTTACAAATGAGATTCTCATGATCAATCAACTAGCCAAGGGCCCTCCATTCTCTTTAAATAGATATCATGGACCAATCGGGTGTCAAGCCATGGATCAATGGTAGGTATGATCTAAGAGAAGTTGACCCGTCAGATCACTTTATGTCTAGAACATATCGTGGCCTTCATATTAGAATATTTCAAATGCATACTAAAGAAACACACTTTTCCTAACAGATATATTACACAAGTTGATCTTAACTAACTCCTAAGTGTCTAAATATCCTAACACAAGTCCTTAAGATGGTCTCCTCCATAAAGCTTGTAGGGGAATTTGAACTTCCATTTAATGTTCTTGTCCCTACTAGCATTTTGATCGTTCTTTTCATAATTAGTGTTCTCATTTTTATTCCCACCGTTGAACTTATTATTCTTCCCCTTCTTCCTATTCCGTTCAGCTTGTTGATTTCCCTTCTAGTTCGATGATTGCACTAAGTGAACATCTGTCGATTGGGTGGGAGTGGACAAAATCATAGCTTCTCAGGTCGTATACTGGTTAATAGACAAACTTTTCATTTGATTTGTAACCTAGTCCATTAATTTTGCACTCGTAGAACCAACAATACCATCAGCATGTGGCTCAGGTTTAAACTTAGGATCATGATTTGACCTCGATGCATCGGGAATAATATCATATAAGAGCTCAAACTGGGCATATATCAAATATAACTGGTGATCTAAAAAAATGTCATGTTCCTGAGTAGCTACCCTAGAAGTTGAAACATATTTTGTAATGTACGGTTGCAAGGACTTAAGGAACCATTCTAACAGAAATTATGGTGGAATGTTGGCTTTAAATAATGTCTTTTGTCTATTCCACTCTTGAATATGGTCAGAAATGTGTGTGGCTTTATCTTGTTGAAAAGTCGACAAGAACTCAATACCGACTAAAAGTGATTAAGGAAAACCATGGCCAAGTCATTGAAATTCTAATGTCTTCCCCCAAGAAGATCTATATACCATTTTGTAGTTGGACATGTGAGGGTGCATTGAACATAATTAATAGGATCAAATCATGATTCAGGGAATTCGAAGAGAACCAGAGATGAAAATTCGTAATGGGATCACTGAGATCCTCACCCTTCTTACCTTCAAACTTTAGGATGTCTGAAATAAGTTTAAAAGGGACCGGAGGCCATGCCGAGTCATGACACACTGGGTCATTGGTAAGTATAGATAGGTCAGGAAGATTCAATGTATCCAAAAAGGGAGCCTAGTTTGCGGAATTTGAATCCATGCCCTCATGAAAAGTTGGTTTTGGTAAAGGCCATGACCTTGACTAGTCATGTAATAACATCCTCCCTTATGACCCATGAAAGGGTGCATGGGTATTTGCATGTAGGGAATTCCTTGGGCATTGGGGGAAATATTACCAAAGTTAACCATCTGATGAACTGGATTTCCCCCAACCATATGAGGAGGAACAAAGCCTCCCGATAAGGGGATACTAGATGATGGGGGACCCATATAAACAGGAAAATGCTCTCCCAAGGGCCCACTCAGAATATGGGGAAGATTCATCATAAGAAACACATTTGAAGGAATAAGTGTAGTGGACGATGGGACAAAATAAGGGATGTAATTCATAGACCCAACGTTCACATGTCCACCCCCACTCATAATAGGATGAACACTAATGTGAGGACCGTAAGAAGGGGGTGGCCACCCCCCCAAAAAAGGAGTACAAGTAGGAATATAACCACCTCTGAACTGGTATGTAGTGAAATGCGCTAACGTTACCCCCAAAACACCAATTGGTTCCATGATAGGACCTTGGTTAGATGATGGAATACTCGATGAAACATTTGGCATGCCAAACATAAAAGTACTGGAGCTAAAGGGAGCATACTAAGTCTCAACACCCGACCCACTCGAGGAAAAATTGGGGACATTGTTCGTAAAATCAAAAGGATTCTATCCTACAAGGTGGGAAGGACCAATTGTGTGAGGGTTAATATGGACCGGAGTCCCAGGGAGCCATATTGTAGACAAAGAAGGAGTCCCATGGACTCCTCCTCCCAACATGGAGGATGGGGGTGGAGGGAACTCTGGAGTCTTGGAAGTGGCACTCATTATAAAAATCCTATAGAGACTTGATGGGAAAGAGGCCACCTATAATGTATATCCCTCATATAAATAGCTTGTGAAGGGTTAAAAGGAGGTCAACTGGCTAAATGACAAGAATGACAGAGATTCGGATCTCGATCCACGATGACTCTACCAAAAGAGTTTCAAATAACTGCAATTCCTAAAGTCAACTAGCGAACACAGAGAATGCCCCTAAGTAATCTAGGATAAATGTATGCAAACAAGGTATGAGGATTAAATGAGCTCCCAAATGCAACAGGTATTCCTCGACTAGGAGAGGCCTAAGACTCCCACACTCTATAAGCAGAGCTGTGTAACCAATTATAGTGGCCCTTAGCTTCAATGCATAAAGCAACTATGTTGTCCGACCCCTACTTGGTTGAGACACCTACATAATAACCTTTGCAAGCACCCCTTGTGGTACCTAGGAAAATAAACTAAGGTCACCTCAATATAATCAATGTTCATGAGGACAATCGTAGGTGGGATCCACGGTATGGGCAAGGTAACTAAGCCTGAAGCTTGAAAGCACCAAAGGTACCTCAAGAGCCCCCATATGTGAATAAGATCTTGTAAATCACTCTAGAGCTCACTGAAGGTAGTGGAGGGCTATCCCCACCATAAACATGCACATTTCCTCATTACTAACTCCTATGTCAGAGGATCTTCCTGAGAACACCAATTATACCAAGGATTTCTCCTCTCCTTGGTCACACACCTAATTTTTTTTGTTTTATAGTCTTAGAGAAGTTTACTCACAAAATCCTATTCCAAAACTCTAAAACCTAAGCTTGTTGATGCACCCTACAAAATAAAATATTCTAATTAATTTTAAATTAAACGTTCATTTTAATAGGTTTTGATTACTCAAGGAATATGACCATGAAACTAGTGATGTTATGACTTGGGAATAAAAGTAAATATGCACACCTGAAAACAATGCCAAGTGCAATTTTGTTTTGCAAATGAAAAGATGGTATGCCACTAAATGAAGTACAAATACAATTCTTTTCCTTTCAAATGTGAATGCAACCTTTCCTATATGAAATCCTAGACTAATTCCATTCCAACCAAACCAATCCAAGTTCTTCTTTCAATGCAAATGCAAGATGCAAATGAATATACAACAATGCTAATATTTTTCTATTTTAAAAATAAGAAAATGAAAATGCAAAAAATACTCATTAAATTCTCATCCCCTGCAGCAAGCATAAAGACACAAACCAAGCAATACACTAAGACTCAATAAGTCATGCACTAAAAGTAAAACAAAAAGGATAAAATGACAAGAACAACTTTCTAAAAAAAAATCCATGAAAAGAGGTTTCTAGCCAAAACTAGAGTAGTCAAAAGACAACATAGGGACCCTGGAAGACCCATCAACACTCAAAGTCCACCCAATGATCTCTCACACCAATATTCCACTCAAAATGGGAGATATATGTGATTGTTCAGGAAACAACAATGTATGTACGCGACCAGATAGAGAGCAGGATTCTTGTATACGTGACTTTAAATATTGTGACCCACGTATATAGAGAAAAAAGGGGGTAAATAAGTAAGTCTAGGGACAAACCACTCCAAGGAACTGTCAATGGATGAACACAGTGCCAAATGCGACACACAAACACAAAGAAACATCAAGAAATTCAAGCAAAAATGCACCCAAAAACCTCAACAAAAAGGAAATTCTAGTTCTCCATTGCATTCATCAATTCTAATACAGAGAAAATCTTCCTATGGCTTGGGGTATACCACAACAAACAGGATGACACCAAAAATCACATCCATTCATAAATATGCTAGATAAATTAAAGAAGCTAACAACTAAGGGAAAGATTTTATACCTTAATCGAATATTCGAAGAAGACCATCGTTGAGATATTGTCTCTACAATTTTCCCTCAACAACAAATACATAACCAAGCATGAAATATATTAATTGTTAGCATTCAAACTAGCATAATCCATCTAAACATGTATAAAGCAATTACACCCATAGATACAAACATAAAAAATTGCACATGAAATTCGGATGAGAAATGGATATTTCTATTAATATAAAGGAGAGATACAATATGACAACCTCTGTTGGCTCCTTGTCGAAACCAAGAAACCAAGTTCCTCCACCTATGCCTCCACCACTTCAATCCTCCATGGAAAGGAAAGCTCACAAAGAACAATAGAGAGCTTAGGAGATGAACAGAAAGAGTTATCAACAAGGACAAAGGGATGTATACTCAAGCATATGACAATGGGGCTAAAATTCACTATTGTTCCTTTACTCTCCAAGTTTACTCTTCCTCAATGCTTCACAATGGCTCAATATATAGGCCACAAATTCCTATGTTACACAACATAATTTCAACCCAAAATCCGACACCTTGCATGTCTGAAATCCGACACTTAAGAGTCGGCCTTTTTACAAATACACTTTCTTTTGCCATCGGTGGTGTAACGTCGGATCTTTGACATTCTACTAAGGTGCGTTGAAGATCCGAAATACCATTGTGTCACATATTCGATCGTTTTTCCTTCCAAAGTGCCAATCAAAATTGCATAAACCGTCGAAATCCGACGTCCTCCAACCCTTGAAGCGTCGGTCGTCCGATGGACAGAAGTGTCCGAGGAATGGCGCCGTCATCGGTATTTTTATCCAGCAAGTGTCGCATACCCGATGCCATCCGACACTGGAAGAGTCGGCCTTTCGAAGTGGTCCTACACTTTAACCATTGGTCCTCCGATGGGTGGAAGCATCAAAGTCATGACACGGCCGTTGGATGTGCTTACCAGAGTGTCGGAGGCACATTGGAAAAGCGATGCCTGTTGATGGATTTAAAAAAAAAATCCGAAGATTAACTGAGTTCATGCTCATATATTTTGTCTCTTGTAGGAATCAACACATAATATTCCTACAGTGTGTCCTCTTGACAAAAATCTAAATCAACCAAAGAAACCATCAAAATTCATTAGCAAAACCTAAATCTAAAATTGCAATTCTAAAATTTCAATTGTCTTCCACAAAGAATCAGAATTTTAGTTAACTGTGAGGCTACCCTCATGTTGACTGAATCTTTGTAGGTAATAGTATTTTATATCATTTCATGGTCTTATTGTCACTTCCATCATCACATAAATCCACCTACAACATTTCCTACTAACATAGATCTCAAACATCTAGCAGTCAATGGAAATTTCCTCACTTAATTTCTTCATTGCATAACATCAATAAAAGGTTCATGGGATTCTTGTGCAACATTAAAGGAATCATAATCCAACATCCTCATGGTCTCACACATGGCATCACATCCACAACATGAGTATACCACTCATTGATCCTTGGTTATTACTGTTAAACAGTTCAACTATGACACACACTCATATGAATACATGAAAGAATTTAACAAACTTTATTGAATCAAAGATTCACAACTTGGTCTGTGCTCTAACTAGAAATAAGATACTCATACATGCATTCAACATTCCCAAAGCTAGCATAAATATATCAATTCATATAATTAAACATGGTTGAGGGACTCTTACCAAATCCCATTTCAGTACTCAGTGAAAATTAACATAACCAACTCATACCTTTCATGGTTTCCACCGATACCCTTGTTCTTACATTTGATGGTTGTTGGCAATACCCTTGTTCATGGGTAGATCATTATAGCAACAATATCATCAACATCATCAGTCTTGGTTTCATAAGTACATCAACAACCAGCTTATATTATCAGGTAATAATCATTGAGTATAGGAAATAAGCTATTAATATCCCTTATGTGGAACTATCATCGCTGAATACCTAACATATTATCATGAATAATATGTCTCAATATGATCACTAATTCATGCAATCTCCAATAATTCATTCACTTACATTTACAATGTCATTTTCATGTTCTAATCACTTATGCAAAGAAAACAACATCAATCACATGCTTATCATTCATGCAAGTAGTTTCCTCTTACTAGGGAAATGCAAGAAAAATAACAAGAATAACAACGGTATGGAATTATCCTCCATCTTGATCCTTTATCCTAGCTTATAATTCCATAGTCATGGATTTATCAATGGCTTCCTACCATTCATATTCAAACATTATCCATGACAATTTTAATTAATAGACATTGGTTTCAGCCTAGAATTTGACCACTGAAGGAAACTTGTTTTGACCAGACATTGGTGAGTTGATAAGCAGAGGTTAATACATGGAGTGTGTCAAAGGGCTTAAAGAGAGAGTCTTTACATTCAAAATTGTCAGACATTTTGGGAGCTGAGTTTGAGAATACAAGTGAGAACAAACCTGAGTTTGATATTACAGGCAAGAAGAATCAACAAGTTTCTGAACAGTCACTGATGGATTTGAGAGAAAACACTTAAGAGCTACCAATTTTGTCAAATTTAATTTGAGCAACATGGTTCATTTTTTGCGATCAATTCCTCCTCAGTCATGGATTGTAGGCCTGCAGAAAACAAGTATGTTGAGTATGTTCCCATGATTGGGGCATGTTCCAGTAATGGTACCTCACCATTATTCTAAGATTTTTCCCTGTATAAAAGACAGCTGTTAGAATTGACCCTAACTAAACTATCTTAAATGTTGTTTCATATAAAACCCAAAAAAAAAGTAAAAACAAAACTAAGTTTAAACTTGCAATACCTTACTCTCTTGCAGAAGGTGTTGATGTCCTTGTCCAAGGTATCTTTTTGTATGAGTCACAATAAAGTTAAAAAAAGAGTATAAAGGGTGTTTTACATCATGGGTGGCCAAAAAGGCCTGGTACAATATATTTGTATTTCCAATGCATTCAAAGCTGTAATCCACACTGCCACCCACCATGTCTCTTATCACCTGCCAAAGTGTTTATCTTCCCATGAGCTTTGTAGCTAATAGGTGTTAGAGAGATGACTATTATATACAACCATAATATGAGCTTTGAGATAATTGTGTTAGAGAGATAGTTATTATATACAATCATAATTTGAAGTAGCAGTACCTCTTGAATGGGATTCTCGTGCTCTTTTGGGTTGATGCATTCTATCACTCCCAGGGTTTTGGCTGCAGTGTATGTAATGCAAATAGTGAAACCCTTTATCTAAGTGATGCAAACATTATATATTTTGGTATATCTAACTGATAGTGCATTCTATTCCTGAATAATTACTTCCATAGAAATTTCATTCTACTATCCTAGTGAGTTAGGCTCATAAATTGTGGTCCGCGATTACATTTCCATTAACAAATAAAATGTTAAGGGTAACTTGTCTCGAACATTTACTTGACTGAGCAGGGTTGAACTTTCAGTCAGAATCAACATTTCTAACAAGAATACTACCTCTTGTGCTTATGTAAGACAATTCAAGACAACCCTTTTACCAAGACTTTACTACCTTTCAGGTCCAACCATTCAAAATTCTACTAGGACTTTACTGCCTTTCAAGACCAACCCTTGGCTCAGGACCAGTACCTTACTTTTGCAAAGGTAATACCTTTCAGGACTTTATTGCCTTTTAGGGCCAACCCTTCAAAATTCTACTAGGAATTTACTGCCTTTCAAGACCAACCCTTGGCTCAGGACCAGTACCTTACTTTTGCAAAGGTAAGACCTTTCAAGACTTTACTGTCTTTCATGGCCAACCCTTCAAACTTCTACTAAGAATTTACTGCCTTTCAAGACCAACCCTTGGCTCAGGACCTGTACTTGCAAAGGTAATTCCTTTCAGGACCAGCACCTTATCTTTGAAATGTAATGCCTTTCAGGACCCAACTAGCACTAGAGGTAAGCAAAAGCAACTTAACAATTCTCGGCAAGAGCTACACCAACCCAACTTAACAGGCTAAGAGCCTAAGACTCGCATATTAATTTTAGGTAAATTTTAATAGTTATTATAATAAAGAGAGCATTTACCTTTAGAAAAATTGTTTGAGTTTGTGTCAAAACCAATTATCCTGGATGCTCCTCTTATCTTGGCACAAATAGAAGAAAATAATGTGGTTTAGACATTCCTTAGTTTCTATAATCAGATTTATAATAAGATCACACTTTGTCTCTTAGGAGACAAGTCACTAACGAAACAATGGACATACCTGAGAGAGAGAGAGATAGGTATATGGTATTGTTAAAGTTTTGTTGTCCTAGCTATATGGTATTGGTAAAGTATTACCAAGGGGCCAATAATCACGATAAATCAAAATATTTAAGGTAATTGTTTAGATCAGATATAACAAAGTTCGCCTCTATATTGTATGGTAATCATCATCATCAACTAAATGTATGTGTGTGCACATGCATAAATACCCAATACACAGCTCAATCAAACAAAAGAAAACATATTTATACCTTGATTTCTGGATCTTCACACTGTCTTCTTATGCTTTACCTTTCAAAACATCATTCAACATACTTCATTTTTTGTCCTGTTGCAATAGTTTCATGTTAGGACCCATCAAATATATTTATGTTTGTTCATGAAAAATAACAAAAACAATCTAAATAAATACAATTCTATTTCAATGTAAATTACAATACTATTCAACTATTCAAGTAAATTAATTGTTAATAATATATCACCTAATAAAACATGGATAACCAAAAATACTATGTATATAAGGCCATCGATCTAATCAAAATTCCTTTTCTTGCCTCCTAACTATGGAAATGTTTCTCAACGCTATCTATAACAAGTTCCAATGGAGGAGTCAAATAGAAATAGTGAAAATTACACAGTAAAAATATAGAAATAGATGTTTTTTAATGTATTCTTCCTTACCATTCATTGAGCTCCTCTTTGTTTCAAGAATAATTTAATATTCTCTACTAAACAGGACCAACCACGTGAAGGTGGAAGCTCTTATGGCCCCTCCCCCCCCTCACATCACTCTCGACTCCCCAAACCCAATTCCTATACTTGCAAATAACAATTTATTTCACTATTTCACAATGCAAATAACAATGCATCTACAATGCAAATTATTTCTCTCAATAGTTGAAAAATGATTTCATTAAGTCATTCTTTAAAACATTCATTAAACCATTCAATCATTTAATAGCTGAAAAAACCATTCATTAACTCATTCATTAAAACATTAATTTAGTCAATGGCAGAAAAAAAATATCAGTAAACAATTCAGTAAAGCATTCATTCATAAAACAGAGGAAAAAAGCATTAATTTTTTTTTATAAATAGGAATTACTCAAAATTTGTTTAGTCACTTCCTTTTTACTTTTCTTCTCTTTAAATATCTAGTTAGAGTCACATCTTCGGGAATTGGATCATCTGTATCCCTACTAGTCTGCTCGCAACGTTGAACTTCAGACGAGGGGCAATGAGTTTCTGCAATAATGTCAAAATCTTTCATTAATATATTTATATTTTGATAAATACGAGTAATTCATTAAAAAAACATTACGAATTTGTGTTTTTACCTGCCATGTGCACATCAACATGTTCAGCATCATCTTTTACTGGCCCAACCTGTTCTGTGTTATGATCTGCATCTACATGCTCTGTAGTTGAATTGTGTAGAATTAGAATTAATGTTCATCATCTGCAATGGTCTATAAAAAATAGTAGCACATTAATAAATTCATTACCAGGATGAGAAGCATGATCTTCGTTTTTTTGGTCATGTACTACATCCCCAACATGAACGGGATCATTACTTTCCTGCACAAAAAGGAATAAATAATTTACGTTAGTTTATTTATAAGGAACAAAATGCATGAGCATTAATAAATTAGCATTAAACTATACAGTTTTCACATACCTGGGCACCAGATGGATCAGTAGAAGATTGTGTAGTATTCACAGACAAGCTTCTCTGGTGTTCAACAACGACGTCAAATCCATGTTCGGAGCCAAGCTTCATGTAATCCGCACTGGGAAATTCTTTGAACTGGTTAGCCTTCATATTTGCATGATGTCGTTAATTTTAAAGACTTTTGTTAGAACAAAACAAAAATAATAATCTATATGATATTTGGATGCGGATTCGGGTTTTACGATACTTACATATTGGGCCACCAAGTTAGAGTAACCACCAGACCCAAGATTGTGTTGGCCAATTTTTTCAATTCTTGCCTTTGTGGCCTTAGATGTGTCCGAGATCCTAATTAAGTTTTTAAATACATTAGTCTATGTACCAAAATTGATATAAAAACTAGTAATAATAAGGCTTACCACTACATTTTGGAATGTATTGCATACCTCCCTGTTCCACCTGGTGGTATCTTTCCTGATTTTCTCAGGCCCTTCTCTTTTCCATCTTCCACCAGGGCTTTCCACTCCATAGATGGAATCATTGGAGGGCGCTCATACCTAGGGTTCTTTTCTAGGTGAACCCTATATTGGTCTCGAATAATCTTTAGATGTTTTCTAGCCTTCTATAGTACCTTCGATGTATGAAAGGTATCTTTTCCGAACATACTAACCAAGCGATTAGTTAGATCATCCTTTAAAGCTTTTGGCTGCTTATTCCACATTGTGCAGATGGTGGGCCCGAAGATTTCCAAGACCAAATCATTCATGTGTTTAAAAATATATATCATTTCTTACAAAACATTATTGCCATCATTAGTCAACATTAGAAAATATTATCGATATATTAGACACAAATTATAAAAAATAAATTGAACAATCTATAATGAACTAGAACCCTCTCTATCTTTATTGGAACCAGTTCTTCATTCACCAAAAATGTACACTTTATTGAACCAGTGCTAGTCACATGAGAAGATCCAGGAAATTCTTCCACATCTCTATCTAGCCCTGCATCCACCCCTTCTTTTGCAGCATCTGTTGTGGGTGGGGCAACATCGGATGCACCCTCCACTGCCCTCGGTGATGTCGCAGAGCGTGTTGCCGATTGTTCAATGGACAATATGGGAGCAGTATGTGGTGTACGTGGAGTGGTTTGGTCACTAGGACCAACATTGCCTTGACCACCACTGATAATCTCCATAGTGCGCTGTAAATTAAACCCATTGTATTATAAGTTCCACAGAATATAAAATCAAATATTATAAATTTTTTATAAATGAATTTACATTTTTATTTGATAACTTACGTCCACTTGTTTATGTTGCTGTAACAACAATTGAATCCTTTGTTCGAGCCCTTCTGTTAGTGAAACTGCCAATGTTAGATGAATCAGTTCCTCATTTTGTTTTTCCCTTGTCCTTTGTAGCACCCTCAACGGGTCTGCAGACTCTCTAATTTCACTATCTCTCATCAACCGAGAGACCTCATTCTATAAAGAGTTTTGAGACGTCATTTGATAAACGGAATCCCCTATCTGCAATTGAAATATATAAAAAATTGCTTAGTCTTTGAAAATATATTGTGCACAAATAATTATATTAGGGATTACATCTAGGATTACCTAATGCCTAGCCGAGGGCGTGGTCTGATCAACAGATGGGGATTTACCTCGATCAACCACCTGTAAAAAAATATGTATAAGCTAACAAATACAGAACAAAAAAAAAAATAAACAATATGCTACATGTTTTATATGTTTACATTTTTGAAGTGTTTTGAATGCAGAATTACATTTAGGTTAAATGGTTTCCTCGAGTCTCCAGTCGTCTGATCAACAGCTGGGGAGTTTCCCCGGTCAATCTGTAAAAAAAGTAGACAACATTACCATCATGAACGCAACCATAAAAATGAAAGAATACATAACAAAATAAACATAATGCATCACGATAGATATGTTTACAATTTTAAAGTATTTGAAATGGAGAATTACATTCATGTTTGGTTGTTTCCCTGATGTTGTAGTCGGCTGATCAATAGCTGGTTGGATTCCCTAATCAACACTCTGCATGGAAAATCGATAATATTATATAAACGAACATAATATATTAATGAAAATACATAACAACATATCTTTAGGTCCATCCTAAATTTAATATTACATTGGCAATATCGATGTATACCTGCTGCCTTGACTCGGGTCGACAAACATCTAGGGAGATGGAGGTGCCCCTGAGAGAACCCTGCATCAAAAACATACTAAAAGTTACGTAAGAAAACATGAAAAGTAGATAATTTCAATTATATGCTAACAAAAATTCCTATAGACGTTAAAATAATTAATAGAAGGGTGGTTAAATTGTTTGTTGTACCACAACCATACTAACATTGTTTGTATCTACACGATTGAAATTGTAATCAATAAGCAATTCTTCGCCAGCAGCTATTGATTTAATTGCACATACAAAGACACAGTTTCCTTCACGCGACTCAAATATGCAGTTGGGTTGCTTTAATGTAGACCCTGGTTGTGTACTGTTTATAAACCCCACAATATTACCGATTTTTTTTGGCCTTCTGTCCATGTACATCATTGCTCCTTTATTTTGAGCTTTGTCTTTTAGTTGTATATAATTCACTGACAACCCATATCTACGCATACTTCATGTATATTGGACCAGGTGCATCCAATCACTGTAGTTGTAATAGGGTCCAACATACTCCATCAATTCTGTACATCTACAGTATCCAACCTTTATGCCATCCATGCAAAATAAGCCCAATCCATGCAATGAGGATGGTGCAATTCTATATATCCTCTCATTCACAAAAAAATTAGTGTTTAATTTAGGAAGATCGCTAGGCACCCATTATTTCATTAGGTGTTGGTACCTTAAGGGCACGTCGATGTCTCCCACTGTCTCATCATCATAGGAACATGACCCCCCTCCTTGGAGAAAAAAATTCATGTGTTTGTTGAATTTTCTTCTGATCTTCTAACATATAGTTGATCTAGCCCGTGTAGACCTACTGGATGTCTCAATTTCCTCTAGCCTTCCCAAACTCCCTTCACTAGAGGAAGATAGGTCTGACAAATATCTATTTTGTTCTACCTGCACCGTGGCCAAAAAAAAAATTTGGCATAAGCATAGCAAAATACTAGCAAATAAACGTGGAAAGAATTATAAGAAAAAAAACTTGGAAAGACTTGTAAGCCAATAACTTGTTAAAGAAAAAGCTTGTCAAGAATGAGTTGGGTTAATAGGTGTGGGCATTTGGTATCCCTAAAAATTCTAATGTATGCCCCTCTTTTGGTTACATACAAGTCTCCATTCTAACTTATTCCTTGCATTGCCTTTTGCTAACATGAATTGGGTAGGCTTCATAAGCTTCAAATGTATGCTTATGGCCATTGTACTTTAGCCTTTCAACATTGTCAACTGAGTGGATGAGTCAATCGAGTTGACCCCCAACCAAGCTAACTCGGCCTTTGAAACGATTGGAGTGACAAGTTTGGTACTAAACCAAGCAAATTAGGGTATGATTGAATGGATCGGTAACAAAATGGTCAATTTGTCCCAATCCATACTAAATTGACCAAGTGAATGTGGGAATGCATAGGCCACACACATGACACTTCAATTCAAAAAAAAAATAACCTAGAAATATAAACATCTAGACTCTAAACCTACTTCATTGTCGAGTCAATTAGGTTTGTAGGATTCCTATACATCATAACACTATTTGGAGTAAAACACAACTTGCTTTGTGATACAGGAGCATAGGCTCATGGAAACGAATTCATCCATGGCTTGATCAAAGTCATATGAATTGAGAGACCTAGGGTCTCAACACTTGTAAATTCTTTTATCTTGATTAAAAATTGAATAATATGGAAGAGGACACTTGTCATTTCCACTTGTAAATGTTTGGATAAGAGTTGTTAGTTTGTTAGTGAGTCACTGATGACTCGTAGGGGTCAGTTGAGTTTATTAAGGACTCTATTCCTTAATTATAGGATCTGTAAACAAAATTAGAATAGAACTGGAGGTTTATTTAATGCAGATCCAAATCATTTAGTTAGGTAGCTTAGGTTAGCTCAAGGAGCTTTTTGTTAGCTCATTTTGAGGTGAGGCAGCTCGTAGAAGCTTGGGTAGCTCAAGAAGGATAGAGAGGGAAGAGAGAAACTAAGGGTTTGCATATGGACAATAAAGTTTTGTTATAGAGATTCAATGGAGGAAATAAAATTGCTTTTATTTCAATTTTATTTCAATTTTCTAAGTGTTGAAAACCTTTGTGTTCAAAATTGTTTAATGTGTTTACTTAAAAGGAAAGTATTCGTATCAAGCTGCTCGGTGATAATACGTTTGACAAATCTGGAGACATTTGAAACCCTTGCATTGAAATTCATTTTGATGTATGCATACAAAGGAAGAAACTTTATGAATCGCCCAGGAGGAATCAATTTACATCTTGAAGACGACTATATAAAATCGTAAGTTATTACATGTTCCTTCGTATTCAATGGAATCACAGTTAAAGCTTGTGAATATACATTTACCAATCTATTAGGAAGTCACTATGTGTAATTAGCAGAAAATGAATGCAACTTATGTTTGATCCACAATAAATATGCATTACGGAGAATTAAAGTGGACAGAGGTTAACAAGGTTATGTTTTCTCGTAAGAGTTATTCAATACAACTTTGAAATTGGTTGGAATCCAATCTCTAGGATCTGACGGTTCCTGTTCAATACTGAAAAGTCCAAAGTGTATGGTGGGACCTCCAAACTATTCTCTGTAAGTAGTTTATAAACCATATATTAGAATGCTTCTGAAATTGCTGTTGATTTTGTTTAAGAGTCTTTGCTAAAGCTAGAAGAACTACGAACTTTGGTGACAATTGGTCAAGGTTGGAGAGTAAGCCTGAAATTCACTTTCTGACAGGGTTTTTGTAAAAATAAGGTCTGCATAGAGTTATGGCAGGTGGTGCCTGCATCAAGTGGTATCAGATCCTGGTTTCCTCTTTGAAGAAGTTTGGTAGAGATGAGAAGATCCTGGAAGCAGACAATAGAAGGTGAAAGGGTGGACAAGAAGAAGCAGAATGCAAGTAGAGGATGATCCATTGGTATATGATTGAACAAGATCAAGGATCTTGAAGGCATAGGACAGATGTT
The DNA here is from genome assembly GCA_001517045.1 of Pseudotsuga menziesii. Classification (NCBI taxonomy): domain Eukaryota; kingdom Viridiplantae; phylum Streptophyta; class Pinopsida; order Pinales; family Pinaceae; genus Pseudotsuga; species Pseudotsuga menziesii. Next base: position 85,636 of record LPNX010148894.1, read on the forward strand.
ACGCTAACTGTAAATTTAATATTGCAGGTACAAAAGCAAGGAGGATGATGACAGTTACAGAGCATGGAGGATAAATCTAAGTAAAGTTATTCACTGGTAATGTAGGAGCTTATAGCAAGTTCAGATTTGAAAATCTGATCGAGGTAAATTGAATTTTTATTTTGTTTCAATTTAACTAATGATATCGTTATGAAAGAAATGGTAGACTAGGGAAAGAAACTCCATTTTGAGAGAAGGAGTATGATTGTTCTGGAAATAGAACATTGTGGATTGTAACATCAAAGTTAGCAGAAGGAAAAAGACTGCTATAGCCATATATGTGCATGGGAGGTGTACATAAGAGAACTAGAGTTCCCATTTAACTAAGAGAAGTGTCTCTTGAAGAAGGAACTATACAGTAAGAGTACTGTAACAGAGAACCAATGGTGTTTTCAACTGAAGGTAAGAAATGTGTGTGAACACAAACATTCTTGAGAGAGATTGGAAAAGGGAAGTTGCAGAGGATGACAAAAAGCTAGTTCAAATTTGGTGTTTGTACTCAGACCAACACCTAATTTGAAGCAAAAATAATGGTCCTGGGTCATCAAAAGATGAACACCTATACCTCCAATTTGATTAGCTGAAGCCCCATCAAAGAAGATGTAGGTACAACTATTGAAATAGTTTATTTAGTCAAACTTATTACCTTTCTTTTTTGCGTTGACTTAGCCACTTTCAATTCACTAACTCTAAAATAGATAATAAGTGTTGGCTAATAATGGTGACAACTCTTGGTATTATGTTTCATTAGGTTGCAACATGGCAAACTTGTGAAACAAAATACCAAGAATCGTCACCATTATCAAAATAGTTTATTAGGTACAATTATCAAAATAGCGGAAGATGTAGGTACAATTATCAAAATAGTTTATTTAGTCAAACTTATTACCTTTCTTTTTTGCGTTGAATTAGCCACTTTCAATTCACTAACTCTAAAATAGCTAATAAGTGTTGGCTAATAATGGGGATGACTCATGGTATTATGTTTCATGGGGTTGCAACATCGCAAACTAGTGAGTCATAATACCATGAGTCGTCACTGTTGCTTGGTTGAACACTTGTTATCTTTTATGAGATATAGTTCATGTGGATAGAGTTCTTGAACTCTGTCCTCATGGACATTTTTGTTTGACGATGATAATAACAGGTATGTAGAAAAAAATTTAATATTTTATAATGATCTTCAATGATCTAGGGGTTAGGTTTTAGTTTCTTGCTTATAATAAAACATGGCTAGGGTTCTCACTACTCTAAGCGCCCCAACAAAGGTGGATTGTCTCCCAGTTACCATATCATATTTGAATTTCTCCTATGATTTTTGGAGGTTTGATATTCACCCCTTCTGCTTCCCAGTTCCCAAGGTTTAAGGATTTTGTCCCAATCCTTCTACCAGATGTTTAACATCCCCGTGTGAAGACCTAGGTCTAAAGTTATGAACCTCGTAAATTGTTGTATTTATGACACCGCCAACACCTAAATGGAAACCCCTCATAGTCAGATGTCTGAATGATAGAAATATTTTTGTGCTCAATTTCAATATCCTCCTTTAGACCCTCATGGTTGTTTAGTCTAACCAAAATGCGAGAAAATTTCATATTGTTTGAATTTTTTAAATGACATATCTGTCGCAACAAACTCCCCCACAATATTTCTAATGCCCCTGAAAACATCTAAAGACCAATAGTCAAAGGGAAAACCTTAAAGTCACACCCAAATTAGGGTGATGTCTAACTTATCTCTTTTCTTGTCAAACGGATTTCTCCACATTTTCAGATCCATTAGTGCCAAGCCTATACACCAATTCTATTTGAGATCCCATTGTGCATCTTCAGCTTTCTTAAGATGCAAGATGAACAACCTTTGGAGGGAACCAGGACTTTGGGCACGCATCCTAGTTTGTCACCCCAATTTTCCTAACCCCAATCCTTGAGGGCTTTGGCATTGAATTGTCAACCTTAAACCCTTCCCGTAATGGTTGCCTCTGTTGTATTCTCCAACTTGTTAAGGTGTATAAATAGCCCAACCATGAAATTGTTTGCTTTGCCTTGGTTTTTTAAAAGTCGCTACTTATTTCAACTTCTTTGTTCCCAAACTTTTCTCCCCGAACTAGTGTGTTTTTCAAGGTCCTAGCTTTGAGAGGATCTGTTCCATATGGTATATTTTTTATTGATCCAAGGTCATTCCCTAGATATGGTACTGCTCTCTGCCTTAAGACCTGCTCTTTATTGGCACCGCCAGAACGGGTACCCTGTGGTGGGGCGGGTGATTCGCACCCCCTTATTACTTTATTTATTACTTTTCTTTCCTGCCTTATGACTTGCCTAAGCTGGAAACATGAAAGTCAACCCCTACCCCTTATTTCTCTTTCCTTCTAAAAGATTAAGGGCTTCTATTCCCTGTAGTATCTGACCTTACCGGTTCAATATGAGGATGAACTGGTCTAGTGAATTAATACCTCCTTGTGAAGTAAGACCTCCTCATTGTGGAAGTATTTATTCCCTTATTATTCCCATAAGATAGTCTGACCTTCTTTACCTTAAGAGGGTTTTTACTAGTTGTAGTCAGGGGCCCCAATTTCCTAGTTCTATTTTAACCGTTCGATAGTTCCGGATAATCAGTCTCTTCGAAGTACCTCTTTGATCAAGCATGTCTGTGCAAAACTAGAGAAATTGTGTAATTACATCTATAGATGCGCTACAAAATGAATGATCACTATAATAGTGACTCACAAATACGAGAGGGGGTGAGGCGTGAAGCCCTATTCTAAGTTCATGACCCAAACAACGAGTTTCTCATTTGTAAGATAGGAAGGTTTGTAAATTGAATCCCTGAATAACCCACTAAATGAGGAAGGGTCTGTCTGCATTCAAGATTGTCCCACAAAGGAGCAAACATCACAGTGCGCACAAAAAACCCTTGTCACCCAAAAACCCTTGTCACAGTATGCCCAAAAACCATTGTCACAGCATGCCCAAAAAAAGGAGGTCATGATGCTTATCCGTTGAGCCATGAGCTCCAAATCCAAAACTGGAACTCCAAAACGTGGACCGTGTGCTCCAAAT
>LPNX010148894.1:91236-122392 GCA_001517045.1 Pseudotsuga menziesii
GACAGTCAAAACCCCAGAATCTAATGTTTTCTTTGTTTCATCTGGTTTTTTGATCTGATATCTACCTCCATTGCAGACCATAGCCTTATGGTGTTTTCCCTGTAACAAGCAATACACGAAAAGATTACACAACCAATCAGTCCTTATGCAACAATACATGGAAAAAAAGAACATGTACGTCAATACGTAATTTGCAAAATAAAAGATTTAGAGGGATATTTGATTAATTATATGCTTTCCATTTTATGTTTTACACCATATGCCAAATCGATTTCCCTTTCTGTTAGATTGTTGTCTCCATTGCGTTGTGCTGCTTTTACCAATGAAGCCACACCTTCCCATGATATTCCATGACCCAATTGTGCACATCATTTAATCCATACCTTCATCCAGTCAATATTGTTTGCGATGTATAAATGAATTGCATCCCATTCTCGACCAATTGTTTAATGACAATAACCATTAAAATCAAAGAAAGGTGTAAATCTCCTGAACAAAGACGTATATGCTCTTAATTGAAGCAATTATGACTAGAAAATACAATTAAAATATTAAGAATATAATAAAAATCCAATAGCTAATAATCACCTTTCAGCTTCCTCAATCTATCTTTCCCCTTCAGTTGCTCCCCTTCAAATTTGTTATTGGAGTTCGGATCACAAATGCAACATAAATTGAGCTTTGATGCTAAAATAGGAAGATATTCACTAACATACAACATGTTTTGGTATACCTTATATCCTTCCATGATAGAACCCTCTGGATGTGCTAGTTGTCTCACCAAACCCTTCATAAATTTCAAGTGCCTCTCAACCATCCACATGGACCTTGAGTGCACAGGTCCACACAACTCAATCTCCTCAACTTGGTGTATGAGGTAGTGTTCCTGTGCATTGAAAAATTCCGATGGTAGATGCTTCTGCATTTCACACATAAGACGAGGAATTTCTCTCCTCCAATACTTTATATCTTCTTTATGTATTTCTTTAGATTTCAAACATATACAAGTGATGCAAACCAATAACGATATTTAACAAAAATAAACATTAAATTACAATATATGCTGAAATAGTGCACAAAAAAAACAAATATAAATTATTATACAGAGAATTAAAGAAACACTAAGCACATGCAAGTAATCGCTAGTTACCTCATGTATTTACCAAGATTATATATAACTTGTTTGACATTGTTGTCGAAGTTGTCCAGGAGAAAGAGAGGTAGAACATACTGTATCAATATACAAACCACGCCATTTATTAAAAAAAGAGTATACAAACAAGAAAAAATTATATGGACATAACAATAAATATAATTACCTTGATGAAGAAATGCCAATCATGTGTTTTGACCCCCGCAAAATCACCTTTTTTAGTTATGATATTCTTTAAGTTTGCACAAAAACCGGTGGGAAATTTAATTTTCCGCATTACTTCTTTGACAACATTGCTTTGTTGCTCCGTAAACATCCATGGAATTGAGTTTATATTAACTTGTTCTCCATTGGTATGAAATTGGATGACGTCTTTCATTGCATGGTTGATTTCTTGAATGTCTTTACACACTTTCACAACTTTATATTTCTCCCTCCTTAGCTCTAGTAATCGCCATAAGGTTTCAGTAACATTCTTTCCAATATCCATTGTATCAAACAAATGAGCAATTTGTAGGTGCTCATAGTAGGGAAACTTGCTGAATTGCATAGGATAACTTTTCATTCCTCATGGAAGAACATTAATGCCTTTGTGATCACGATGAACATCATGAATATTAGTTTATAATTAATAAATTACATCATAAATAAAATATGGCCACTACAACAAACAACTCACAATAAAAATTAAAATACATAAAAACTCATATACGATGATCCATACGTACCATGATGACGATTTCTATTTTATTGCATCTTCCAAAGGTGAGGTGTCATTCTCCGTGGTTTTAATGCAGTCTCCTGCTTCCCATTGAAAAGATTTCTTTCAGTTGTTCTATACCTGTGATTCTTAGAGAGGAAATGCCTATACTCATCAAACACCTCCTTTCTTAAGCTTTTTGAACGACGAGATTTTATCTTAGGACCACAAACTGGACATGCAAATTTACCCTTTGTCTGAAGACCTACAATATTTACATATGGAATATCTATGTCAAATATATTCATATATATAATATTCTAACTACTCCATATCATTAAATGCAATTAAAGTGGAACTTAAAATTACAAACCACAAAATGAAGTTAACCCAGGGGCATCGTGTATTGTCCATACAACCATTGCATGGAATTGAAATTGCATTTGTCGTATTGGTCTAGATACGTCATACATAGTTATGCCATTCCATAACTTCAATATCTCATCTATAAGAGGTTCGATGTATACATTCATATCTTTGACTTGGAACTTACCTTATTCATAATTTGAAGTACATATAAAATATATCATTATGAGAACCATTAAGATATATAAACCATGCAAAAGAGTAAAATAATAGATATATATATATATATGAAATTAAGATACATATTACGACAAATGAGATGCCACAACTACATTATAAATAAAATAGTTTTCGTCAATAAAACCTGGAATAATCATCGACAACATTATGTGCTCCCTCTTTATTGACAACCATGGAGGAATGTTATTGTTGATAACAAAAATAGGCCACACCATTTAAATGGATTTCATCTGTACAAATAGATTAACACCATTTGCTACCAAAGAAATCCTAAGATTACGTGGTTCTTCTTTAAAGTGAGGCCACTTTTCCTCAATATCTCTAAAAGCAGTACCATCTGCAAGCATTCGAATAACATCATCTTGACTTCTGTTCCTGGCATGGTAATCCATAAATTGTGCTATGTTTTTGCACCTGAATAGTCATTAAAAACATGGAATGATGGGAATATAATGAAGAACCCTCTGAGGCACCTTTTTTGTTACTTTATCTGTACGATATCTACTTACATGACATTCTGGACATTCTGTTGCAAATTCATGCTGATTATAATATATAACATGGTCATCGGGGCATGCATGAACTGCTTCATAATGTATTCCAATCTCTTTCATGATGGAAGATAAATATCGATATGTGCGAGGTAAAATATTTGATGGTGGTAACAAAAAATCAGCTATCAAGCTACAAAAAAAAATGTTAATGTAATAAATAAATAATATTAACGAAACATGCTTCATCCGTACGATGATCAATAATAACTTAACAATACAATTATTAGAGGAATACAAATAAAATTTATCACGATCCTATATATGTGATGGATTATTTTAGATACCTTAGCATACGTGTGATTGCAATGTTTGAAATACCATTCATAACTTTAAAGTTCATTATCAACAATATAGTAGAGAGAATATTTGTTTTGGAGCCTTCATAAAGGGGTTCATATGCCTTATCGAGAAGAGGTATATCGTGAACATCATCAAAGTCATTATCATTTTCATTATCAACATCATCGTCATCCATTCTAACATTAAATGAATCATGGATCAATGTATTTGTACCATCATCTTCAATTACATCATCGGCATGATCATCTTGTTCAATATGATCATTCACTTGTTCTCCATTAAACATACACGCTCCATGATCCTGATCCTGAACTTGTTCTGAAAGCACTTCCTCTTGAAGACATGCTATAGGGTGTCTTTCCTTTAATATAAATACATGGAAACATCAATAGATATACATTAATATATGAAAACAAAATAATACATACAATTACCAAAAAAAATGAATATAATAATGTTTATAATGTTAAACCTACAAATGGACGATATTCGTTCCCCCCCTTAGCGGGTCCATGTTCCCTGCAATGTTTTGTGGCTGTTGAGATCAATATTCTTCTCCTCTTAAATCCCTTGAATTGAGTACACGAACAATAACATTTTCCATCACCCCTTCATTTCGCTACATCCCATAGTCTAGCAAGCAATTGTCGGTTGTCTTCGTTTGGATCCGGAATATTTAATCTATTTGACATTTTGTCATAAACTTCGTTAATGAATATAACCGGTTTTCTTAAAAAATCAAGTTGTCAAACGGAGAGAAGTCGAAGAATAAAAAATTCCCGGCAAACTGTCTATCGATAAAAAAAAAATTCCCACAACCGCTCGTTGAAGAATAAAACAATTCCTGAAAACGTCCGTCGAGGAACAAATAATTTTCGCAATTTTCTGTCGCTTCTACAATAAACATGTCGAAATGTTTAAAACAATGTATATTTATAATGGACATGCGTCGGATATTCGACACCTTAAACATAGTTACCGTTGAAAGTACGGGACCATAAAATTTAAAATTATGTAAACCTTAATTTTTTTTTGTAAAAAAATCTATACTACCTGTCGGATATCCGACACTTAGGGGTCGGATAACCGACATTTTTTGGTTCACAGACGTCGAAGATCCGACACGTAGGTGACGGTTATCCGGTCGGAAATCCGACACAAAAGTGTCGGATATTCGACGGCGCTATAAATATTTTGTTATCAGCATTCTGTTGATTGATTGTTGTCCAACACATCCGTGCGAAATGTCGGATGACGTCGGATTTCAGGTTCAAATCTTGTTGTGTTATTTTACACATGTTTTAATTTTTCACTACAACACTGTATATTTGTGCCCGAAAAGTAGATAAGCAATGGACACTCATGAGGGTTGAAATTTGACAGGTAAATAGCCGTCATTTTCCATTCTACACGTCAAAATATTGTCACTTAAAAAATGTCATTGATGAAGTGTGAATTTCAATTTCACTCGTCATTTTGAAGTGTATTTTTATTTTTACACGCCATTAATATCTATTTCCCAAGATTATATATATATTAGTAATTAGTAATTAAATGTGTATATTGCTATATTTTATCTTTATATTTATGTTTTTAATATGGAAATTTTATTTTTGTTAGTAAACTTTCTTTAATTAATATAAAGAAGAAAAGCACTAAAAGTATAAGTAATTAACAATATTTTTCTTTTTTCTCCAGCTTTCTTTCTAAAATAAGTCTACAATTCATGGTTTTTTTTGGGTCCATGGTAATGACCCATAGTATTATGTGTGAAGAAATATATTTAACTTAGGTTTTCACCATAAACCTTCTTTGGCATTACATGTGTATGTTTGGTTTAATCATTATGGTTATTATGTGCTTCTAATTATAACATCTTCTGTAAACTCGGTATTTAATTGCTCTTGAATCTTGCTCCTACAACATAATATTGTGTTTCAATAATAAAAGTAAAGATTAAAGAAAAAATGCAAGATTGCAAATTTCATCTTTTTGTATTTTTAAAATTCTTTATATATGAAGTATGCAAGATTGCAAATTTTAAGCTTTTGAATTTTTTAATATATGTGTGTGTGTGTGTGTGTGTGTGTGTGTGTGTGTGTGTGTGAGGGGGGGGTGTGGGTGGGTGGGGGGGTAAATATGATCTCATTCAGTCTTTGATAGATTTATGATTGATCCTTAGTGCAAATAAATGTTTGCTAAATTTATGATATTGAATTTAGCCAATAAAGATTTAGTTAGTCAATTTACAAAAAGGGTTAATTTTGGTTGAGATCAACTTACATGTTACAAAAAGAGTTAATATTTATTTCCATATCATAATGATGGTCCTAATTGATACGCATAGCTGATTGTACTTTTCATGAACAATAAGAATGTTCATGTAAGCATCAAATTAGTCTAAGAAACTGATCTAGAAATCTGCATAAGAATTTAAGCCATGCCCTTGGTATGCTTGGCTTTACGGCCACTTGAATTAATTATTACCTCACATGAACTAATTTATTAATGTCATTCAAAATTAGAGAATGCAAATTGTGCTTCACATACTCTATTTTTAGTTTTTTTTATGAACACATACATAATATCAAAAATAAGATCTTTTTGTAAACACTTTTCTTGTCTCAATGTATATATTCATTGTTAGCGATCTGGATTTTCTTGACATCAATGCAAGTCTCTTTCCCCAAATTGACTTTCAGTGTTCCTTTACAAGTGCCTATATTCGATTATAATAATTATGAAAATTCAATAATTTACTATAATTATGCAGAAAAAAATAACTATTATGAAAAAGTAAAATTAAGAGTTCAAATTTTAATCCAAACACTGATAACACACTCATAGAAAAGTACATATAAAACAAGCATACAATTCATTTTGATACATATTTTCCAACTTGCCAGATATCACGTTGTAGACAAGTCAATAGCTGCTGATGTGAGCCGTCCAATTGCACATTACAGTCAATCGATAAAGAAATAACCGCCTACGCCGAGCCGAGATTTTAGGAAATACGAGTGTTGGATATGACAAACATGGACCATTAATGTCGTTGAGTAACGAGTCTCATGAGCATCCACTATACGAGGTACAAGGTTTTCAGATTGTTACGTGTTAAGGGAAATAAAATAAAAGAGAGAGTGAAGCGGTTTGTGTTTACAATTTTTATGTTTCATTAATGTTGGGAAGAAGCATGTTATGGTTTTACTATCTTAGTTCGGCGATCATTTTTGTTTGATGATATTCTTATAATGTAGATAAAAAGAGGGGGGTTGATTGTGGGATTTAATAGTGGAGTTTTATTGTTGATTCAAAGGAAGTCAAGGTTCGAATCTTTATTTGGGAATTGGGGGAGGAATTTTGAAAGGCTTGATGACATTTTATTCTTGTTAGGAAGAGCATTTTTTCATCCAAACTAAGGCTGTTCTTGACTCATGATTTATTGTGACTTAATATAAGTTTCACAGTTATAAAAAAGTGTAGAGAAAAAGAATAATGGATGGATTCAATGTTTCTTTTTATCTTGAGAATAAATACAAGGAAGTAGTTGTTGAGAATAAAGTTGTCATTGATGTCAAAGGTGTTCACGAATGACAAAGGAATAACCAGTAGATATGGTAGCAGGATGAGCTCAGCAATGACAGAGGAAAATCAGTAACAGGGTTGATGACAAGGGGTAATCAGTAACAAGGTTGATGACAAGGATTGATTGATTCTTTGATCAATCGGCATGAAAGAGAGAGCATGAATTAATCAATAACCATTGAGATTTCATGAATGGAATATATCTTGGAATAACCTTGTTGCGGGATGAATGATAATTGATCGATGATGAACCAGTAAGCCTAAGTCTGTGTAGGTATTGATGGTTGAGATTGTGGTGAGAGAAAATCCGCGACTATGGTTGAATTTCACAAGTTAGAGTTACGAATAAGATAAATAGATGTATCGCGTCCATGTGCTTTAAGATCGTGTGGCGGAGATCTGAAGGTGTTGAAGATCTGCGGCCAGAATGAATTTCACAAACGAAATAGCGAGGAGGATAAAAAGGAAGTTGCGCTGCGAAATCATAAACTAATCACCAAGAAGGAGATCGAGATCAACGGACGAGGTTGATCATGGAACCAGATCAACGGTAGTCAGTGATTTCGCTGGGAGAACTAGCGCAGATAAATAAAATTCTGATGTACGCAAAATTTCTCTAAAATCCACTTTATGATTTTTGGAATCCACTGTTGATCCAACCAGTTCTAGATCCAATGACCCTCAAGGGATTTCGCTGATTTAACTAGTAATCTAGTTAACGTTCTGATGGGAGCAAAATTCCATTTACAATGAAAACTTGGACGGTCAGGATTGAATCCGCAAGGAAATCTACTATGGGGAATGATTTCTGCACAAAGAAGCCTGAAGATCCACAAACCCGCATTTGATCATAAATCAACAGTTAGGATTTAATCCGCGAGGAAATCTATGATGGTAAATGATTTTCGCACAAAGAAAATGGAGGATCTGTAATCCACATTAGATTGTAGATCGACGATTAGGAGTGAACCCGCAAAGAAATCAACGGTTCAGGCGAAACGCAGAAAGCGGAGAATCGCGAAAATACTTTAGGAAATGTCACAGTTCTGCTACCCAAAATTCAGAAGATCGACGGTCCAGAAAACAACCACATAAGATTGACGGTCCGGAAAACAACCGCATAAGATCGATGGTGCGAAAGAAAGAAGACAGAAAGCGGAAGGCAGAGAATGCAAAAAACAGCGTTTGAGTTTTTCAAAACCCGCATTCCGCAACCCATGATCCAGAAGATCGACGGTCAAGAAGACATCCATAAAAGATCGTCAGTACAGAAATATTAAGTGCGGAAAGCGAAAATCTCAAAAGGACATTTTGGAAAAGTCACAAACCCACATTCCGCTATCTACATCATATCTTTGATCAATGGTCACGGAAGAGCCTGCGGGAGATCAACGATGTGGAACGGTTGGTGCAGAAAGACAACTAAGTAAATCGAGATAAGACATTTTGAGAAATGTCATAGATCCGTGATCTGTATTCTGCATCCTATCTGAGATCTATGGTCAGGAAGAAGCCCGATATAAAACAATGGCTCAATATGGTTGCGGAAATGGAGAATGCAGAAGGTCACGAGTGGAAAAATCATGAAGAGGCACGATCAATGAAATGGCGCAATAATGAAGAGATGCATCCACAAGAAGTGTGAAAATATTTATTGACATAATGATTGAAGGAAATAACTCCTCTTTGTGATTGCGAATGACAGAGTCCAAGAAGTGAATAGCAGACTATTAAAAATCAGTCCATGGTGGCAGGGTGGCGCTAGGGAAAGCTATAAGTCTGCAAAGAGTGTTGTAGCAGACAGAAAACCAAGGTGATGTAGCAATCTTGTCTATTGTAGCAGGAAGAAACCTGGATTGTTGGAGCATCCTTGTATGTTGTAGCAGGCAGAAACCCAAGGTGTTGTTGCATCCTTTCTGTAGCAGTAGATAAAGCAATTTTGTATATTCATATTTTTAATGTGCTTGAATTAGTGGTTTGCTCTTTCAAGTTTCCACGATAAAATTTGTGTCTTAACCTGTTTGATTCATTGTGTGTTTTGTTAATTTAAAAAGAAAAAAACAATACTAACTCACCCCCCCTCTCAGTATTATGGAATAATCCAACAATTGGTATCAGAGCGAGTTCTTTCACTACAGCTTAACCATGAGAAGGTAGATCCTATTTAAAAACCACTATGAAACAAGAAGGCTTAGCCACAAATAGACCTCCATTATTCACAAGAGAAAAATATGCATACTGGAGTGTGAGGATGAAGTGCCATCTGATGTCCCTTGGATGGAAGGTTTGGGCAGCAACTAAGAAAGAGTATAAAATAGATGGCCAAGCACCTACAGACAGTATGGATCTAGGGAAATATGAGGGTAATGCAAAAGCATTAAATACCATCCTGAGTGGATTGACAAACATTGTATTTGTAAAAGTCATGCAATGCAAAACTTCCAAACAAGCTTGGGATAAGTTAAGGATTATCTATGAAGGGGAATCCAAGGTCAAAGAATTCAAGCTTTAGACATATAGAGGGTAGTCTGAGAGTCTAAAAATGAAAGAAGAATAAAACATTGGAGAGTACCTTCTAAGAGTATATGAAGTTGTAAATGCTATTAGAGGCCTTGGAGGAAAATTAAAGGAAAGAGAACTAGTTGATAAGGTACTAAGAACATTGCCAATGAAGTATGACTCAAAAGTATCCACCCTAGAAGAACAAGATGATCTTGACCAGGTGACAGTAGATGAACTACATGGAATCTTCATTGCATATGAGATGAAAATGGGACTAAATGAATCCTCAAGAAAAGAAGCAGCATTTAAACCCTCATCCAAAAATCAATCAGAGAACCTAGATGATGAGGAAGCTCTTTTTTATTAAAAAACTTGAGAAGGGTACTAGAAAATATAAAGGAAATTTACCCCTAAAATGTTTTAACTGTGGAAGAATTGGACATTTTGCTTCAAAATGTACTTACCCTAAACAAGATGATAGTGATGAGAGAGAGACCTCAAAATTCAAAAAGGGTAAAACCGAAAACAAGAACAATTCCTATGAGAAAAAGAAAATTGTCTACACCATGGAAGATAGTGAAGATGGAAATACAAGTGAAGATGAGGAAACTGAAATTTTATTCATGGGTCTAGATACTCAAGCTTCAAATACTGACTTAGGTGTATAAGGAGAAGTAGACTGAAGAGATGAACTTGTTAGCACTCTTGAAGAACTTGAAAAATGTAGGAAAAAGAACAAACAGTCAAGTCATATCATTAGTGAGTTGGAAGCTCAACTTCTAGATGCCAAAAGAATTGAGGAGGACCTAACCTATAGCTCAAAAGAAGAATACAAGAATTTGAGAGACTTGAAGAGTATATTATACAATTCAAGAAAAAGCTTGATAAAGGATCTATTGAATCAAAGTTTGAGAATAGCTCAAGGATTCTAGATGACATCCTAAATAGCCAAAGAGCATCAAATGATAGATATGGATTGGGTTTTAACAAAGAAAAGAAACCAGAATGTTTCTCTTTCACTCATCAAGGAGGAAACAAGAAAAGTTATGCTGAAGCACTAAAGAGTCATGTCAAAAAGTAAGACAGCAAGAAAGCTTCCCCAAACTCTCAAGATAAAAATAGAAATAATATGGTTCCTAAGAGACCAAATAAACATCTACAAATATTTTTAGGTCATGGTTACTCTTGTAATAACTTTGGTCATAAATCCTTAAATTACAGAGCTTATGGGAAGGTTCCCGAATACAAGAAGAAGTCATTAAGCAATAAACCAAAAGGAAATCATAATATTTTTACACTTCTTCAAAAATATGGCATGAGTGTTACAAATGTAATAAAAATGGACATATGGCAAGAGATTGTAAACTGATGACTCCTACAAGGAAAACAGTTGCAATTAAATCTCAATACACAAAACAGAAAAAGTATTGGAGGGAAAAGGAAGAAAATGAAAGTTCCATGATTGCTCTTTGTGAAATAGAAAACCAAAACCTATGGCACTTGGACAGCGGATGTTCAAAACATATGACCGGTGACCCAAACAAATTCATAACACTAAACGATAATAAGGGCAAAGTCACTTTTGGAGACAATTTATCTTCCAAAACAATTGGCAAAGGAACTGTTGTTGTCAATAACAAGATCAAAGCAAAAAGTGTATTACTAGTTGAAAATATCAAGCCTAATCTCCTCAGTGTAGGTTAAACATGTGATCAAGGGAACATCTGTATTTTTTACTCAAAGAAATGTGAGATCAAGAAAAAGGGCTCAGGAAGAGTTGTTGGCACTGCTATAAGAAATTCAAACAATTTATACATCCTAGAAAATGAAAATCAATGTTACTTAAGTATGGTTGATGAAAGTTGGTTATGGAACAGAAGGTTGGGACATTTAAATTTTGGCAATATTGTCAAAATAAGTAAGAAGGAAGTTGTAAGAGACTTGCCTAAAATTGTAAAACCTTTAAACTCAGTTTGTAAAATTGTCAACATGGGAAGCAAACTAGAGCCAGTTTTAAAAAAAAAGAACATGTGACCTCACATCCTCTAGAAATAGTGCACACAGATCTCTATGGACCAACAAGAACTAAAATCCTACAGGGTGAGTATTATTTCATGTTGCTCATTGATGATTACACAAATATGACTTGGGTGACATTTCTCAAAGAAAAATCAAAAGCCTTTGAGAAGTTCAAAATTCTTAAGGCAATGGTTGAAAATGAGACACATATGAAGATCAAATGTCTTAGATAGGACAATGGGGGAGAGTTTACTTCAAATGAGTACGATGAGTTTTGTGAGAAACATGGAATCAAGAGACAATTTTCATCTACAAAGACTCCTTAATAGAATGGTGTGGTTGAAAGGAAAAATAGAATAGTCCAAGAAGCTTCCAGAACAATGTTTAACGAAGCAAAGCTGTCAAATGCATATTGGAAAGTATAAGTATACACAACTGTCTATATACTTAATAGATAATAACTTAGAGTGAATAAGGAAAAGACCCCTTATGAACTATGGTATGGAAGACCAACCTCAGTCAAATATTTCAAAGTATTTGAAAGTAAGTGTTACATTAAAAGAAACAAGGATGACCTTGGAAAATTTGACTCTAGGACTAATGAAGGAATATTTCTAGGATATTCATCCTCCAAGAAGGCATATAGATTTTTCAATAAAAGGTTACACAAGTTTTTAGAAAGTGAAGATGTAAGAATAAATGATATAAAACAAAGAAGTCATGACAGTGCTGAAAATACAAATAATGAAGAATTACAAGAGGACAAAAGTACTTATGATGAAGAAGAAGGAATAGAGAAGGAAGATACAGATGAAAGTGAAGAAGAATCCTCAAGACCTGATACAAAAGTTCCATCTAGAAGGATACATAAGAATCATCCAGAGACACATATCATAGGTGATAAAAATGTTGGAGTCAGTATAAGGAAACAACTACCATTTAATGAACAAGCACTACTCTCAATAGTGGAACCTAAGGATTTTATAGAAGCCAGCAAAAGTAATGAATGGGTCAAAGCCATGAATGAAGAATTAGATGAGATTGAGAAAAATGAGACCTGGGAACTTGTCCCAAGACCTAAGGATAAAAATGTTATAGGAACCAAATGGGTTTTCAAGAACAAATTCAATCAGGATGGTCAAGTAATAAGGAACAAGGAAAGATTGGTATGTAAAGGGTATGTTCGGGTAGAAGAGATTCAATTTTGAAGAAAATTATGTTCCTGTGGCAAGACTTGAAGCAATCAGAATGTTTCTAGCACTCTCAAGCCATAAAAACTTAAAATTATATTAAATGGATCTCAAGTCTACATTTTT
The DNA here is from genome assembly GCA_001517045.1 of Pseudotsuga menziesii. NCBI lineage: Eukaryota > Viridiplantae > Streptophyta > Pinopsida > Pinales > Pinaceae > Pseudotsuga > Pseudotsuga menziesii. The sequence goes on from LPNX010148894.1 coordinate 103,975, forward strand.
TAATGGAAAGATAGAAGAAGAGGTTTATATTGAACAACTCAAAGGTTTCCTGTTATCAAAAAACAAAGACTATGTTTGCAAATTGAAAAAGGCACTCTATAGCCTCAATCAAGCTCCAAGGGCATGGTTTTCAAGGCTAGATAGGTACTTAAAACAACAAGGATTTAAGAGAGTTTCCACTAAAAGTGATCTCTACTTAAAAATCGAAGACAAGAATATGATCATTGTTGTTGTTTATGTAGATGACATCATATTTGGAAGTAATTTGCAAATACTAAGTGTGAACTTTTCTTCTAAAGTGAAGAATGAATTCAAAATGTCAATGTTGGGGGAACTAACATTTTTCTTGTGGTTGCAAGTTTATCAAACAGACAAAGGAATATTTATCTCTCAAACTAAGTACATCAAAGACATGCTTAAAATATTTAAGATGGAAGACTCCAAACCTGTTGGTACTCCTATGATCACAGGTTGTAAATTAAGTAAGGATGATGAGTCTCTGGAAGTGGATCACACCATGTACAGATCCATGATAAGCAGCCTACTGTATGTGACAGCTACAAGACCAGATGTTATGGAAGTTGTAGGTTTGGTTGCTAGGTTAAAGTCAATCCCCAAAGAAACGCATGTAAATATAATAAAATGGATTTCCAAATATCTGAAAGGTACTATGGAGTATGGGTTATGGTACCCAAAAAGACAAGACTTTATTTTAAAAGCATTTACTGATGCAATTTGGGAAGGAAGTGTGGATGATCGAAAGAGTACCAATGGAGCAACATTATTCTTAGTAAATTGTTTGGTTTCATGGTTAAGTAAAAACCAATCTTCCATTTCACTTTCCACAGCAAAGGCCGAATATATTGTTGTTGTATCATGTTGCACCCAAGTCATTTTGATGAAGAAGACACTAGAAGAAATACTTGTGAAGTATGAGCACCCAATAACAATAAATTATGATAATACCAATGCCATAAATATTTCAAAAAACCTTGTCATGCACTCCAAGACAAAACACATACCAATAAAATATCATTTCCTAAGAGAACAAGTGTCCCAAAAAGTTGTCAAACTAGAGTATGTTGACACAAAAGAACGAGTTGTTTACATTTTCACCAAGCCACTACCTAAGGAAGCCTTGGAGAATCTTAGAAAGAAGATGGGAGTAATTCCCTTACAAAAATTATAGAGGAGGAAGCACAATCTCAAGGGGAGATATGATGATAGGGGGAGTTGTCAGAAAGAAGAAAGACAGGAAATCCTCAATAGCATAGCAAGTTATCCTTTGTCATTGTTGTCAAAGGGGGGGGGTGTTTAGATGTTTCCATCAATTCCAAAGGGGGGATTGTTGAGAATAAAGTTGTCATTGATGTCAAAGGTGTTCACGAATGACAAAGGAATAACCAATAGATATGGTAGCAGGATGAGTTCAGCAATGACAGAGGAAAATCAGTAACAGGGTTGATGACAAGGGAAAATCAGTAATAGGTTTGATGACAAGGATTGATTGATTCTACGATCAATCGGTATGAAAGAGAGAGCATGAATTAATCAATAACCATTGATATTTCATGAATGGAATATATCTTGAAATAACCTTGTTGTAGGTTGAATGATAATTGATCGATCACTGTAAGGATCGATGATGAACCAGTAGGCCTAAGTCTGTGCAGGTATTGATGGTTGAGATCCTGGTGAGAGAAAATCCATGACTGTGGTTGAATTTTGCAAGTTAGAGTTGCGAATAAGGTAAAAAGATATACCTTGTCCATGTGCTTTAAGATCATGTGGAGGAGATCTGAAGGTGCCGAAGATCTACAGCCAAAATAAATTTCACAAATGAAATACCAAGGAGGATAAAAAGGGATTTGGGATGCGAAATCAGAAAGTAATCGCCAAGAAGGAGATCGAGATCAATGGACGAGGTTGATGGTGTAAGCAGATCAACGGTTGTTAGTGATTTCACTGGGAGAAATAGTGCAGACAAATAAAATTCTAATGTGCGTGAAATTTCTCTAAAATCCACTTTATGATTTTTAGAGTCCACCGTTGATCCGACCAATTCTAGATCGTATGACCCTCAAGGGATTTCATTGATTTAACTAGTAATCTAGTTAACGTTCTAATTGGAGCGAAATTCCATTTACAATGAAAACTTGGACAATCGGGATTAAATCCGCAAGGAAATATACGGTGAGGAATGATTTATGCACAAATAAGGGAAGATCCACAAACCCACATTTTATCATAGATCAATGGTTAGGATTTAATCCGTGAGGAAATCTATGATGGTAAATGATTTCCGCAAAAAGAAAAGTGAGGATCCGCAATCCACAATAGATCGTAGATTGACTTTTAGGAGTGAACTCACAAAGAAATCAACGGTTCAGGAAAAAAATGAAAGGAGAAGAATCTTTAGGAAATATCACAATTCCACTACCTAAAATCTAGAAAATCGACGGTCCGAAAAAAAACTGCATAAGATTGATTGTGCAGAATAAAGAAGGAGGAAAAGCAGAAGGTGGAGAATGGCGAAAGAGACATTTGATTTTTTGAGAAACCGCATTCTGCAACCCACGATCCAAAAGATCGTCGGTCAGGAAGACATCCATAAAATATCGACGGTGCAGAAAAATTAAGTGCGGAAAGCGGGAATCTCGAAATGACATTTTGGAAAAGTCACAAAGTCACACTCCTCTATCTGCATCATATCTCAGATCAACGATCACGGAAGATATCATAGGAGATGAACGGTGCGAAATAGTTGGTGCGGAAATACAACTGTGAAAATTGAGAAAAGACATTTTGAGAAATGTCACAGATCCATGATCTGTATTCTGCATCCTATCTGAGATCTATGGTTAGGAAGAAGCCCAATATAAAATCAATGGCTTAGGATGGTTGCGGAAATGGAGAATGCGGAAGGTCGCGACTAGAAGATTCATGAAGAGGAGCGATCAATTATGATTAACACTTAGTATCGATAACTTATGATTGACTTTTGAGTATTTTTCCACGTTAATCAAAGCATTTTTCCACATTTAGCAAAGTGAATTAATGCGGAATTTCCACGTAATGTTTTAATGGTTGGATGATAACTATATAAATAGAAAGGAGAGTTTGTTTGTCATAAGCAGTGATGTCTTCTAATTCCTTTGACAACCAATCTCAAAAGGAGTTATCAATGTAACCCAAGGTCAATAAATCACATTTCCACACTACTCCTTATATCATGTGCCATATTTTAGTGGCTCCATCCAATTCAAATCCCATATTTTCATATGTTTCTTTAGCGAAACATTTCCAACAATTTAAAACACATTCAATATTGATAAAGATAAGGTTTTTTATGATTATTTTTTTTTCTTGTTGTTGCTTTAGTTGTTTACTAGTATATCCAACAACTTCAATAGGTGTTTCACCAAATGCTAGATTTATAAAAGCTAGTGATTCTAGTGCATTATTGTCAAAATTGAAGATAACTTCTTGGGATGTTCATACAATCTCTTTATCAACTAAAATTATACTTATATGATGGAATTGTCTCACAATCTACTTGTTACTTTTTTCAAAGATAAAATTATATAAGTCATCTACCTCTATAGGTGTTGATACTGGTGCATCACTACTAGTAATCATCCTTGTTGAACCTATTTGAGACAAATTTTGAGGTGTGTATACTTCACCGGTTGGTGTAGCCCATGATGTTGATAGGATGCATTGTAATATTTTTTGTTAATTTTTATTTCTTGTTTCAACCTTGGTGTCTACCTTAGCCTTTTTATTTTGTTCATCTTCCTTATACTTCTGCTTTTCTTCTTCCAATTTCCTTTCAACAACAACTTATTGATAAGAAATCAGTTCTCCTACTAACTTTTATTTCTTAACCTTCTACAAAAATCATATCATCAGTTAGCAATATAGGTTTTAGGCATGTGTAGTAGATAGATGTTCAAATGGTAGGTACAACAATATGTACCTACCATACTATAGGTTTAGGGTATGTGGGACAAACTACTGATCCATCCCACTTACTCGTATTGATATTTCATTAAGAGTAATTGCTTCATTTGCCTTAGAATTGAGATAACTCAACACATGTAAGTATTTTATATCTTCGAATCTCCTTAATACTATGTGGATTCTAAAGAGGATCCTTGTAAGATTAGATTATGTTCTTTTACTTGATTGTTTCATGTTTTTCCTATATGTTGTTATGGAAAGTGTTTCTATGGCTGGGGTCGATGCGACCAACGTACTAGGGGCATAAAGACTGATATACAAAACATTAAAAGAATAAATATAAACAAATTTCAAGGGTTAGAAGGGTTCATACCTTACAAACTGAAGGTTGATCCAAGCTTCCTTTATCCCTCCTCTTGCTCTATAATCCAAGAGACCTACAAAACAAACTTCAACCTTCCTCAAACCAATTTGACCACATGTAAGGAGATAATATTGAATAAAATTGGAAACCATGATCTCATTAACATCAACATGTGATCAAAACCAGAGATATAAACATTGATTTGGAAAGGGAAGAACATCAAATATTTATTAAGGAATGGAATAAGTACAAGATATACCTTCTCCTCATGCAAGGCACCTCGTGGAACCTTCGATCTGGATCTCCTGCTTCTCTTCCCCAAGAATCTCATCCTCCAAGCTCTGCAACAAAAGGAGATGACAATTAGGGCAAAGGTAGGGGTATGAGAGTCCCAATTTCACCAACATAATAATCCCAAAGGCTAAGTCCCCTTTCATGGACCCATCTCCCTCTCTTATATAGTTATATGAAGAGTTAGGGTCTAAAATGGATCAATTACAACCAAAGGAGCAGTTCCAAAACCACCCAAACTTCGAGAATTTTCCATTTTTTTATATTTTTTGACCACTTCCAGATATACACGCTGGTTTCCTTCTACAAAGTCGTGTGTAAAATGGACGTTTCCTTCAAAAAACTCTTAAATGGGTTAAAAAAATCCATTTTGTAGGGTATTTTCAAGCATTTTAAGGAGTTGGTGTCTTTTGAAAAGTTGTTCCTTAGTCCAATACCTTTCCAATGGTTTAGATAAGAGGTTAAACAGAGTTACAGAAATATAGATGTGGCCCTTCCATCACATGTGTCTTTTGAGTGACTGACGGTAACTTTCATGAAGTGTCGTCATGCGACGAAAACATGTAAAAGTCGTCACAGACACATAAGTGCCATTTTGGTCTATAACATATTCCCCCTAATGTTTGAGGTTAGAGAGTAAGACGATAGCCGAAATACATTGTAAAAAAGGAAACAGTTGAGATGAGGAGTCGAAGAGACAACAGAAACTAAGATTGTGGGCTCGAACGAATGTACCTGAAAGAGAGATAAATGGCAGACAAGAGAGAAAAAGATACAAGGTGGATCCAACATGTGTATAAATAATGTAACTATCATGGCCGCACAATATGCAAAAAGGTGCCATATGAAATCTAAAGGAGTCATGGCCACAAATGAACAACATGGATCCATGCTCAATAATCAATCATAGCCATAAGAATAAAAGGTGGATATATGTCTCAGCAAATGTCATATAAAGTGTAACAAGGTTTTGTGCAACTCGGGCAATAGAAAAAGATGATGATTCTACTGTTGACCCAAGGTCTTCAATCCAAACCGCCCAAAGGTACGAATTCTCTTCATGTGAATAAAGGATTTGAAGCTGAACATGGAGGAAACCGTTTGATTACCGATCACTGATGAAATCTGTTAACAAACATGAGGGAAACCACCAGTAATGAAAATGGTCCCCAAGGTACCTAGTACATTCTAACAAGTGTGAATACATGGTCTTGAAGTCGAACACCTAAAGAATCCATCGAGTAGGAGATATTAAGGTATTCTCACTACCCAATATCGAGGGAAATTGTCACTGATGACTGCAATCCCCAATGTACTATCATAAACTCTAAATCTCATTCCGATAGAAAGATGCATTGAAATCGATAGGAAGAGATTTGATGGAAGGAAGACATTAAGGCATCCTCCATCATCCAACACGAGGTAAATCAAAGACTGAGTTGCTTTGGAACTGGGACAAATTTTTGCAGCAAGGACCACTAAAATACTTGATGTAATGAACTGATACCAGATAGTGACCAACACAAAAGGTCAAGGAAACTGTAGGATGGACAACAAAGGTTTTATCATTGAATAATGAGCACAACATAATAGTGACTTAGAAAGCTTTTTGACACCAAGGGACCAATTATACAAATCTGCAATGTAGGAGATTTTGACAGATTCTCCATATAATTGGAAAAGAACCAACCAGAGGAGTAAGAACTCTGAATTAGGCTTAAACATAAGGCCAAAAACTGAAACCCAATTGTGGATAGACTCAAGCTGGTTCTTTCTTCAAGGAGACAAGACTTGCTTCCATGGTATAAAAGACATTTGAATGAACTTCCCTTTCCTTCTTTCTTGTAAGGTTTATGGGTCCAAGAAAGAAAACTTGGGACTTTCTTCATTGTTTGGAAAGATTGAAGAAAAGATAGAAGAATGCTTGATACAGCATTAATCCATGGATTTTACGAGCCCGAATTAGTGAATGCTCAATGGAATTTTCACAGTTTGAGAGTCTGAAAATGCCAAAGAAGACTCTAAGGGGGAATTTTTTCATAAAGTTAATCTCCAAAGTCCAAAAAAAGTATAAAACAATATAGAGGAGAACTCTCTTAGCTCAGACGAACCAAGGTATTCCTTTTTCGCAGTAAGTCGGCAAGGTCCGAAAAAAGGGAAAACTATCACCAAACCGATGCTCCTTCAAAAACAAGCAAAATGCTTTAGTTTTAATGAGTGTGAAGGGAAGCAAGATCACTCAATCATTTTTTCCTATTTTTTTAGCGAGCATGACAATGGCATAAATAACGCTCGAAATTTTTTTCATGGTTTAAACCAGAGCACGAAAAAGAAAAAGGAAGCTCGAGTATGTTCCTTTTTCGTAAATTTAGTCCTCCAGGCCCAAAAAAGAGATAAATCCATACCTGGAAATACTCTTCTAGTCAGAGAGAACTAGATTGTTCCTTTTTTGTAAGTAATCCACATGGTCCAGAAAAGGGTTAAACTTATACCAATGTGGATGTTCCTTCACATCCTTTAACGAGTTTGAAGGGACAAGCAAGATCGACAATCTAGTCATATTTAAGGAGTCAAACCAGGGCTTGAAGATAACTTTATATCTTTCCCGTAAAGTTTTAACAAGTCTAGAAAATTCAACCCGTGGCCTCCTTACTATTTTTAATCAGATCGAAGGAAATCTAGAAGATTGCTCTAAATGTGAGGAGACGAATGTCATAGGCATGCATAACTAGTTCCAAACATGAGGAACAAGCCTAAGCATAGTGCAAGGACCATGAGCAAGATAAGGACACTCAAGGGATATCTCCTACAGGTAAAAGGTGTCAAGTTGCAATGACAAAATGACACAAAGCCAAGTGATGATGAGTGCAGAGATGAGGGCTTACACAACGAGCTAAAAGTGTGGAATCCAACATCAAGCTCATGAGAACAAGTATGATGTAGGAAAATGAGGTTACAGCTTGAACAAAAAGATGAGGCCAGTACAGTTGTGAATCCAACTAAGAATCCTATATCCAAGAAATGACAATATCAAGATCATATTCAGAAGAAAGGGTTTGATACATGTCACTTTGGTATAAATATTTGCAACTTTGCTATATTCCACAAAAGGAATAGTTGAGGTAGAGATAACCAAAGAAGACTCTACAGTTCCAAGGCTTGAGGATTTATAATCAATAAGATCAACCTCAAGAGGAAAGTTAATTTTGGCAGAGGTAACATAGTCTGCAGGGAGATATTCAGCATTACGGGAGTCAAAAATTCTACAAGAAGAGTCAAACTCATTAGGATCACTGACTTGCTACTCAATGGGAGAGTCCAAAGACTTAACAATGTCAGATATTAAGGATCTATCATGAGAAGGATCAGACTCAATAAGAAAATCAGTATTGGATTTAACCACAACTAAGTCAACATCCACAAGAATTTCAGATTGTATCATAGACTTGAGGAAGACTTCAACAAAAAGAAGTAGACCATCCCAAATAGAATACATGTCTAAACATTCAGTTGGATCAATGGGGTGGAGCATGGGCTCCAAAGTCCCCATTAGGTAGATCACCTGGTCAGCCGCTGCGACCGAGTCCCGAGAAGATAAGCATGAATACATAAGATTCTTCTTAGTGGAAATTGGACACAAGGGACATGAGGCCACATAATTCACCCATGGCAGTGTAGTGTCTACAAAAACACTGGGAATTAACAAAGGTTAAACTTGGTCTACAGTTTGGTCAATAGGGGGATCAATGAATGTGAGCTAATAAACAGTGACAATAATTTCATTATGAGGAAATTACATCGCATGAATGAGTGTAGTCATGACAACTTTCATAGCATAAACATAATCACACCCGAGGAGCATATTAAAGTCCAAGGGGTCCTTTATAACCATAAAATCAACTAAGGCAGTCTTTCGACCCAAAGTAACATGTGTTTGAGTACGAATTCCCAAATTTTGGATGGTTTCTATTAAAATCCAATAATTGATTATCAGTTGACATGAGGTTAGGGGCTCCCATGCCTCTCCAAGCATGAGCATATAAAATACTAACAGAGGATCCTTCATCTACAATACAATGAGCAATCATGTGGTGCTCAACTTGGACCTTTATCAAGAAATGTGCAGCCAAAGGAAGGGGTGGCTAAACTAGTCTATCCCAATCAAAGGAAGCAATCTAAGGGCTTGGTGGGGGTTCATTCAAAGTGAATTCAGTACCCCCTTGTCTAGAAAGATTTGAATTGGCCGTGAATAAAACATGACTAGCAAACAACTTACTCTCCAAAGGAAGAGTGGGATTGATCAAAGATTGAATTGATTCAACCACGATGCATATCACTCTTCGAACGAAGAGTGGGATTGACCAAAGACTAACTTGGTTCAACCACTTGATGCAGATAAGTCTCCGAAGGAAGAGTGGGATTGACCAAAGATTGACTTGGTTCAACCACTTGATGCAAATCACTATCTGAAGGGAGAGTGGGATATTGACCAAACATCACATTGGTTCAATCACTTGATCAACCGAAGGTTGAATAGGTTGTTGGGAAATCACAAGTGGTTCAGGAGCATAATATCCTTGAGACTCAAACCATACTCTTCATACCTCTACAAGAGTGGGGCATTTGAGTAAGTGGTCTCTCTCGTAAAGCTTACAAGGGAACTTAGGCTTTCATTTTGAACGGTTGGTTTTCTCAATAGTGTCAACTTGACTTGCATTGGATGACTATTTTCCCCCAGAATGACCTATAGAGGCTGGGTGGTTGGGTCCAACATGACTTCCAGAGGCTGGTTGTTTTCCCCCATCATGACTTCTAGAGGTTGATTGGTTGGGTCCAAAATGACTTGCAAATGATGGTTGTTTGTCTCTAGCATGGCTTCCAGAGGCTGGGTGGTGAAGATCAACATACTTGCATAGGTTTAGTGTGTTCCCCCAACATGACTTCCATAGGCTGGGTGATTAACATGGCTTGAAAAGGTTGAGTGAGTGCCCCCAGGATGACCTCCAAAGGTTGGTTGGTTAGGTCCAACATGACTTGTAGATGTTGGATAGGTTCCCCCAGCATGACCTACAAAGACTAGGTGTTTTCCCCCACCATGACCTCCATAGGTTGGGTGGTTAAGTCCAACATGAATTGCAGAGGCTGGTAGTTTTCCCCCTTGATTTTGTGTCTTCTTCCCATTCTTTTTCCTTCTATTCATTTTAGACTGCAGGTTACTAGTATCAGAACTTTTACTGCATGAGGTAGAAGTAGGAGGAGAGGTTTCTACAGGTGAAGGGGAGACATTATTTTGATGCCCTTGATATAAGATGCTTGCTTGAGAAGCATCTTGAGCATTCAAGACAGTCATAGTCGAAAAAAACCAAACCAACAGCCCAAGGGTGAATCCAGGAAGATTCAGAGTGGCCATCAGGGGGACACCAACATTCCCAGTAAAAGGAAAAGCACAAGAATCCCCTTGCATGGGGGTCTCTTTGTTGGTGTCTATAGGGGTAGTAGCCATAGTTTCTAACTCAATAAGAAGACAAAGTCTAAGGTCAACTAAAAAAAAATAACACAGAGAGCACACCACTAGAAGAAAATCCTAAGTATCCAGACCATGCACACAAGGACACCTTCCAAAGGATATTCTGGGATGATGAGGGCCCATAACTAACCAATGAAGGGAGGAGGATAGTTACTCAAGGTCCTGATACAATCACTTTGGGGAAATCGTTTGAATCACCAACCGCTTTTCCAAAGAGTTGCACAGGGTTTCCTCTCGCATCTTCCCTGGGTATAGTGGAAATAGCCTTCCACCATCACATGTGTATAGTCCTAGAGGTCAAGATGCTAGGTTACCAAAATCACAAAGAAAGTCCAGCGTAATAGTCATCAGTCCAGCCGATGTGCATGGGCAGGGTAACTAGGCCCAAAACTCAAACAGTACCAGGCACCACACGGGGCCAGAAGGAGGTGCTGAGCGATCCCCTGGAGGTGCAATAGCTCTAGCGTATGATCAATCAAGTATAGGAGGGGTATGTCCACAACTCAGTATCACACAACCTTGTGCTTGACTCATGTGTTAGAGGAGCTTTCTGGTTTCTTTCTTTATGATATTGGGTTTCCTAAACAAAAGGCCATTATGTTTGAGTTTAAATGTTTGGGCAGTTAAAGATATCCCTAACCCAAAACACTAGTATCGACTAGTGTGTGTCATCCCTATAAAGAAAATATTACTAATATATTTTAAATATTAACATTTTTTAAGGACTATTGATTACTCAAAGGTAACGCGGTAATGAAACCAATAGTGTTTTGACTTGAAAGCATAAACAAAATGACTCAACTAAAAGAGATTCAAAATGCAAACTTCTACTTCTCTTTTACTTTTTAAAAGATTTTTTTTTTGTATTTTTCAAGAAACAAAGACATGCAATGTACCTAAGACTAAACCCTATCCTAAATGCATATAAAGCAAATACTTGTTCTTTTTTACTTTTTCTTTATAGATTACAAAGAAAAACAACCTACAAACTAGTGCATGCATATAATGTAAACAAAGCAAAAGGACTTATGCTCTATGACCACCAAACAAACCCTAGGCTACCCTGAAGTCAGATTAGACCTCTCTTGTATGGGAGACTTGCATAAGGGAACAAGTAAACCACTTTGGAAGGAAAAAGTTAAACAATAAGACTGAAATAAAAAGAGATCAAAAGGCTCCTAGGTTTAGTCCATGACTACTAACAAAGGCTGATCAGAACCATGCACCACAAGGTCATGCCAAGAAAGGAAGTGGGGGAAAGAGCAATGGACAATCCCAAAGGATTCATAAAAATACTAAAAACCAAGTCAAGATTACATTCAAGGGATGAAACCACTTCCCAAGGGTCTTACACAGGCAAAGGACCTAGGAGGACCCAACAAACAGCACCAGACCACCCCAAACATGCCCAAAAAGGTGAAAAAACTACTGTCACAGGGCACACATAGGTTTCTTAAGGAAAAGGCGCTAGTGACACACAGGTTGGACACTGTAAAGTTGCATATGGATCAAGGATATGTGACTGTGCAGTGTAGCAATCTCGTATGGGTTGTGGAAGGCCTAAAAAATCTCAAAAACAACCTTAAAAAGGAAATAAAGGTGTCTAGAATGACTTAAGAATGACTCTTGACCTACAAGGACTCAAAACTTAAAATATATGGGAAAAACAAGACATGGAGACCCCAAAATAAACAAGTCTTCCCAAGTAGAGTCGTTAGTTATGTTGTTAGGGAAAGTGTTCCTATGGTTGGGGTCGAGGCCACCAATGTACTAGGGGTATAAATACTGATATACAAAACTTTACGAGCATAAATATAAACAAAGTTCAAGGGTTAGAAGGCTTCATACCTTACATACTGAAGGTTGATCCAAGCTTCCTTTATCCCTCCTCTTGGTCTCCAATCCTAGAGACCTATAAAACAAACATCAACCTTTCTCAAACCAATTTGACCACATGTAAGGAGATAAAATTGAATACAATATCAAACCCTAATCTCATTAATATCAACATATGATCAGAACCTTAGGTATAAACATTGATTTGGAAAGGGAAGAACATCAAATCTTTATTAATGAATGGAAGAAGTACACGATATACCTTCTCCTCGTGCACGGCACCTCATGAAACCTTCAATCTGGATCTCCTGCTTCTCTTCTCTAAGAATCTTAGCCTCTAAGCTCTACAACAAAAGGAGATGACAACTAGGGAAAAGGTAGGGGAATGAGAGTCCCAATTTCACCAGCATAATAATTCCAAAGGTTAAGTCCCCTTTCATGGACCCCTCTCCCTCTCTTATATAGTTATCTAAAGAGTTAGGGTAAAAAATGGATCAGTTACAACCGAAGTAGCATGTAACACCCCGGTTTTGACCTCATTTGCATTAAATGTATATTATGTATATATTGTAATTAATAATGGTGTGGAGCTAAAGTCAAAATACCCACCATCGATTTAGCGTTTTATGTTTCGGCGATTAAAAATCGTTTTCAATGGTATTTTGTGCTAGTCAGCACATTATAATTTTGGACATCATGTAATTATGCAATTTAATTAAAAACCCACAACTAGCTATGTCAATGCAATAAATAATGAGATGGTGGCATGATTTCCTAAGGATAAGGGGGGGGATATTCAAACCTTTGGGTCAATGGGGAAAATCCAAAGGTCAAAGGAAGAACCCATCAAACTGTCAACTGCCTTTCTTGTCTTATTCACCCAATCATTTATTACTGCCAGAAATTGGTTGAGTTGGTTATTGCATGGGATGGGAAAGGTATGGCAGCCCAAATTTGAATTGGGCAGAGCACCCATTTTTTAAAAATGCATTTTGACTCCTTGGGCAAGTAAAACCCAAAAACGTATGCCCATTCCCTCATGCATTCACGTTTTCATCTTCCCTCACATTTTTGGAGAGATGCTAGACGTTTTTTTATTATCCATCCTTCATTCACGTTGAGCTCTCACATAGCTGAACACTCCTAGTTTTTTATCCTTTAGGTTTTGGGTCGTTTTCACATCCCCATGGTTGATAATTTCGTGTTTCAGTGTTGCACATCCAATGGGGGGGATAGACCCACGATTTTAGGGACTGAGGGAGTCGTTTTGGCCCACATGAAGTCATAGATCATTTTTGGGAAATGAATTGCACAGGTTGAGCTGTTTTACTCAATTGCCATTTCCAATTTTGGCCTCTGTGATGTTTTCCTTCAATTTCAGAACTGTAATTGTTGTGTATGCATCTTTTGTTTGGTCTCTGAACTGGTTTGGGAGTGGAAATGGGGTCTGGACTAGCTTGATAAACCTAGTGTGAGAAGGAACCTCATAGACGGATCTAGGGGGTTGGTTTTCTTCTTTGCACACCCTGAATAGCACTGAATGGGAAGGCATAGCCTGAGGGAATGTGTAGTAGAGAAGGGAATGCTTCCTTGTGTTGGGTGTGTAGATGTTTTAGAATCTAGGCTAGATCTAGTGCAGGTGTCTATAGCTCTATGGTTGAGCTCACTAGCTTAGCAATCAGCCTTTCCAGCTCCTTTGCATCCTGATAAACCCAACTGTGTTGGCTTGGTTGAGTTTTTGGTTGTATCCTTGGCTATGTGTGAGTCTACTAGTGTTCCCTTATTCCTTATGGGAATCATGCCTAGCTCGGGGTGGTAGTGTTGTTGAGTGATTGATGAGAACACTGGCCTATGGTTGGGTGGAATGTTGCAGCGACATAGCTGGTTGTGAGACAAGCTTCTTCGAAAATAATTATTCTTGTCTATGTTAAACTATGCATTTATATTTGCTTAATGAAATATGGTGAACATGTCTAATGTGTTGAATTGATGAATTGCTTTCGTTGTATAATTGCAATCGTATGCATCTGTGTATGTTTTATGTCAATGCATTTTTATATTTACATTCATGGGGCTAGATTGCCTAGATTGATAGCAGTATGGTCATGTTCCCTCACTAGTAGATGGGAGGGGACATGACAGAGCAGTTCCAAAACCACCCAAACTTCAATAATTTTCCATTTTTTAATCTTTTTTTACTACTTCAGGATATACACACATGTTTCCTTCTACAAATTCATGTGTAAAACGTGGGTTTCCTTCAGTAAACTCACAAATGGGTCAAAAAATCCATGTTAGAGTATTTCCAAGCATTTTCAGGAGTTAATGTCTTCTAGGATGTTGTTCCTTAGTCTGATACCTTTCTAGTGGTCTAGAGAAGAGGTTAAATGAAGTTACAGAACTCCAGATATGGCCCTTCCATACACAGGTATCCTTTGAGTGACTAACAGTAACTTTCATGAAGTGTGGTAATGCGACAAAAACATGTAAAAGTCACCATGGATGGAGAAGCGCCATTTTGGGCTATAACATTATCCCCAACGAAAAAATTATTTCTTTATTTCCTTAGGGATCAAAGGTGATCCTAGCTGCAGTTTCCACCCATGCATGCAACATAATTTTATATGCTAAATGTTGTAGAATTTTTACAAACATGTGGGCACTTCCCCTTGGACCTTATGGGGGATATTGCATGCCTTAATCATTCGCTATAACACACAAGTATGAGTGTTGAGATGGTCTATATGGAGGATATTAACACAATGAATGAGTGTTTATTGACACAAAAGAGAGTATGCGCCAAGAACATGTGGTTCCACTTAGATAAATAAGTCTCTAGCTAATGTGGCCCAAGATTCATTATTGATTCCCCCCTTGGTTCTCGCTAATTCACATTCTCTCAAGGCTAAATTTGCACTACATTTTCCAAATTCATTTCTATTGCATTGCTAACTATTTTAAGGTTTTTAAGGATTTAATTTAAAATTCAATCTAAATTAGGGGTGAAAGCATTGTCCAAACGATATGCATGTCTAGAATATGATTGAGGCTACTTATCAACCTTAATTTTCCTATCATGAGTGTAAAGTCTTCTTCCACCATGATGTGATAGTGTTTAAAATTTTTAACACATTATTAATAACTCAACAATCATTATTAATTTTTTTTGGTGTGATTTCATGGAAATTTCCAATAAAAATCATCGTAGTCAATTTTAAATATTCTCTCCATCAATTTTCCCATTTTGTCTTTGTCAGAATATAATCCGTTAGGGTTATATATTGTAAATAAATAAAACTATAGGAAGCTGAAAAGGCTGGGCGGAAGGTGAAACACAACCGCCATATGCACTATATAAATATTTGCATTGGCATTGGAATAATATCGAACCGAGAGTTATACCTAACAAGTGGTATCAAAGCACTGCCATAACTCCTGCCTGTTTCCAGTATGCTCATTTATCTTTCCTTTCCTCAGTCTGCAGATTGCATGCATTGGTGCATGCGCTGGCTGCTCTAACACTCCGCTCAGCCCCATCCATCCTCTGCGTGATGTGATAATCCGCTCCCTTTGCTGCACTATTGAATTTTTTTGTGAAGGAATACCGAAAACCTAATTTTCTGTGCGTACTCTCATTCTGGTTGTCTCTCGGCCACAGTCCCGAGTGCTGAGTCTCAGCAAGAATATCTGGCCTGTGTTGTCTCTGCCTGCGTGCTGTTTAACTTTCCGAGACACCAATTTTGTCTTGGAGTTCTATCTCACGTGCCTGTCACAGTCCCCGACCTTTCATTCTTTATACGCTTTCAATTCTCTCAATTCAATTCATATTGCAGTGCTGCAGCCTCATCTCTTATCCGCCATGGCTGACTCGACTCCAACCTTCAGTCCCCCATCTGACTTTTAACTTCGGATATGGTATGACCGTGATCAGATCACATGATCAAATGATCTATATGCCACTTACTGTTTATTAGGGTTTCCTTTCTCGCCCCCTCGAAGAGAGCTTGTGGGAGTGATCTCATGACAGAGAGATTGCGTTGGTGATGAATACTACGTGATGAAGACTGAATACTGCGTGATGATTGTTGCATAGAGATCACGTCTCGTGGAGCTGTGCGTTGAAGACTGAATGGTGACAGCATTAAAGATAATGA
This sequence comes from Pseudotsuga menziesii, assembly GCA_001517045.1. NCBI lineage: Eukaryota > Viridiplantae > Streptophyta > Pinopsida > Pinales > Pinaceae > Pseudotsuga > Pseudotsuga menziesii. Next base: position 120,110 of record LPNX010148894.1, read on the forward strand.
GTGAAGAGACTGCCTGCGTGGTGAACCCGATGTGAATAGACTGCGTGGTATATTTTTTATAGCTGATGCCCATGACTGCTTTATTAAAGCTTTGAGTTAGAATGTATGTGAGTGCTGTGTTTTCTCCTTTCGATTTGAAGCTGTGCCTTGAGCTTGAGTGATAGATACAGCAGAATATTGTTGGTGTTTGTTGTAAATTACTTCCATTTTCCTGAAGCTGCTCATATCCACCTGAATATTGTAATCGAGCTGGTGCTCTCCCTCAAGACTGCTTGTGAAGTGCATGGAGGCCAAATCTAAATATTGCTGCAAACATCCACTTGAAGACTGAAGTTGTGATCACATTCTATGCGAAACAAGATTGCTGAGACTGCCCATCATGTTGACTGCATAAAGTTTTGAAGAGCTGAGATAATTGTTGACTGTTGGTTGTAATATTTTCTCTATCATTGTATCATCTTTAAAACCTGAAGTTGAGATTGTAAATCACCTTGGCAGAGACTGTAGACCTGCAAGGTTCTTATTTTTTCTATTCCTCTTTGTCATATCAAGTTCATTATTGTAAATTACACTAAGAGTTGTAAAGATGCTATCTTTGTCATCTAGTATTGGTACTGCCCTTGCCGACAAAGACCAATCCAAAGACCCTTCCAAGGGAGATTGCAGCAAGAGAGGACCAGGAAGAAGAAGAAACTTCAAAGGAAAAGGGGGCATAAACAACTTCAGCAAAAGATCAAATCTGCAGTACAAGCGTTGTGGAAAGACTGGGCACACATCAGATCAGTGTTAGGCTTCGTGGGACTCCATCAAAGACAAGCATAACCAGAAGAAAGATGACAGTAAAAATCTAGATGCTAGTAAATCTTCTGATTCTGCTCATTGTATTGTTGCACATTGTAATCTTGGAATTAATGAAATGACTTCACTTTCATCTTACAAAGATTGTTGGCTGCTTGATACTGGTGCAACATCACATATGACATTTAGAAAAGACTGTTTTGAATAACTTAATGAAACAATAGATGGCATAGTTTACTTTGCAGATAAGTCAAGTATTAAACCAAAGGGAATGGGAACCATTTGACTGAAGATTCCTGGATTCCCTGATTTCTTGTTGAAGAACGTTCTTTATCTTCCAGAGTTGCAGAGAAGCCTGCTGTCCATGGTGGAAATTCGACAGCAAGGCCATTCCATCCACATGTTTGATGGAATCGTTGAAATAAGAAAGTCCTCTGACAACCAAGTCATCATGATTGGATACGAAGATGGAAAGCTGCTGAAGCTCAAGGGTTCATCTGCAAGATTTCAGAACTATGCCTACCTCTCTCAGCATGGAGAAGGTAATATGTCATCTATCTCATTGTGGCATGCAAGATTTGGTCATCTAAATTATAATAGTCTTCGTTTGTTGAGAAAGAATGGTGTATTTGGTTTGCCCACCATTCCCAAAGAGAAGAAAAAATGTGATGCATGTACATTAGGGAAACATAGTAAGCTGCCATTCCATGAATCTAATTTTAGAGCAAGTAGGAAATTAGAACTAGTGCATTCTGATTTATGTGGCCCAATGCCAACTCCTTCTGCAAATGGGAATAAGTATTTTATGACATTGGTTGATGACTACTCAAGAATGTACTGGATTTACTGTTTAAAGACAAAATCAGAAGCATTTCAAACATTCAAAGACTTTCATGCATTGATTGAAAAACAAACACAATCAAAAATTGGTACACTTCGTACTGATAATGGGAAAGAATACACTTCAAATGCTTTTGAATATTATCTTCGCTAACATGGAATTGCACATCAGACTACAGTTCCCTATAATCCTCAACAAAACGGTGTAGCAGAAAGAATGAATAGAACCATAATGAATATGGTTCGCTCAATGATGTTTTTAAAGAATGTAAAACTAATGTTTTGGGGTGATGCAGTGAAATGTGCAACCTATTTGAGAAATAGAAGTCCCTCAAATGCTCTTGATAACAAGACTCCACATGAAATGTGGTTTGGCCATCTCCCTTCAATCAGGCATCTCAGAGTTTTTGGTTCCACCTGTTATGCCTTGATTCCAAAGGAGCAAAGAAACAAGCTTGGTGCTCGAAGTAGAAAATGCATTTTCCTGGGGTATGAAGAATACTCCAAGGCATACCGTCTGTATGATGAGGTAAACAAGAAATTTTGTATTTCTAGAGATGTCATTTTTCTTGAAACTAATAAAAATGACCAGTCCATTGAGAGACAGCTTGATCATTTGGAAAATTATCCTCATCCAAAGACATA
>LPNX010148894.1:123495-207273 GCA_001517045.1 Pseudotsuga menziesii
TAAATAAAACTGTAGGAAGCCGAAAAGGCTGGGCAGAAGGTGAAACACAAACGCCATATGCACTGTATAAATATTTGCATTGGCATTGGAATAATATCGAACCGGGAGTTATACCTAAGAGTCTTCCTCTTCTTTATTTTGTTTTGTTATTTAAATAAACATTTTAAATTTTAAACTTCTTATTTATCCCAACAACTTAACATGTTACTTCCTATTTTAAATGGACACTTTAAGTTTATAAGTTCCTACTTATCCGAAATTCCTAACCTATGAAACACATTGTTTGTGAACACTTATTTCTCTATAGTTGTTAGAATTTGAAATTAGATCGTAATCAAATAAATTAGATATACTCAAAATACATCTTATTCGTGAAAATAAAACTTCCATGGAAGAAGAATAAATGAAATTCTTTTAAATAATCTTATGGCATAACGAAAATAAAACTTTCACTTTCTATATACGAGATTGTGAATCAATAATTACATTCAATCTCTCAAGAAAATACAAATATTTTTCGTGATTTTTTTTTAATCGTGGGAAGCCATCTAACTGGGTGACGAGTGTTGCTAACAGCTTGATAACACATTAAACCCACAAGCTAAGGCTAGCCTTAGTGTTAGATGTTTCAAAACCAGCGTAGATCCAAATCTTAGGCTCTCTCAAGCGCCAAGATGCATCAAATCTCTCCAGGTGCAAACCTCTTCTTAGGTATCCATTGGTTTGATTCAAACCAAAAGACACATCTTTTTATTTAAGGTCCACATATAATATTTTTATTATTAATATTTAATATTATTTATGGCTTACATATAATATTTTTTATTATTTTTTATTTTGTTAGAAACGAACATTGCATCATTTCTCCACACATGATTTTAAAACCATATGCAAGGCCCTCCTACAACCATGGGTTGTTTAGGAGGCCTTGCACATGGTCTTAAAACCATTTGCAAGGCCCTCCTAAACCATGTACAATAAAACCATGGGTTGTTTAGGAGGCCTTGCACATGGTCTTAAAACCATTTGCAAGGCCCTCCTAAACCATGTACAATAAAACCATGGGTTGTTTAGGAGGCCTTTGCACATGGTTTAAAAACCATGTGTTTAAAAACCATGTGTAAAGCCTCCTAAACCATGTACAATAAAACCATGGGTTGTTTAAAATGCCTTGCACATGGTTTTTAAAACCATGCGTACATGGTTTTAAAAACCATGTGCAAGGCCAACATTTTTTTGCTGACAACTCAATTTTGTGTTTTTTTCTTAACCCACATTTTTTTTACGGATAATTAAATTTTTAGTTTTTTATTGTTTTGTTAGGAGGAAGATTACATCTCCTCCATATTATATTGTTTTTGTGGCCAACATTTATTTTGGCCTTTTAGAAAGAAAAAAAATTATTAATAAAAATAAGATTACGAAAGTGATATTATTTTTTATTTTAGGTTATTTGATCCATCTCCGCGCCTGCCTACAAACATCTTCTCAAGTATTACACTTAAAAATGTTTGGATTTAAGTTGATTGTAATAAAAATATTAAAAAATATTAACATTACAAACAAAATTACAATTTTTAACGTATATTAATCAAATTCTAATACAACTTTACTAATTATTATTTAATCAAATTTTAATAATAAAAAACCATTTTTTAATCAATATGCATTATATCCTATATTGTTTAAAATAAAAATCTAATACAATTTTAATAAATATTATTTAATCAAAATCTAATAATAATGAATATTTTTTTTATCAATATCATTTACATGCTTGTTTTTAGATAAACATCTTTACCATTTAGATACCTAATGCCATTTTTAATAAATATTATTTAATCAAAATCTAATAATAATGAATAAATTGTTTTTATCAACATCATTTATACTTGTTTATAGATAAAGATTTTTACAAATGGAATCTTATGAGATAAATCTGCATTGGAATCCAACTTTGTACATAGTAACTTTTTTCACAAATTTCTTCAAACGCTTCCGTTTTATATATTTCAATATATAGGAGAAGGTGTTTAATATTCCAAGTAAGGAAACTCGAGGCGGCTGCAGGAAATAATTTTCTGAATAGACAGTGCTCAAAGATGGTCGCTAATACATAGTTATCAAATTTGTCCGTTACTGCAGAAATGCTGGCGAATCTGTTCAAGAAGCCCAGTGAGTTCTGCGACATCTATGTTGTTATTGGGCAGTATTACTGAAACGCGTGAACACAAAGATTTATTACTTTATGATCTGCATAAGAAGGTTTTGGGTGGCTGTCACTTAATTGTTTCTGATTTATCAGCATGGGCTTGATTTTGTGTTTATTCTTATTTTAATTTTTTTAAACAAATATTTATACAAACCAGTTTGGAAAGGAATGCAGAATTAAAGCACACAAAGGAACTACTTACAAAAATTAAATCTTATGTTAAAAGACACAATTTGGGAAAATTGTTAAATCACACATTATCGCAAAGATGTTGGGTAAATGAAATACATATCTAAAACAAATACATATCTAAAACATTTTGGGGAAATGAAATACATAATTTTTTTAAATATGTAGCAAGAATAATAATACTTTTTACAAATCCACTCCAATTTTGGCAAAGAAAAAGTATACATTTCATATTAATAATGCATAGACTTTAAATATGTCACAAATATTAATAAATAAATTCTATGGAACCACTTAGATTTGAAAACGGATTTGTACTATTCCAGATCGGTCACAAACAAATACCCTAACGCTGACTTTTGGAAAGGATGCATAGGTTATAACAATAATAATTATTAATATAATACCATAACAATTATTTTTACAAACTATGCCGTCCTGTATCTACCAACGTAGAAAGAACGAAATCGATTGCGGAGCTGAGATAAAATACTAGGTGGGAAGATCATCAATGAATTAACTCAGAAAAAGGAATCTCGTACAGAGTTTGGGTCTGATATTGATACATTCCACAGATCAAAAGATTGGATCACAACTCAACAATGATTATTATATACAGAATTTTAGATGTCACGCATCATGCATTACCACATACAGATTTCCAAACTATATATATAAATGCAGACAGTGTTACGGATCTCTTTGGATTTTTGGAATGTAATTAGACAATGTTACGGATCTCTCTTGGTGTGGATTACAAAATGCAGACAATGTTAAGGATCTCGGTGTTTATCAACAATGCATAGTCGTTTTTTAATGGTGTTTTTATAGTTGCTTTTTAATAATGGTGTTTGTATAGTAGTTTTATTAATTTTAATTTTTCATTATTTATAGTCAACATAATGTTACATAAAGTTATGTAAGGTTACAAGTTACAAGATTTCCCTATACTGGGTTGTAAAGTGTCTCTCGGCCTAATTTTTTTTGTCAACATGTTACAAACATTACATCAGGTTACAAGATCTCTCCCATAATATTCACTATCACTATTATTTTTTGCCGACATGTTATTAACATTACATCACGTTACAAGATCTCTCCCATAATATTCACTATCACTATTATTTTTTGCCGACATGTTACAAACGTTACAAACATTACATCACGTTACAAGATCTCCCCCCATACTGGGTTGTAGAGTGCCTCTCGGCGCAATAATAATTGTATCTCCTTATTCCTTAAGGAAGCCTTCCCTAAGAGGAATAGACCAAATTCCTTCCTTACTAATTTATACTATTTTTTTAAAAGATTATAGGCATTTGGTTTTGCAAATATGGTTAACATTGAAATCAACTTATCAAGTTGGAATGTTTATTAGACATTTGGTTTCACCAGTAAACATTGAATACCAACATATGGAGTTAGAAAAGTTGGGAAAACTCATTTGGGCCAAAAATCAAAGAAAGTAACATATAATATAGTTACAAATTGTTTTAGAAATTTTCAAAGTTTCTCAAAAAAATTTAAAGCATGGAAAATTATGTATTTAGAATTTTGATTTTAAATTTTTTTTTATCAATTTTTATTCTATATGAAAAGACATTGTCATGATCTTAGGAGTAGTGCTCCAATTTTTCTGTTTTCAATTCCAAGGAACGTGTGGTATCAGCATGCCTTGTCCACTCGAACTTGACCTACTTGCAACTATTACACCTAGATTGCATCTCTTCACTCAAGGTCTAATTCCCATAATATGCCTTAAGCTACAAACTATTAGGTCGTTGCAAGCCCCTACTCAACTTACTCACCCAACAGTCACTTGCACTACAATATTTCAAGTATAGTTAACCATTGTACACATAAACATCATTGTACAAGTATCCAACAATATACGCAAGAGAAAACAAGTATGTTGGTGCCTAAATTAAGAACCCAAATTCACTATGAATAATGTTACATGTAGTACAAGATACAATAGAGGAGTTCTCCCAACCACGCAAAAACTCATACATAGATATACAATAGATCTGAGACAATTCCCATACATATATCTATCTCAGATAGTATAGGAAACTCCAAGACATCCCTCATGGCCTGCACATTCAACCTCTGTTGTGTATGTGGAACTGCCTCAACACGCATCCCAACTTCTTCACTACATCAAGCCTTGCATAGTCTAGTACTCCTGCTCAACACCAAGTATGCTCATCCGAATTGACTACGTCTATCACTAGACGTGCCCAAGTCACATTACTTGGTCTCGATAAACTGCTCCTAGAATTTATCGCAAGTCATACAAATCTAAACTGACAAAGTGCATCTGACTAATGCTACTATGTCCCGACAACATACACCCAACCTATGCTATTCCATCCCGATAGACTGCATCCAAGTCGTACTACTTCATCTTGACAAAGTGTGCCCAAATCACACTGCTCTATCCCAACAAACAACACCTAAATTGTGCTACTTTGTCCCAACAGATAGCTCCCAACTCACATTGTGTTTTTTTTTACAAACCACACCCAACTTGTGAAACTTCGTCCTTATAGACTGCACCCAACCAAGGCTACTCCATCCCAATAGACTATGCCCAACTCATGCTACTCTGTCCCGGTAGACTGCACCCAACTCACTATGCTCTGTCCCGGCTACGTCCAAGTCATGCTACTATGTCCTAACATATTGCACCCAAGTCATGTTTTTGCATTTGAACAAATTGCACCCAAGTTGTGTTATTTTCTCCCAACAAATTCTGCCCAAGCCATGCAACTTTCTCTTTGCTAACTTTTCATGGATTTTTGTTTGTATGACGTGAATGAATTTTTCTTTGCACTACACTTGTATTTATATGGTGCACCTTTGACAAAAGGATCCTAAATACATCATGCCAACTCAAGTGTTCCCACATTGACGTGCACCCCAATCTCATGTGTACCCAAGCCAATGTGCGCTCAACACCCATAAGTGTGCTCACTCAACAAATGTGCTCGAACCAACATGCACCCAACTCTAACAAATGGAGAACGTACTCCACAAGTAAGTGCCAATTCGGCAAGCCAATCTAATGGCTGGGCACCTTGGGTCCATGTGCCTAGCTCCACATACCTCAAGTTTCATGCCCCCATCCGTCATGTCTCTACAAAACCATTTTCAATTAGTATTTTTAGAGTGTGTGGGCACCATGCCTCCATGCTCTTCCTCAAGCCATGCCCATGTCCACATAAGTCAAGTGTTCCCAACTCGACACACAACCTTCGTTGTGTCCACATGAGCCTTTGGCACATATTAGAGGAAGTGCACCTAGCCTTCATGTTAGGGTCGTGACATCGCCCCCCAATTAAACTCGTTGCCACCTCGACAACACTTCCAAAAGGACCCAAGTTTGTTGTCTCCAAACTCATCTCCTACTAGAGTCACATCTCATCTCCTTATTGCCGTAGAAACTTTTGTGCATCCATAATAATGAAAATCCCAAAATATCCTATGTCACCAAGTACAAGAATGCATATGTTCATGCATCCTCCTTACCATTGCCACAACCTTCACCCTGTTTGGAAACCCCGACATTAGGTGTTTCCACCTAAACTTTCACAACTCTAAGAACCATTGTTCTCAAAGCTCACTACTCAGACTTAAATTCCAAATCATGCCTGCATCTTTAGCCGCTTCACAATTCCTTCACATGAACCATCAAGCAAATCCAATGGACTTAGACTGTCATGCTTGGATTGTAATTTACCTTTTCAGAATAAAAGGCACACTAGGCAAAGATTTAAAAAACACTACCTAAATCATTTCATACTTTCTTTAAGCACCACTACAACTTTCCTATTCTTCCCAAATTTGGTACCAAGGTCAATTATATCCTTAGGTCATCCTAAAAGGCCTTAATCAGACACCCAAATTCGATAGTTACACATTCTCTGGGTGCATCACACCTAAGACGACCATTTTGCAAAGCCAAAGACTATGAGGTAATTTACCTAGGACTTATGTGGAACCCAATGGATTATGATGCATATCTGGAAGTGGTTGGTTTATATTTAAACCCAAACCTATTATGCAAACTATGATATAGAATATTGGACTCAATTTGACAAAATTTGGGAGCTATAAAGGAAATTACAAAACTAGGACATTTCAACTAGTATATTTCCAAGCAAATCCAAATGAAACTGGAAGATCATGAATTGCAAGTCTAGGGCTTGGGATGGGCTCAATTTTTTCTTATGTACTAGCAACAACCTTTATAACAACAATTGGAGGGGCAGAGCTTGGTATAGTACAATGAAACTAAAAACTAGTCAAAAATTGATAATGACTAGAGCATAGGAGGAAAAATACAATAGAATATAAATTTTCTACATAATGGAAGCATGACACTGAAACTTATTATTCAACATGACATGGATTACATATCAGATCTATAATTATAAAAGCCACACAAGACTGGATAAACACCATCAACATTCAAAACTACAACCAGTTCCCTGGAAAATTAAACAACTCTTGAACTCGAACTGTTGGAGTCTTAACACATTATCTGGATTTCGAATGGCATGCAATAACATGAAAGACATACAATAGAACTTAATGAGAATGTATGAGTTCCCTCTCCTCAATCTCTTGTTAATTCCTCAACTGGTTTGATGGATAGAAGGGGCACATCTCCCAACTGATGACTAGGGGCACATCTCCCAAGCCTTGAAAAGCTCAGAGCTCTTCATTGCAAAAATCAATACAGGAAAAAGATGGCAATGGGTGCACTCAACCCCTTTTATAAGATTTGTTATCTTCTTAGATAATACGCATTGCATTGGACCTCTAGCCTCATACATTGCACCCTCCTTGACTAAATTTGGACTTGCGGCTTTATGAGACTTTTTCCTTGTTTTCTTGACTTTCCTTCTTTAGTCTGCTTTTCCTTTATTTATGTTTCTTTCCTATTTTTTTGCTTTCCTACTTTTCAATGCTTTCTCTTCTTTTCAGTGGATTTCTTGCTTTTCATTTCTTTTCTTCCATATTTCTTTTGGAATACAACTCATAGGGTCCACCTAACCTCCTATCACCCTCCTAGGCCACCTAAGCATTTACAACTCATCAAGTAATTAATAAATAATTAAATATTCAAACTATAGGTTACATTCTTCTCCAATGTTTAATTTCATTAACTTAATAATCCATCGACTAAAATTAATCCCTCAACAATTTTTTTTAATTTCAGCCTAAAACCATGGGGATTGAATGGGTTAGAAGGATGATCATAGAGCCTATAAAGTGGGGACATTACAATCCTCCCCTCCCAAGATTGCTTTCCCTCAAGCAAATGAAAACATGGGGGATGGAGAACATGTGCACTGCCTCAAAACTACTACTGCAAAAGTATATTGGGATTCATATGAATCTCTCCTCCATAATAGATGACCCCACCTATGGTCTCACATTGTTCTCTTTGGATCAAGTCATTCAATGGAACACATGCAAAATTGTGTTTAGAATACTCTACTACTAATTGATCTTTCGAAGCAATCATTTGAATCTTCTATCAAAGGGAGAAATGCACATGCCACTACATTATTTTCAATCCCACTTGTATGCAAAATCATAACTATGGGTGTATTCCTCACTTACCAATTCAAAGATATTCTCAGTTGTTTTTTCTTGTGGTATACCAGGAGGAAGGTTCCCAAAACCCTTCTCCTTCCACCTTCTTCCACCTCGCTTAGTGTCAACAAAAAAGATTATTTTGAAGGCTCCCAAAACACCAAGCAAGAAGATAGTGTGTCCATCCATCATAAGAGTTCCCATGTAGGAAACTAAACCATTTCTCCTCATAGATATACTTTTGGAAGCTTAGGATGACTCTTCCCGTAGGATCCATTGATCTTGTTGCATTCCTCTCAACGTTTCGGTCCCTTGGAACAACTTGTCATTTCAAAGGATATTAGGATCCCATAAATATATTGATAGTGCATTACTATCAATGCCTCTTAGAACACTTAACATTTGATCCAATAGTATATAGGTATTCTCTTGTGCCATCAAATCTCTTTCTTGCACTATTTCATCCCATATTCCATGAATGTAAGTTGAACCTCTATTAGGTGGCTTGCCATGTGGAAGGTCTCCAATTACCTTCTTATGATTTAGTAGCAATCTCTTAGTGTCTTCAAGGTGTTGTGAAATATCTATGATGGTGACTTAAGTGGTGATGAGGCACTCAACATCCAATTCTATGTCTCCATTCCTCAAGATTGATCTCATACTATGTGAAGACACCACTTGATTAGGGTAGGTGTTGATGCCTTGCAAGACTATCTCCTTCCCATTAGAATATTTGAAGCTTCTAAGTATGCATGCTTTCACAATATTCTTGACAGAATATTTGAATCTTATTTGAGGCACCTTATAATTCATGGAATACTCTCCAATGGAGTACATCCATTGTAGTCTCGACACCAAGTTAGTGTTGGAAACATTAACAACATAAAAACTATTTGTCATGTTATGATATCCTATGGTTACTTGCAACTTTGGAATCCATCTAGTGCAATCCATGGACTTATTACTTGGTATGATGGCAATGAAACATTTAAAGACTTTAGTAGGCAACTTCCTTCTCTCCACCAAATCCAAATCAATGAAGTTATGAGTAGAACCTCCATGAACCAAAATTTTAACTCCTTGTCCCTAAACAACTCTTTTGAATCTGAGAGTGTGGAAGCGAGGTAATCTTGTCATGACTACAATCTTGCCACTTGTGGTAGTTTTTCTTCATCTACTATCTTATAACCATTATCTGCTTCAACTAGTTCTGCCTCCTCTTACTCCTCAACTTTGCTCTCTGAGAAGACCTCCATGTAATGTGCCTTTCACTAAGCACAATTGTGGCCTGGAGCCCATGGTTCCTTGAAAGAGAAACATAGCTCTATCCTCCTTAACTCATCTCAATCTTTGAAAGTATTCTCCCTCTTGAAATTTTCTATTGAACCCTTTTGGAGAGGTTTCTTTTCCATGAATTTGGTTGGAATATTTTTTTTTGGGGGGGGGGGGGAATCTTGTTCTTGGTATGACATCATGTAGATCTCTTATTTTGCTCATTGTAGCCTACAAATTAAATGATCTGTAGGATTTAACCAACCCTTTCAATTGCTATGTTAATTCTCATGTGAATAAAAGGATCAAGTGAGCTTTGGATATGCCTATGACCATCATAGCTATCTTTTGGAACTCATAAATATATACCTTAGAATTTCATGTATGTCTTAGATGATTTAGCTCTTTGCAGGAGATTTCAGGATCTTTCTAGTCAAATATATATACCAATCTTTTAGTGAAACCGTCATAGGTTGTCACCTGATCATGACCTAGAGTCCTCATGCCATGGAACCACAAGTCATTTGCCTCTCCATCAAGATGTATGGTATCCATTTTTGATAGAATCCCTTTTAGCCATGGGGTTCAATTGGAAGTACGTATCTAATTTCTGGATCCATGAGTTGTTAATGCATTTTGATGAACCATCAAAATATGGCAGATAAATCTTACCACTGGCATTCTTCAACTCAATATTGTGAGCAAGCATCATATTTCTCCCTATTGGATTGACTTTGTATTGGACTTCACAAAAGTCCTTGAAAGGAAATGCTCTCCTACAATCTTTACTCAGATGTTGATATTCTACATAGCTATCATCTCGTGTAGCAATTATTTCATTCTGAAACTTTGGTTCCTCTCTGTGTTTTTCAATTAATTTAGGCATGGTAGGTCGTGGTTGACTCCTTATATCACTCTTGAACTCATGAGGTCGATTGCAAGGCCCTGTTTTTTAAAAGAGGGTCTCACCACTACTACTCCCTTATCCGTCCTTGTTTCCCAATTACTTGGATAGGAATTCTCTAGTCTCTTTCCTCGACCAAATTATATTTCTGGGATATCTCTTGCATTCCTTTTAGCATGCTCTAGACAAAATATATGAATTCATCCTTTCCATATGTGTTCAAAAACTCTCTTTCTCCTTGGATCTTTCCTTCAATGAAGTCAACCTCTTCTTCTTCTACAAGGGGATTTTCTATATTTTTCCCTTTAGGATATGGATTTATCTTTGGACTCATCAATGATAACCATGAGCATGTTTAGAGGACCATGCTCTTATACCACTATAATGTACCTTTTAAGAATAAAAGGAACATTAGGTAAATATTTCAGAAACACTAGCTAGATTGTTTCAAACTTTCTTCAAGCACTACTAAACCTTTCTAATTCTTCACAAAATTGGCACTGAGATCAAATAAAATCTTAGGAAATCCTACAACATCCTTAATCAAACACCCAACTTCGAGAGTTGCACATTCTCTGGGTGCATTACACCTGGGATGACCCTTTGGCAAAGCCAAAGACTCTGAGGAAATTTACCCAAGACTTATGTGGAACCCAATGGATTCTAGTGTAGGTCTAGAAGTGGATGGTTTGTATCTAAACCCAACTATACTGTGTAAACTCTGATATAGAATATTGGACTCGATTTGACAGAATTTTGGAGCTAAAAGGAAATTACAAAAGTAGGACTACTCAACTAGTCTATTTCCAAGTGAATCCAAACGACACTAGAAGGTCATGAATTACAAGTTTGAGTCTTGGGATAGGATTGAATTTTTCCTATATACTAGCATCAACCTTCAGAGCAATAATTGGGGAGGGGAAAAAGTCACTATATTACTTTGAAACTGAAAACTAGTGAAAATTTGACAATGACTAGAGCAGAGGAGAAATATACAATAGAATATATGTTTTTTGCAGAATGGAAGCATGACACTAAAAAATATTATCCAAGAGGAAATGGATTATGTATCATAGTTGTAATTATAGCAGCCACACCATACTCGATAAGCACCATCAACATTTAAAACTAAAACCAGCTCGTTGGAAAATTACACACAACTCTTGAACTTGAACTATTGGAATATTCACACACTATTTGGATTTCGAATGGCCTACAATAACCTCAAATACTTGGAATAGAAATCAATGATAATGGATTAATTCCTTCTACTTAATATCTATGCAATTCCTCAACTGGTTTGGCTCATCTTTCAAGTCTTGAAAAGATCAGAGCTCTTCAATTAAAAAATCAATACTGGCAAAAGATGTCAATGGGTGTGATCAAACCATGTTTTAAGTTTTGTTAGCTTCTTAGATAAGATACCTCTTGGATAAGATGCATTGCATTGGACCTATAGCCTCATCCATTGCGCCCTCCTTGACTAAATTTGGACTTGCAACTTTATGATACTTTTTCCTTGGTTTCTTGCCTTTCCTACTTTAGTCTATTTTTTCTTGATTTCTATTGTTTTCCTGATTTTTTTTTGCTTTCCTTATTTCTGGCCACTTTCATGTTTTCAATGCATTTCCTACTTTTCAGTGGCTTTCTTGCTTTTCACTACTTTTCTTCTAGATTCCTTTTGGAATACAACCCATAGGGTCCACCTAATCTCCTATGCACCCTCCTGGGCCACCTAAGCATTTACAACTCATCAAGCATTTAATAAATAATTAAATATTCAAACTATAAGTTGCACTCTTCTCCAATGTTTATTAAATTAACTTAATAATCCATAGGCCAAAATTAATCCCTAACCAATTTTGTTTAATTTCTTCCTGAACCCATGGGGATTGAATGGGTTATAGAGATTATCTTGGAGCCTCTAAAGTGGGGACATTACATGGAGGCACTGATGTCTCTCATGCCTCAAAATAATTGGGTAGATAATCAACCATCACATCCAAGTTCATGAGAATGCACTCTGCCATGAACTATCACTCCAATGTTTCTTCCCAAATATCGATACACATCACTTCATGGACTACAACTTTCTTCCACCAAGTCTCGTACTTGGAGGTTCCAACTTGTCATAAGTACTTTGTTGCACCTATACTTCACAACTTTTCTTCATTTCCGGTTTCTTTTGTCTTGCAAGGTAAAAGGTTGCCACTGAAATGACTCTTTTTAATCCAGTAAGTCTACCAAATCTGCAAAAAAAATGCCTTTCCTCCACACCTAGGGAAACAAGTGTGCACCAATGTCATTGTTTCCTTCAACATGTTTCCAAACCTCCTTTCCAAATCTATTCCCTATCACGCCCAAGGTGTCACTCAACTCTTTTATCTCGGTGGCTCATGCTACTTCACAAGTTCGATCTGTGCAAGTCAAAAACCATCATGGTCTCTTGGCTGGCTCTCTCACTACATTTTTCCTGTCCACTTAGCCGAGTGTGTTCCCCTTTTACTGAATGCACACTCAAAATCCACGCACCAAATTCCATCCAAATTCTTAGGTATGATGAGCCCACACAAAGGATCATGCACAGATACTTCCATTGTATCCAACTAACAATTGTCATGGCTAACACAATCATTCTCGCCCAAGGAGAAAACTTACATTTACAACAGATGTGACCATCTTACTTGTCAAATTGAACCACCTCCCATTCTAAATCATAAAGTTGTCTGCATATTTTTTCTTGGTCGTTTCCTTCACGTTATGCAATCAACACTTATAACTACGTCAGAACTTGCGCTTCCAGAAAAGTAGCTTCTCCTTTGGGTGCCATCATGCTTTTGTTGAGTCACCTCATATGCCTTAAATAGTTTTCCAAGGCACCAATGCACTGGAACCTAAAGGCTTGTTGCTCCACTTTGCCGCCAACAAACTGCCATTTTTCGTATGCACACTTTATTCTTCTTATGAAGCATGCCTTCCTTTCTGATCAACCCTCCATAGTCTTGGCACCTCTGCTGGTATCGTAGGTTTTGTTGCTCGACCAAAGCAGTGAGCCTCTCAGTCTCTTTTGATTAGTCTAAGGGGGTTGAAAAGTGGATGCCCATGCCACTACTAATAGTGAAGCCGCTAGACCAACCGGTATAAAAAAAACAAGCCTCCTTCTAGCTGAGATCTCATGAGTTCCTTCATCAAACCATTATCCACCAAAGGTTATCGTCCTCTATCATACGAAAAATATGAATGCTCACGTTTACAAGAGTGCATCACACTTTGACCCATGCGCATGGATTCCATCACATGCCACTACACTCCAACTACGTCAAGTAGTTCCCAGCCATCATAGAAGATCCCATCATCCAAATGAGTCACCAAATTATTCGTCAAGTTCTTTTTGGCTCACTTCCCTTGGCTGCATCCAAGGTACACACATGTGAACTCAAAGTCTATCTAACTTCACTTTAGAAATCTCAACGAATATTCTCACCTCCATGCATAAGTGAGTATGGCTTCATCTCTCCTAAGATATCGCCCACTTCACTGAATGATCCTGATTTTGGCATCAGTTGCATCTGAGTCTTTGCTTGGACTGCTATCTCTTCTACTTGTTCACTCCAAGCTTCAAACCATTCATGGCCCTGCATCAACCCTGCATCAACAACAACTCTTTGTCCCTTATGTCCAAGTCTTCTTTCATGCCTTTCATCTTGGATCCTATCTTTTCTTTTGAACCTATGGCATGTTCACACACTTCACACCAACGTTGTGAAGCCTTGTGTTTTGTTGCACATATGTCTTCTCTTGTTCGAAGTGTTCAAAACATTTCTTCCACAGATGCACTTTAGCCTTCTCATGGAATACTTATCTGCATACACACTTCCCAATCATTGATTCAGTCACTGCCGCAACTCCAAGAGGTGCACCCATCTTCGTCTAACCAACACAATACACCAAACTTCCAACTAAGTTGAAAGTGGTGAAAAGTTCACTTTCTACTTTGATACCAAATTTTCTAAAAAATTTCACTCTCATACCAATTGTCACGACCCTAGGAGTAGTGCCACAATATTTCCATTTTCAACTCCAAGGTACATGCGACACCAACATGCCTCACCCACAAGGGTTTGACCTACTTGCAACTATTACACCTGGACTGCACCTCTTCACTCAAGGTTTTCCCATAACTACACCTTAAGCTACAAACTATTAGGTCATTGCAATCCCCTACTCAATTTACTCACCCAATTATTGCTTGCACTACAATAGTTTAACACTTAGACAATTATATGATTAAGCATTACACATGAACATCAATATACAAGTATGCAACAATATACACAATAGACAACAAGCATGGTGGTTCCCAAACTATGTACCCAAATTCATTATGAAGAATGTTGCATATGGTACAAGATACAACAAAGGAGTGCACCCAATGTGGAAAACACTCAGACACATATATACAACAGATCCAAGATGATGCCCATACAAATATCTATCTCATATAGTTTAGGAAACCATAAGACTTCCCTCACTATCTGCACATCCAACCTCTATTGTGTCTATGTAACTGCCTCAAAACACATCCCAACTTCTCCACTACATGAAGCATTGCGTACTTTATTACTCTTGCTAAGAACTAAGTCTTCCCATCCGACTTGACTACGTTCATCACTCGATGCGCCCAAGGTACACTACTCGTTCTTGAAAAAATATTCTTGGAAGTGCGGCTAAGTCGTACTAAACCCAGTAAAGTGCACCCAACTCATTCTACTTTGTTCTGACAAAGTGCACCTATAAGTGTGCATGACCCATACTATTTAGTCCCTACAAATTGCACCCAAGTCATGCTACTTTGTCACAATAAACTCCACCCAACTCACATTGCTCTATTCAAGCAAACAATGCCCAACTCATGCTACTTCATCCCGAAAGACAATTCCCAACTCACGTTGTTATGTTTCGACAAACTATAGTACCCAACTTGTGCTACTTCATCCCAGTAGACTGCGCCCAACCCATGCTACTTCATCCTAATAGATTGGGCCCAACACATGCTACTATGTCTTGAAATACTACATCCAACTCATGTTTCTCTCTCCCAACATATTGTACCCGATTTGTGCTATTGATTTCGATGGATTGCGCTCAATTCATGCTACTACGCCCCGATGAAGTGCACCCAAGATGTGCTACTTTCTGCAAACTAATTTTTCTTAGATTTTTGCTTAAATGACTTGAAAGACTTTTTCTTTGCACTCCACTTATATTAACATGGTGTTCCCTTTCCAAGGGTCTCCCAACATCAACGTGTGCCCAAATCTCAAGTGTGCTCAAGCCGACATGAACCCAACACACACATGTGTGCTCACTCAACAAAAGTGCACGAGTTGACATGCACCAAACTGTCGCAAGTGGACAACATGCTCCACAAGTAAGTGTTAGCTTCGCAAGTTGATCCAATGGGTGGGTGATTTGGGTCCATTTTACCCAAGTCTCCTGTCCCCATCCATCATGTCTCTACAATACAAATTTTCACTTAGTATTTTTAGAGTGCATAGATACCATGCTCTCGTCATGCCTTTGCACCCTACCTTAAGGCATGTCTATGTCTGCACAAGTTGAGTGTGCCCAACTCCACTCTAAAACTCCATCGCATCTGCATGAGCCTTTAGAAAATATTTCAAATGCTAAGAAAGATAAACTTTCCAATCATAGACAAGAACATACCGAAAAGAAGATCCAAGAATTTTTGCAAAAAAATCTCTTTATTCAAATATCTAGAGCCAAGAGTACAAAATTTCTCGATGGGATACAATGAGGGGGGTATATTCTTTATATATCTTTCAAGAGACACAAAATATAATTTACTTTTTCATCAAATGGTTGAGATCACTTTTACATGGATCAATACATGGATCAACATGACTAAGTCAAGAGGGGGGCGAATTACCTCATAAAGCACATTTTTACAACATGATAAATCATTATTTTTGCAATTTTGACACTTAAGAGATATGGGGGGATCATTCCCCCCCACCCCATACATATTTCTAAAGATACAACTTGATTTACACACTTTTACTTTGGTTATTTTGTCCAATTTCTCCCTATGGGGAACATCCCCCCTAAGAGAGCCAAGAAAATAAACCCGAACATCAAACTTACTGAAATGTATGCAAATATTTCTAGAGAGCCATACTAAATCATTTAGAGAAATCCCCTTTCCATTTCCTTAACCACACAAACCAAATCAATTTCTTAAGTGATTTCTTAGTTCATTTTTTAGTGGTACATCCTCCGAAAATAATAATCATCATCATAACTTCGTTCAATATGAGAACTAGGGAAAACTGTCTGCATAGAAGTGTAGGGAGACATAGTGGAATGGTACAAGTGACTACTCATACCCTTTGGAGAACTGTGGCGCCCTAGGAGAACCATAATAATTGCAATCTGTGATAAAAAAATATGATCTGACCAATAATAAAGTGATAATAATCACTGACCATGAAACCTGGGGCCAAACTTTGAAAACTGAAAGCACGGTATTGGTCATGGGCATGTCTAGAGCAAATATAAGCACTATCAAATTTTTAGCCACTGCCTTGGGAACCGTGTTTGACATGGTCAACTAGGTTGACTATGTCAAAATAACCAAATTGAAAGTGAGATATTGAGCTGAAATGAACCTGCATACATCCAAGGTAATAATTGCTCCAAGATGTATATTAAAACCCAACTTAAATTATGCCATTCAGAATCATGGTGATAATAATAAATAATAATAACAATCAATAAGATATACTTGTGTCTTTGAGGAATCATTGAATCCTCTGAAAGTCTCTTGTATATGCCATGTTTACAAAGTTTAAACAATTTTCTAATGTTGGGTGAAGGTGGAAAACAAGGGTAAGGTAAAAGGGAAATGACTTATAGTTGATTTTGACCATATGATATCTCCGAATGATGACAAGTACACACAACCACAATGACATATGCACGACGAATAAACAATAGGGAATGGTGGTGTCTCACAAGTGAATGAGTGGATTTGAAAAGACTCCATTCAACTTTAATAGCATGTCTATAGCTCACATCCAATCTAACAATCAAGCTCCTTGAGGATCTTTTCTAGGACCCTTGCATTGAGTACACAAGAAACTGTAGTGAATAGATCCTAGGCACACTTAGAATTGGTTGTACCTTACTCCATCTCACATCAAAACCCGTAGACTCTGTGAGGAATTAATCATTACATTTTAATAACACGACCACTGAGTATTTAGATTTTGCATTTATTTATCCATTGCTTTATTTGGGCCTTTCATAATTTCATTTCATATCCCTTTTTGAGTTGTGTCTCAAGATACAGTTTGCAAATTTATTTGGGGGCTTTCATTTCTCAATATATAGCATATAACACATAATGCATGTGATAATGGTAGACATATTGCTTCAAGTTTTAGCTAACACTCTTTGGGAAACTAGAGGGGAATATCCACAGCCAATACCAAACATCAGGGGCAACCGACCAGAGAGGTCAAGTCTTGAAAAACCAACTCGCCTAAGCTCAAGAACCAACACCAGCGGGTTCTCCTGGCCCAGAAGGATCAAAGCTTCAGTAAGTTTTGTTGCACAATTAAGAGTCGAGAAACAAAACAGCATGGGATCCATCATGCATAAGGGTCAAAATGGGGAAGATGATCTTCAATCTCATAGGTCACAGTCAATCACAGGTCGTGGGAGGAAACTCAATTATGGATGAACTAGATGGATGGGGACAAGTGATCCATGGAACCATCAAAGCACTAAGGTTTAAAAGTTGTGTAAAGCATGGCATAAGAAATAGTCTTCTACATCATATTCTTTAATAATTCTCAACAAAAGTTTAAGCATCAATATACATATAATACAGACATAGGTCACCATAATCATCATAGCAAAACAAGTCCAAGGTGTTAGTATACATTAGAGAGCAAAATCCTACCAAAGAGCCATATACATGATCTCACCATATATATGTCTCTATCTGATATGCCCATCTGTAAACTATGTACCATATATGTTGGTCTACTAGAATGAACTAGGTCACCACTGAATTCATCTTAAAGGACAAGAAGATCTCATTCCTAGTAGGGAAATACTTTGTATATGCTACTGAACATAGGATCTAAATGGTTCATGTTGTAATGATGATCCATGTTGTTTCCCCATCTGATTATCTAGCTCAAAAAAATAAAGATATCAATCTGCATGCTGCATCATGGTAGCCTAGCTACAATATATGTGATAAAAATTCTATTTGTTTATTTCCCTAGGAGGTCTTCATCACTTCACCAGTGCATAAGGGACACATCTACTAGACATCTACCACTTACTACGTTTGTCTTCATGCATTTTGGTGCTCCAAGGATCAATCCCTGTAATTTAGGAACCCACTCGGAGTGTCACCAGTAGTATCCAGTTGTTGACTCTAGTAGGTATTTAGTGATGTTTAGTAGTGCTCTGATCCCCATCACTTAGATCACTTCCAGTGTCTCTAGTGCCAATTTGCATGATTCAAGGGAATATAGGCACCTTTGTTCACCTACCCTGTTCAATTAACTGGTTGTGAGCCTTTGTTCATATACCCGTCTTCAATTAACTGGTTATTAATTATTTTAGTGATCCAGAGTTGCACTAATTACCTCTAGTTGTGCTTTTCCCACACTGTGTAAGCTCCTAAAGTCAGTCTAGGTTGGTAGATTAAACTGCCTCTTCAGAAGTTCAAATTATTCCTTAATGGTTGTATTATATATTCACCCATAATGTGAATATTATTGTAATGGAAGGTTTCTCATATTGTTCAGCAACTCATTGTGTAATAGCAATCATTATTCGTCTCTATATTTTTCTTATGCAATATATGTGAAGACTATTTCTGTTCCAAGATCTGTCTGTTAGAATCTAATACGGTATCAAAGCCTGGTCAGGCTATTCAAATATCCCTTGGCTACTTCCATTGATGCACCAAAAGCAGTTGGGCTCCACATAATTCCTGGAATAATTGCATTGCTCCATGTGGATTATGTATAGAGAAGTCTATCCATTATTAAATTGAGCACATAGATCCATGGACCAACACACAACTCACAAGATAGATCATACAATTTACTCAACAATTGAAGAATGAAACAATACAAAAATGGCTTGCAGCTATGAATGCTTTCATCAAAGTAATTAGATAATAATTACAATGAAGTACAATGGCTAAATAGCCACATGCAATTCGAATCCATGTGAGGAAATTTGAATTGATTGGAGTTTGCTTGACTGAATGGTTAACTGACCTTTTCTAAATCATTATCGGATTTCATCGGAGTTCAAAATCCAAACTCAAGTGTCCAATTCAGTGTTGACTAGTCTAACTGGCAGAGGTAGGTGAGTAAATGCGCCTCACCTGCATGCAACCATGCAATCCTAGTGCTAATTGAGTAGAATTGAGTGTAGGGAACTAGAAATGAAAGCAACTAACTCCTAACTAAGCTTGACTAGTCACCAACTGAGCTGAACTAATGGAGGTTGGTATCAACACTCCCAGTGGCTCCTAATTTGTAGAGATTGATCTAGGAGGCTCCTAAACTAATGCGTGCAAGTGCAATCGGTGGAAGTTGGCCTCAATTAGTGTTTCCCACACTTTAGTAACTGGTGCATGTGCCCCAATTAAGCCAAATGGACCCAATGGTGCTAGTGACTAAAAATAGACTGAAAGGACTTCCGATTTAGACATGACTCATGATTTAGACATAATGACCAATTGGACAAGGGAAGATTAATAATCCTAACACCCCCCCTGAATGCTAACTTGGACAATTTGTGGGCCTTGGTAACTAACACCATAGGTCACCCATTACAACAAGTAAAGTAAAGTAACTACTCAACACAAGGAGATAGTGAAAAAACCACATGGGAAAAAATCCCCCCCTCTAACTAAGCAGATAGAATCAGGATTCAAGTTTGAAAAACTTGAAAATGTGCCGCTGCAATCTCTGTGACATAGCAGAGTAGCATGCATGATGTTTTGTGCACAGGTATCCTGGGGCCTGACATGTAGAATTCTCCATCTTCTCCCAAAATGACGATGGAAGGGAGGAGGAATGTAACCTTTGCCTCTTACTGGATGAAGAGGTGTACGATTCACTCTATTCATCTTAATCTAGTGAGACTAATCCCTTTCCATGTAGAATCTTACAATAATTCTATTACATCTCTTTGAAGGTGGTAAGATTGCATGACATAGCGCAAGGTTCTTTCCCTTCTGAGTGTCAGATGGGTTTCCAGTCATCTTCCTAGCTTCCAATTTGGAAGTAGGGACTGGATCTGGGTCTGAATCACCCTGAATCTTAATCTCATAAATTGATACAGCCGGATCTACAATACTAGTGGAAACTGCAAAAGAAGTAGATGAAATGTTTTTACCTTCCCTTGCAAGTGGCTGTTGAGACTACACTAGTTCTGAAAATGGCATGAAGTGTGAGAACTCGTATGCCTTGGAAGCATGATTTGCAACACCCTTTGCTATGATGTTCCCAGTAGAGATATATGTGATCTCCACTGAGTCAGGACCAAATATGACTCGCTTTGGAGAGCCAGTACAAGTCATCTGGTATACAAATAACAAGTTTGCAGCTAGGGAGGGAACATAAAGCACATCTTTGAACTTTCCATGTTCAAGCTTGATAGAGCCCTTCCCTTTGGTTTGAACTTTACTGTTATTGCCCATCTAAATACTAGGACCATCAAAAGACTGCAAAGAAGAGAATGATTCTCTGGATGCAACCATATGAGTGGAAACTCCAGAATCAATGAGGAAGGCATGTGTTGTTGAGAAGCTAGCCTTCAATGCATGGCATGTCTCTTCATATTCTTCAGTTTCTTCTCTATGGTCAGCCTTCCTTGCACTAGCAGGTATAATAATGTTATTTTTCTTCAGAAGAAGAGACATCTCATCCATTTTTCTTCTCATACAAGTGCTTTCTGGATGAAAGCCCCTTCCACAGTAAGAACTAAGTGTCTTTCCTTTGCCATTCGTCTTGCTTCTCTTCGAACCTGAAGGCTCTTTTGATTGCTCTTTCTCTACAGAAGACTCATACTTTTGCTTCCCTTTATCATTCGCTACCTTAGGTCCTCCTACAACAAGTGCTTGATCTCTAGAAGATCGAATGATCCCCATTTGGATCAACTTGTCATGCTCCTGAGTGAGAGATTCAATGAAAGAGTTAAGAGTAGGCATCTTCCAGTTTGGAGTAGAGAGCTTCACAGAATGAAATGTTGATATAAAGACTGAATAGTCTGCACCAAGTTTGGAGAGAATGGCAAGGATGAGTTGATCATCCTCCTTCTCAACCTTGCACGGCTTCAATTGGAACACTAGATGCTTGAATTTTGTGAAGAAGTCATTTAGTGTTTCGAAATTGGCTGGATGGAGAGAGATCAGCTCATTCTCCAGTTATTAGATCCTCAGATCATCCTGCTTGTCAAATAAGGAATCAAGCTTATTCCAAAACTTTTTGGGATTCTTCAATCCATTGATGTGGAAGAGAAGGTCTCGTGAAATTGAGAGGCATAAGCATATGTAGGCTTCATCAATCCTATTGCAATACTTTTCTTTGTCAACATAATGAATTAGCTCTTTCTCTATCTCCATTGTGAGTCTGAAGAGTCTTTTGGAGCGTAGCTGCATCTCCATGTCCTCCTTCCACCGGTAGTAGTTGAAAGGAGTGAGAAGTTCCATTGTAGGAGCCATTTAGAATGAAAAGAAGAGGACTAAGCTGCTGTAGCGAATGCAGTGAAGGAGACTGAGCTGCTTGTAGTGAATGCAATGAAGGAGAGTGATAAATCTATAAATCACACAATCAAACAGATAAAATAAGTTCGACAGTCTACACTTTTGGGATTTTCACCACACCTAGCATAGTTGATCAAGCAAGCTTGATCAACAATTCCTTTACTTGGGATATTAAGTGGTAAATTCTCCACTTCTGGTGCAGTACTAGAAGGAGCAAATTTGCTCAATTTTTTTTGATCCAAGTATGGATCTATAGTAGGAGAAGCACCTTGTCCTGCCGAGGCTCTGAGACCATATTAAATTGAGCACATATATATGTGGACCAACACACAACTCACAAGATAGATCATACAATTTACTCAACAATTGAAGAATGAAACAGTGCAAAAATGGCTTGCAGTTGTGAATGCTTTAATTAATCAAAAGTAATTAGATAATAATTATAATGAAGTGCAATGGCTAAATAGCCACATGCAATTCGAATCCATGTGAGGAAATTCGAATTGATTGGACTCTACTTGAATGAATGGTTAACTGACCTTGTCTAAATCATTATCAGAGTTCAAAATCCAAATTCAAGTGTCCAATTCAGTGTTCACTAGTCACAACTAACTGAGGTAGGTGAGTAAATGTGCCTCACCTGCATGCAGCCATGCAATCCTAGAGCTAACTGATTAGAACTGAGTGTAGGGAACTAGAACTGAAAGTAACTGACTCCTAACTGAGCTTGACTTGTCACCAACTGAATTCAACTGATGGAAGTTGGTATCGACACTCCCATTGGCTCCTAATTTGTAGGGATTGATCTAGGAGGCTCCTAAACTGACGCATGCAAGTGAAATCAGTGGCAGTTGGCCTCAATTAGTGTTCCCCACACTTTAGTAACTAGTGCATGTGCCTCAATTAGGCTAATTGGACCCAATGGTGCTAGTGACTGAAAATAGACTGAAAGGACTCCCAATTTAGACATGACTCCTGATTTAGACACAATTACCAAATTGGACAAGGGAGGATTAATAATCCGAACATCCATGTGTGCTCCACCCAAAAAATGTGCTTATTGTCGAAGTAGAGGTTGATTTGTCTAACAAAAAAATTCTTTCTAGTCAGGGATAATTTTAGCGGGGGGGGGGGGGGGGGGGATTTAGCCCATGGGCTATTTTTCCATGTTTTTCTCCTAAAAAGATTCGCCATTTTTCATTTTTGGAAGCCTTATTTCACCTAATTTTGATGGGGTAAAATTTTTTCTCTCTAAAAATCGACAAATTATTATATAAACGATATAAAATCCTTGGAAATTAAAAAAAAATTGAAAAATATCGCCAAACATTTTATAGTTTCCGTTTCAAGTACTAGTAATATTTGCCAACATTTATACACTTTTTAAAGAAGTATGGTTCCTTAAAATCATCCACGTTTCTAGTTTTGTGCATGTATTCAGTTCTCTCACCAATAGCGCAACAACAAAGCATGGATATATGTAAGATAGTAACCTTGACTTCCTTTAATTATCATGAATGGAAATCCAAGATTGAGATACTATTGTGCAACAAAGGTCTCTACAGAGCTACTATGGCCTTAGAAATTGAGCCTAATGCAGTTGTTGAGAAAGCAAGGTGGCATAACAAGAAGGATGAAGCTTATTGCTCGCTTTCTCTCTCTCTCTCTCTCTCTCTCTCTCTCTCTCTCTGTAACTTATTTTCCATATTGATGGATTAACATGACCTAATGAATTGTGGATCAAACTTTAATCCCTCTTCGAAAAGAAAGATGAACTTAGAGGACATCAATTGGAGAATGAGTTGATCTCATTGAGACTACGTGAATTCAAAACCATTGAGGAGTTCATCACCAAGTTTAAATCAATAGTTATTTTTCTCAAGTAGTGTGGAATTGAAAAGAAGGAAGAGCAATTAATCCTCTCCATCCTATCCAAGATGGGTCCAGAATACTCATTTTTTGTGTCAACATTCCATGCTACTAAGATTGTAGTTCGAAATTGGAGGATCCCATCCCTCGATGCATTCATAGATTCTCTCAATCAAGAGAAGGTTAAGCTAATTCAAATGAGGACTCTCAAAACCTCAAAGGATCTTGTGCTTGTAGCTCTTGAAATTAAAAATTTCAAGTCCAAAGGAAAGCTAAAAGTGAAGGAGAAGAAGACAAAGTTATACTCCAAAGATGAAGGTTTTTACTCTATTGATGAAGGCTCAAATTCCAAGAAGAAGGGAAACAAGAAAGGAAGATCAAAGTGTAACTATTGAAACAAACCTTCTCACAATGAAAAATCTTTTTTTAAAAAGAAGATGGACATCATGACTCAATTTCTTGAAAGGAACAACATTGGCGTTCCATATTTTGCAAGAAAAGAAGGAAGGAAAAATTATGTTGATCCCCATGGGCACTATCTCACTATGCAATTCAAAGGTAATGATTGTCATGATTTGGTTGCTAGAATAAATTATTTTCCTGATATCTATGATTTTGATACTCATTCTAATATATAAGAATCTGAAATCTGCTTGCCTCCATTGGAAAAGATACCTATCAGTCTCTCAATCTCTTAGAGCTATCTCCTCTCAATACTAGTTTTTTATCACTGGTTGCTTACTTGCCTTCATAAAACTCTTTCAAAATCCATTCAGATTATTCTTTCTCTGATTTAGAATATTAGATGCAGGTTATGACACCCCTATCCCATCCATTTGATGCTCATAAGACCCTACAACTCCCAGATTCTTCAGTTGCTAAACTAGACAATTTCATTGTTTCCTATATTGTATCACTCGTGAAAGTTGTTATCATGTCTTTGTTTTCTATCATTGGTTGGTTTTCCCTATCATTGGTTATATGTGGGTTGCTATTAAAAACATTTAGATCTGATATAACCTTTGTTTGGTCGAATTTTAGATCCTTATACTCTCCATATTTTCCAAATTATCAATGTAGACTAGTTGCACCTAGTTTTCCTACTGTGACTCAAGCGGATTTTGGAGCCACTATACCTTGGTTGTTTGCTACTCCATATGAATTAATTTACGATATTTCAGAACCTCATAAGTTCTATTACAAAATTAGAAAGGTTTCACATCAGTTTGGAAAGAAGGTTCATGATTGGGTTCACCATTATGCAACTACACTAGAAATTGAGCCTGTTGGTTTCATTGATGTTCTGTGGTTAGGATATGATTGCACATATCTCTTATCCATATCTAATTTTATGTTCATATATGATATTTTATGTTGTCACATCAAGAAGCACTCATATGATTCTTCTTCAACACCAGAAGATGACCTTCTAGGGGTTTCTCCTTGTGTTTTTTGTCTACATAACATTGGAAAACTTATACATGATCAAGGCATCTACAACAAATCCACAAAGTTTTTTACCAAGAAGCAATACCTTCAACTTATTCAAGTGAGAACAAGATAGAGTGAAGAAATTCATTTAAATTCCGTGCATGTCCATTTTTTAGGAAACATTTTCCCCATGCGATTTTTCCTTTTTTCCTTACTTTGCCTTCTTTACATTTAGATTGTAATGGTGACATTTGGTCTTAGTTACTAGGGCTCAGGTTGTCCAAAGTTATGAATAAAGGGGGGTGTTAGGATTATTATTAATCCTCCCGTTGACCACATTAGTCTATTTGTTTATTTCCCTAGCTCGGGAGGTCTTCATCACTTCACCAATGCATGGGGGACATCATCTACTAGACATATACAACATGCATTTTGGGGCTCTAGGGATCAATCCCTATAATTTAGGAACCCACTCGGAGTGTCACCAACAATATCCAACAGTTGACTCTAGTAGGTATTCAGTCATGTCCAGTTATGCTTTGATCCCCATCAGTTAGATCACTTATAGTGTCTTTAGCCCTAGTTTGCATGATTCACTGGAATATAGGCACCTTTGTTCACCTACCCTCTTCAGTTAACTAGTTGTGAGTCTCTGTTCACCTACCCTCTTTAGTTAACTAGTTATTAACTATTTTAGTGATTCCGAGTTGCACTAGTTAGCTCTAGTGATGATTTTTCCACACCGAGTTAGCTCCTAAAGTCATAGGTTGGTAGATTCAACTGCCTCTTCAAGTATTCGAATTATTCCTTAATGATTGTGTTATATATTCACCCATAATATGAATATTATTGTAATGGAAGATTTCTCATATTGTTTTTCAACTCATTGTGTAATAACAATTATTCTTCTTCTCTATATTTTTCTTGTGCAATCTTGAGGTGTAAATTTTCCATGACATATAAAAAATTCAAAATGAAAAAATTTACATATCAAAAATTATAAATCTATACTTTATTATTTATCATTTATCTTTCCTGGGCTTAAACAATATTGTTATAAATTGTAATGTAACCAATTTTAAGCTCCAAATCTTCTACACTTTGTTCTCCACCAAGTTATATGTTTTTTACCATTATTACTACATGATGATTTACCAACTACTCACATCAAAATTCCTTCCTAAAGACTTTTCTTAACATTCGAGTGTGTTTATCATAGTTCCTTACATTTCCATTATCTCATGAAAAGTAATAAACAAGCAATAAGCACTTAACACCAATCCATTTAATGCTGCTCGAATATGGACCAATTAAATTCGAAGTAGATTTTAATTTGTTCATTACATTTCCATCATCCAATGAAAAGGTATAAAACAGACTTAGCTTTGTTTCTATTGCAATCAATAAGCAGTACCGCATTTAATGTTTTAGAGATAAAGATCAATTCAATTTGAAATAGCTTTAACTTCAAATCCAACCTTCCATATTCCCACATAAACATTAAATGCATTACAAGGTGTTTTTACTAACCTGGTTCACACGCTTGTGAAAAAACAAAAGTTTAATTGCCCATATCTAATTCTCTGTTTTTTTTCATAACTTTATGAGACTTTTTGTTATTTAGATTACGTTTAATATAGTTGGTTGTCTTGGCCATAAATATTCCAAAGGAGTCCACAATATGTGGGTTGAAAGACGCCACAAATTCTGAAGGTGTAGAGTTGTCGTTGCTTCAAAACCAATAAATGCTTTTAACAGCTGCAAGACAGACTCATAGAAAACCAAATTAATGATGGAGATGGGAATTTTTCATTAATAGCTGCTCTTCCTGTGACTTGTGTCACAAATAAATTCTATCTGTTGCTGCCTATGAAAAGTGAGCTGACAGCAACGTGGAAGTAAAAGAAATCATCAAATAAGTGTTTTATCGTTTAAACTTTTAAAATAAGTTTTATTGTAAATTTATTTATGTTTTATATTTTTTCAGGTTGGGTTTCAATCATGAAAAATATATATTTTACAAGGATCTTCACTGCACAGAAAAGGTCCGTTCTATAGTTTAATAAAGAGAGATGTGTAAGTATTTTTGTGCTCATAGCTTAATAAGGGAAGATGTGTAAGTCTTTCAATGCTCCTCATCTTAGAGCTGACACATATTCTTTAGAAAAATAAATAAAATATTTGAAAAAATAACACCTAGGGTTTGCAGTATTAGAGATTTGATCCCTTTGAAACCTTGGTAGATCCTTTTTAAGATGGATCTATGCAGGTGGTAAAACAATATCTATCAAGCAACACTTTTTTCATAAAAGTAAACTCACTCATTAAAGACTTGAATTTAAAAATTAGTAAAACACATTAGTAAAATTCTATTTAAAGTTAAAGGTAGTTAACTTCTTTATATTGCTTGTGCGGATTTTGATTAATAAGTAAACAATTTAGTGTAATTTATGTGATAATATCAAAAAGATTGGAGTTCTTAAATTATAAAAAGTTTGAAAGCCACATTTTATTTGGGTGTACAAAGTGTTGTTTATCCTCAACACTTTGTTTCACAAACAGAATTTTGATCTTCAAAAATAAGGTTAATGATTTATTTATAATATCTTAATTTTCTTTTATCCTATAAATTGTCATCAATAATAAAAAAATCTCGAAGCAATTTGACAAATTCATGAAAAATATAATTTAATAAAATATTTTGGTTACTTTACTACAGGGTTTCAATGTATTATTAAATATTTAAATTTAGAAGAAAAAACCAAACTGAAAAGAAAAAAATACCAAACTTACCTACAAACCATTAAAACTATCATCCTTCAAACTTTTATGTTATAAAATGAATTAACTTATAAAAAAAAATTAACCAATTTTAAACATTAAATCTCTCAAGATTTTTACCCTTTAGTACATGATTGACTTGTTTTGTGGTGATCTTTTTGCCACCTGTCACATTAAAGTTGCCCATTAAAGAGCCGATCATCTCAACAATCTTTTTTTGGCTACTCAACTAACATTTCCACTCTTTCATGAAAAAGGACTGAATGATTATCAATACTCAGCTTGCTACAAAGCATTCAATGCCACTATAACAAACATGCAAACTGTTTAAGATCCAACTGTTAAAATACCTACTGCAGTCACATCCATATTGAACAGGCTGATCTTTGAAAAAAAAACTTAATAACATTGTAAATATACAGTTGAACAGTACCATATTTATTAGACTCAAACGCTCCTCCTTAAAAGCTATGCACAAACCTAATTCTCTGCTCTTCTTGGCCACTGACTTTGACATCATAAATTCTTGATTATTTTAGGTATGTTGATTTGTCCTTCAATTTCAAAACTCAATAAATGCCGAATTTTGTTTTCTTAAAAGTTAAAAGACATTCAGACAACGATAATCAATGGAGACTCTGATGACGATAAAATACAACTAAAAAGCTTCGGTTTTTAGGAAGTTTTTTATTTATTTATAAAAAATAGCTTTGGAAATTATTAAATAATTTTCAATAATTTAATATTCTAAATTAAATGTTTGATTTTAAAACTATCTAAATCACCTAAATTATAATATGAACACTCCAAATTACAATTTCAGCATTGATTAGTCTATCAAATTCCACTATATTGAAATTTAAAAATGTTTTGGTTAGTGTTTATACTATTTCTTTTTAACTAACCAGGTGTCATGTTTTGGACAAGTCAGTACTTATTGAAAAAAATCAAATAACTTCTCTTCTTTTGCCTTAGCCTGAGGTCACATATAAATTATATGTTTACTTCTTGTAAGGGAATAATAAATTTGGAAAGTATCTTTTTAATTGAGTGTATTGAAGTTATCAGTAAGTAATATTTAGCTTGCTGCGGGTCATTTAATGCAGCTATAACAGGCTTCATGCTCATTGGATATCAAGCAGTTTAACAACTGGCATGAAGCCTACTGCAGCCCCATTAAATGGCCTGCAACAGGCTGAATATTGCTCCCTGAAGTTATCCAAGTACTTTACACTTTTATATAAGATCTAGTTGTCACTTGTACTTTATAAAAATGGGTTCACATCTAGTGAGATGTTTTTGTAATAAAAGTAATAACCAAGTGTATGGAGATGGTTTCACCTATATACCTCAAAATAAAATAAATAAATAAAAAATGGACAAACATATGCAATAGTGTAATATTGAAGTTAAAAGAAAAAAAAGTAAGTGTAATGGAGATGGTGTCACCTATGTATCTCAAAAAAAAATGGACAACATATACGAACTCCAAAGTTAAAAGATTAAAATTAATATAAATACATTTAAAAATAAAATTAATATAAATATATTTTAAGATTAAAATTAATATAAAACTATTTTAAATTTAGATTTATTAAATTAATTGAAATCTAATTTTTTCAAGATTATTACTTGGATAAATTTATCACTTATTAAAAATATAAAAAATACATAACTATTAAGTTTTTATCTTAAGGTTCAGGTTTTATTATGAAATGGTAGTTACATAAAATTGAACCATAAAAAAAGATATAATAATTTCTATAATGATCTTATTTATTAATTAAACCATTATAAATTCTTATGGATCTATCAACCATCAACATTAAGTGGATCTAATTTTTTGATATATATTTTTTTAATATATTTATTTTATGAGTAGAAATCAAATTTTTAAATATTTTTTATTTTTGAAAATGTAATTATATAACACTATCTCCTAATAAAAATCTCTATAAAACAATTTTTCCATAATAACATTCATATAAACAATTTTTATAATAATTATTTTTTTATAAAATATAAAATAATTTACTCAAAATTAATAATTAAATTTAAAAAATAAAAAATATTTAAAAATTACATATTGAACACAATTTCGGGAGATCTTTGTAAACACGGTCGAATAATAATTTATAATATATTTTTTAAAATATTTAAAAATATAATATTAAGAAATTAATGATCATAGTTAAGAGTAACTATGTTGATACATGATTTGTTTGATTTAAATATTAAAAATTTCACATGATTCATTATATAATGATAGTGAAAAGTATATATAAAATGTTGGATTTCAATCATAAAAAATATATATTTTATAAGGATCTTCACTGTATAGAAGAGGCTTTTTTATAGTTTAGTAAGGAAAAATGTGTAAGTATTTCCGTGTAAGGAAAAATGTGTAAGTAGAAGAGGCTTTTTTATAGTTTAGTAAGAAAAGATGTGTAAGTTTTCCGTGCTCATTTCGTGCTCTGCTCATTTTAAAGCTGACACATATTCTTTAGAAAAAATAATAAAATATTTAAAAAAATAATACCCAGAATTTGCATTATTAAAGATTTGATCCTTTTCTGACCACTCAACTAACATCTCCACCATCCCATGAAAATGTATTGAACAGGCTGGCCTTTGAAAAACAAACGTAATAACGTTGTACATGTACGGTTGAATAGTTCCATATTTAGACTCAAATGTTCCTCGTATGCTATGCACAAACCTAACTCTCTGCTCTTCTTGGGCGTAAATATCGCAGAACCATGAATGCATTCACGCTGACTTTGACGCCATAAATTCTTAATTATTTTAGGGATGTGGATTTATCCTTCAATTTCAAAACTCAATAAATGCCGAATTTTGTTTTCTTAAAAGTTAAAAGACATTCAAACAACGATAATCAATGGAGACTCTTGATGACAATAATAAAATACAACTAAAATGCTTTTCGGAGGTTTTTTAGGTATGTGGATTTCTCCTTCAATTTCAAAACTCAATAAATGCCGAATTTTGCTTTCTTAAAAGTTAACGATAATCAAAGAGACTCAAACAACGATAATCAATGGAGACTCTTGATGACAATAAAATACAACTAAAATGCTTAGCTTTTTGGAGGTTTTCTTTTTTATTTATAAAAATAGCTCAAAGAAATTGTTGTTTTAATAATTTTACAATTTCAAGTATTCTAAGAAATTGTTATTTTAATAATTTTAAAATTTTAAGTATTGTAATTACTTATTTTACACTAAATGTTTGATTTTAAAATTACTTAAATTGTCATATAAACACTTCAAATTACAATTTCAGTAATAATTAGTCTATCCAATTCCAACATATTAAAAGTGTTTTGGTTAAGCGTTTATATAAATTATATGTTTACTTCCTGTCAAAAGAGTGCGGACAGTTCCTTTGGAATCAATCTCAAAAATATCTTTTTAAGTGAGAGTATTGAAGTTACCGGTGACTACTATTCAATTTGATGCGGGTAATTTAATGTAGCAGTAAAAGTTTATTGTGGCTCTTTTAAATGGCTTGCAGCAGACTGAATATTGCTCCTCTAAATTATTAAAGTGTTTCACAGTTTTATATAGGATCTAATTGTCACCTATATATTATAAAAAATGATTTGACATCTAGTGAAGTGTTTTTGCAATAAGATTAATAACCAGTGTATGGAGATGATATCACCTATATACCTTAAAATAAAATAAATTAAAAAAATATGAACAACATATGTCATAGTGTGATATTGAAGTTTTAAAAAAAAAGTAGTGTAATGGAGATGGTGTCACCTATGTATCTCAAAATAAAATGAATAAAAAAAAAAACATATGAGGGCTCAAAAGTTAAAAGATTAAAATTAGTATAAATAAATTTTAAGATTAAAATTAGTATAAATATATTTTAAAATTAAAATTAGTATAAATATATTTTAAGATTAAAATTGATATAAATTTATTTTAAATTTAGATTTATCAAACATCTTAAAAGATCAAATTAATTGAAATCTATTTTTTTTTTAAGATTATTACTTGGATACATTTATCACTTATTAAAGATATAAAAAATACATAACTATTAAGTTTTACATTTAAATTTTTTAATCTTTGGGTTTTATCATGAAATGGTAGTTACATAGAAAATTAACCATAAAAAAGATATATTAATTTCTATAATGATTCTAATTAATAATTAAACTATTATAAATTTCTATGGATTTATCAACCATTAAGTGGATCTAATTTCTTGATGGGTATTTTTTTATTATAATTTATTTTATGAATAGAAATAAAAAAATTTAATATTTTTTTTTTTAATTTTTGAAAATATAATTATATAACAATATTCCGTAGACCATTTATAACAAAAATCTCTATAAAACAATTTTTTCATAATAATATTTATATTAACAATTTTTATAATAATTTTTTTTTATAAAATGAAGAGTAATTCACTCAAAATTAATGATTAAATTTAAAAATAAAATTTAATATCCCTCAACTTTTTAATAATATAATGTATATATGCATACAACTTAATTGTGTTTAATAATTAAAAACTTGTTTTTTTTAAATATTGTATAATCAAATTTGAAGTAGGATATCTACATTTCTATAAACTTTAAAATCAAATTATTATTATTATCTTTACATCAACTTTAAAGCTAAATTAGAATCCAATTATTATTATTGTTATCATTATCATTATATCAACTTTAAAAACAATTATTAGTATTATTACAAAATAAATAATAAATTTATTAATTAAACTAAAATTATTTATTTATTTATATTATATTTTAAAATATACAATTATCTATGTCCTAAATAATATGGAATTTAATTTAACCAAATAGTACAAAATATTGAATATTTTTATGCCATACTAGATAATGAACCACGTGTCGTATTTTATTACATGATGTTGATATGAGTGTTATTTGATATGAGTGTTATTTGAGATCTTTGCAACTATATATATAATGATTAATTTATTATATAATTAATAGTATGATGATACATTGAACACAATTTCTGAAGATTTTTGTAAACATGGAATAATAATAATTTATAATTTATTTTTAAAAATATTTAAAAAAATAATGATCAACATAGTTAAAAGTAAGTATGTTGATACATGATGTGTTTGATTTAAATATTAAAAATTTCACATGATTCATTATTTAATGATAATAAGTGAAAAATATATATAAAGACTTGAAATATATACAAAGATAAAGATGGGAATTTTTTTAAATTATATACATTATATTAATTATATATATATAATTTAGTTGGCTTGCCTAAAATGAAATTATGTCAACTCTTGAGTCTATGTTTCATAATTTTTTAGTATCAACAAAACTAACTAGAACTAGGTAAGACCAAATGCATTTAAAGAAAGAAAAAACAAAGTATACCTTCCAACGTCTACACTAAATCAATTAAACAAAACAACCATAGAAAAACTTAAACCTCTATGTTTCATAAAAAATGGTGACCACGTGGACCTTGTTCTCGTGCAACTAGTCATTACATTGGCCTTAAGAGGTTTCGGGCATGAAAACCTTTCATGTATTGAGCTCCACTAAGGTGTTGATTCACTAGATGAGCTCCTTTATCAGGTTTTATATTATGTTCAAGATGGCATTAATTTTCAATATTTGGCAGGTTTCATTCTACTATCGCTTCCATCCGCTTACTATCCTCCAAGCCATCATGTTGGGTTTCCATCAAGGATTTCCTCAATAAAATGTTCATCTTCCATTATAGTAGCATGGTTTTAGCATGCTTGGTCTCACGGGTTCAAGACGATCCTACATCTTCAACCCACTCTGACCATTCCATTTGCTCCTCCACAACGTTCTACAACCCCTATTCCTTCTCAATCTCTTTGTTGGCCCTAGGAAATTTTGGGAAATTTTGGGTACCCGTTTTAGAAAAGCAGTTTTGGACGGTGAACGAGGTTGCGATGGAGTGGTTCAACGAAATGGACAACTTTGAAGAAGAGGCCCAAGATATGTACATTTTATAGAGTCTGAAGGGAGTCGAGATCTAGAAGGACCAGGGATTTCATCCAATAAATTATGGAAGTCATTAAAAATAAAATAAAAAAGTAAATATCGGTTCTCCTAAAAATCCTAAATTTACAAACATTGGCAATTACTGGGATGATGAAACGGTGGGTAAGATTACAGAACTATTACATGAGTTCCAAGATTTATTTCCTTCCAAGTTTTTTGAGATGAAAGGGATTGTTGGGGACCTCAAAGAGATGAAGATCCTTTTGAAATCAGATGCTAAACATGTCAAGCAGAGGCCATACAAGTTAAATCCAAGATACAAAGAGAATGTTAAAGCATAGCTTGACACGATTTTGGATGCAAGTATCATCAAGCTTGTCGAAGAGTTAGAATGGATCAGTCCAATGGTAGTTCAACATAAAAATACCAGTGAGGTTCAAATATGTGTTAATTCGAGGAGGTTGAATGACACGTGTCTACATGATCCCTTCCCTACACCATTTACTGATGAAGTGCTAGAAAGTGTCAAAGGTTAAGAAGCATATTCATTTACTGATTGATTTTTTAGGTGTTAGGTCATGTTTTTGTCTTCCATTGTTTTTTATACTTTTATTCATATTTTGAATCTTGCTTTTACTTTTTGTTTCTTGAAAATTTTGTTGATAGGGACAATGTTAATTTTAACCTTTAATTCTCATGAATTTTTATTTCTTAGCTTATTTTTATAAGTTTTGCTTTGATTTTATAATTGAGGGGTTTATATAAGGCATATATGGATTAGAAAAGTTTTATAAATAGCATAAAAGTTAAATTTAGACCCCTAAACCAAGTGCAAACTCTTATCATTAGCTTAAAATTGTGAAATCATTAAATTGGACTTTCTTGTAGCACAAGACAAAAACAGATGCACTAGAGCGCTACAAGAAAATTGTGCGAGCTAAAATCATCATTTTTTTGGTCCAATTTCGTTGGGATTCTCACACCTGAGGTGTCAATCACATTGTATGATGCATTTGATATGTGTCTTCTACAGTTTAATCACTGAAGCAGGTGGAATATCATCATAAGGGCGAGATCGTGGCGGTTTCATGCAGAGCAGATATAATGATGATAGTAGAGTATAATGAGACAAAGCTGTTTGGGATTATGTTTTTATCTGAAGGACATGAAGAGTAAGTGAAGATCGTGGAGAGAAATCAGTGCTGAGTAATCGGGATTTTGAAACTGAACAAGAAATTAGGGCTTTCAGCAGCGGCTAGCTAGAGTGGTCTAAGCGGTCAGAGACATGTGGAGCATGCAATTCGACACTTGACCATTGAAATAACTATATTCCAGCACTCGAATTGGTCATCTTAACAGGTAGTTCGTGTGCCATTGCCAGGGTTTTTTAAATTTGGGGCTTTTTCTGAAGAAATGACTAAAGACAAATTTGAAGGCAGAATACTAGTTTTAGACCTAATCCATGTTAAATGATGAATTATTAACCAATACATTTAAAGTAGTCATCATTTAAACAGAGGAATTCAAAGTAGGGTCTTTTGGAGGTCCCTATTCTGTATTCTATGACAGTTTGTTAAAGTTTGAAGACAATCAAACTGTGGTGTATCAAAAGAAGCTATTTAACCATAGTTTAAAATGAAAAAGAGTGGAAAGACAAATAGGGTAGAGCCCTCAAACTTAAGCTAGGTGAAGAATTTTCCAGATTGTGCACAGTTGTTTTCAGATGCAGGATGGTTAATGTTTTTCAAAAAGATTGAAGGATATCATGCAGAGGTGTCTTACAAATTTGCTCAATGCCTAGACAAATACATAGTGTCTTTTGACACCTTAAAGTTCAAATTAACTAAGGAATTAATAGCTGAGGCAACATGGATCCAGGACGAGGGAGAGTTATGGTTTAAAAAGGTTCCTTTCACCTTTAGTGCTCAGAAATACTTGCTTCCTAGTGTGATTGCAGATTAGGGAAAAGGTGTTCCAATCCAAAACTTTAAACCTGAATGGATTGAGCCCATTAAATTCTTGCAGAGTTATGTCACCTATGAGGGTAGATTTCCCTTTATTTTCAAATATCACTTTAGGTTCCTCCAACATCTTAGTGATGAGTCTAAAATGAACTTACCTTTCTTCTTTCTAAAAAGCTTACAAAAAATGTCATGTAGGGTGAGGGAGCACCAAGATCATACCAAGCAATCTGTTTTTCACCATGGACTTATTAAGCTCATCATAATCACTGTATTGCAGAAAAGGGAGAAGACTTGGGAGCATTTCATTTTTTGGTCAGGTTTCAAAACTGATCAAGAGGAACAGTCTCAGAGAAGACAAGTAGATAAAGGTCAAACTTTAATTAAGAATCTTAGAAAAAAGGTAACAGTCAAGGATGGAGAAAATGTTAAACCAGAAGAAGTTTCAAACCAGGAAAATAAAAACTCTGAATTTGAACAACGAGTTAATGATAATGAGAGCAAGACTTTACAATCAGAAATTAAAGAAGTTGATCCTGTTGTAGATGTTGTACCTGCAGAATAAATTCAAGATGTAAAAGAAGATATTGAGGAGCAAAAGCAAATCCCTATTACAGTACTATCAGAGGAAGATGAAAAATACTTATTTGATGATGATAAAATTCATGTCACTAATGAAGCTAGGGTTTATGCTGAGCAAGGGATTCACACTCATTGTGATGAGGAAGCAGTGTCGAAAAGGAAGAAAATGAAGGTTGTTGAGTTTGCTTCAAACAATCATCAAGGAAAGACTCTCAAGATGTTGGGAGAGATTGCTGCAGTTTGGAGACCTAAAACAAGACCTAAGAACAAACTTAGGTTAAACATGAAGAAGCTGTTGAATCCCAAATTGGCTAAAGAAAAGGTTACACTGATAGAGGATTCATCTTCTGAAGACGAATTGGATGATGGTGAAGATGGAAATAAAGGTAAAAATCCAATAGAATCAAAAGGAAAATCCGTCATGACTGTTACCAAGATCTCTGATATATTTCTGGAGATTCAAAATCAAATGTTTCAAGAACAGCATCAAAGTCAGGTAAAGACTTCTTGTTTAGAGAAGAAGGAGATAGTTGAAGAAGAAGTTCCATGCAATGCTGAAAATGAAGAACATCCAAGGTTTCCTGTGACTTCTACAGAACTTATGGAACGGGATGAGGAAATTTATAAGAAGCTGAAAATCCCATGGACACCAGAAAGGATGCAAACATTAGCAGGAGACAAATGTATTGATTTTGAAAAAGAAAATTTACAAAGAAGCATTAAGCAATACAAGTATCATATTGAGTATATGCATGAAACTAATGATGGGCTAGTTACTGCAAACAAAAGACTTAGAGAAGATTTGGAGGAAGTTAACAGTCATTACCAAGAGTTCATTACAATTTCAAGAGAAGCATTTAAAAGGAAAAGGAAAATAGAAAGACAATTCACAGAGTTAAAGCAAACCATCAAGGACCCACAACAGCATAATGAAGAGCTAACAAGGAGGATTTCAGACATGGAGACAGACCAATTGAAGTCGAGAAGGAAAGCTCAAGCCTTGGAAGGAATTGCTTTACTAGCTGAAGCAGCTAAAGATTTGTAAAGTTAGTCAAGATAATCAATTATTAGTTAAGTTTGAAAAGTTATTTTATTTTTGTAAGATGATTTAGATGGAACTATTCGATAGGTAGTTTTAAAACAGTTAGGGTTCAGTTATTCAACTGATTTTGAAGAATAGGATAAATGTAAGTCCGAAAGAAGACAAATGGTTCGATTTTTTGCTGACAAGGGGGGGCTATCAGGCCTTGTTTATGAGCTAAGTAAAAAATCTTATGTGTTTTTTGAAGACAGAACTATGAAATATATGCACTATATGCCCTTCAGATTATTGACTGGTTTCATTTATAATTTGTGTTAATTACTCAGCTGGTATATTCATTTGTTGTTTAATGTTTTTATGCTTGGAATGCTTGCTAACTGTGGGTGAAATTCAGTATTGTGTTTTCTGTTGGATTATGGTTTATGTGTTATGCATCTCAGTCATTCAAATGCTCATGATTTAGTGTTTACTTTGGTTTTATGAATGTTTTCCCTCTTTTCTTCAAACTGCTCAACCAAAAAACCTTGAAAACCCCAAAAACCCTATTTTACTTTATTGTGATTATTGAGATTGTGTTGGCTTGTTCTCTTGTAGTCTGGGAACAATTTCTGGCACTAACATCTTTGGCGCCATTGCTGGGGAATGAAGTTGAAAACCTATTTTTCCCTGGGATACTTATCATTTCACTGGTTTTAAGAGGTGAACTTAAACCTGCAAATCTTAAAGACTACTTTTCACCAATACTTCATAATGGCTACTAAGGGAGTTGGGACAAGAAACATATCTACTTCACCTTTACAGTTGGGTGTTGCAGACCCAAAATAGATACTGAAAACAACTAGGAAAATCAAAAGGTCTCAGTCATCACCAAGCCTATGTAACCTTGATCAGTTAGATATTTCATCACCTTTATCTGCCTTGAAGAAAGAAGAACAAAATTCACCTTGGTTGAAGCCTATAATTCTTGTTAGTAATTTTCAAGTTTTCACTGATCCTCAATCCTTCAAGAAAGCAAAGACAATATCTCCTGGTAAAATTCCTCTATTTCATCTAAAAGTTGGTAAAACTCCATTTCAACCAAGTTCCAGTCAAGTCTTTCCATCACCAAAACCAGTCAACTTAAAAATGTCAGCCTAAAATCGACCATTAGATATGATGGACCGAATGGTTGCAGCTAAGTATGCACCTTAGTTTTACCTCAGCCTTTGAATGCACTTCCTGGAGGTGATTACCAGAAATACCTGCCTAGGTTTAATGGACAAGGTGAAACTACAACCAAGGAACATTGTGAGGCCTTTCTCAGTTATGCCAATAATCAAAATATTGAAGCTAAGGATGTATGGATGAGGATGTTTGTACAAAGTCTTGATGGAGATGTCAGAAAATGGTTCAGGGAGTTGCCTACAAATTCTATCACTATCATAGAAGAGCTTCAGGACCTTTTCATGAGACAATGGGGAGATACCAAGGATCATACCTATTATATAACTGAGTTTGGAGCCCTTAGGAGAAAGAAGGATGAAACCATAGCTGATTTTTCGAAGAGATTCAATAAAATGTATGGCAAAATTCCCGCAGAAATAAAACCTTCAGAAACATCTGCAAAACTCACATATGCAAATGCCTTTGATCATGAATTTTCCTTACTTCTAAGAGAAAGAAGACCTGTTTCTCTATTGAACATGCAGGATGCAACATTAGAAGTGGAGTCTAATATATTAGCTTCTAATAGATTGAAAGGAAATACAGCTCAACAGATATATGACAGGAAAGGTGAGAAAGAGGTAGTTCCAGGGGTTTCAACATCCCACTCTGCAGAAGGTAAAATTGATGAAATGGCCAAGCTAGTTAAGATCCTGACTGCAAAATTAAACAAGTTGGAACTAGAAAAGAATTCAAACAAACATGTTCTAGAGGGTGAAAGAAACCCTAACAATCAAAACCAATTCAGAAGACAGTTCGCACCTCGTTTCATACCTAGAGAATGAAGAAACAATGATATACAACGAGAAAGGAGAGAAACTGAGGATCAAAGAGTACCACCCCCTCTTCATAATAATGTTGTTGATGAAGAAGAAATTGAAGAGGAAGTGTTATTTGAAGATACAGACCAAGATATGAATTATTTTGGAGAGCAGTTAACTGAGGGTTTTGTCACTGAAGAAGAGCTTTTAAATTCAGAATACTATGATGCTGATATGTTTGAAACATAAAATGATTCAAATCTGGAAATGACTGCTGTAATTGCTGATGCATATCAGACTAAGCCAAAGAAAACTTTGAATTTGAGGTCAGGCCCAAAGCAAGTAGTTCAAAATCCGAAGAAGAAGGTAGTTGTACCTACTAAACAGCAATCTGATCCTGTGTTAGAGAAAAAACAAATTCAGAATAAACAAAGGAAGGATATGGAAGTTGAAGAGGTAAACAAAAGTGTGCAGAATTTTAATCTAGAAAATGAATTAGGCAAAATTAAGATTCCTATGCCTTTTACTAAGTAAATGAAAAATCCTTCTTATAAATATTTAGTTCTTAAAATGATTGGTTCAGCAAACAGTCAGCCTCTTTCTAATACAGTGAATTTACAAGAAGAAAGCCCTAAACTTTTTATTGGATCAACTTTAGCTGAAAAAACTGAGAATGAAGCTAGTGCATCACCTCCTTTTTACATCACACTGACTATTCATGAACAAATGATACATAACTTTCTTTTGTATTCAGGAGCATCACACAACCTAATGCCAAAGGCTGTCATGGAGGCTCTAGGTTTGAGTATAACAAAACCCTATCATGATTTGTATGCTTTTGATTCACGAGCTGTAAAATGTTTGGGAGTGATTAAAGATATGGTTGTCAGTTTGGCTTAGCTACCAATGAAGAGTGTGATTATGGATGTGGTAGTAGCAAACATTACACCTAAATTTGGATTACTCCTCTCTAGATCTTGGGCAAAGAAAGATGTGGGAACTTTACAAATGGATTTAACATATGCTACTATTCTTGTATTTGGAGGAGAAAACAGAAGGTTCTACAGAGAACTACAGTTTGCCTATATTGTGACAGATGACAAGAACCCTACAAATCATCCCTTGTATGTTGTTGATAAGGATTTGGGTACTTGTATGTTACATTTTAGTGATGATGATAATACTGTTGGTTTGTTATAGGTTGAAAAGGAAAAGCCAGTTAAATGCATTAGGGAACAAGAAGATGAACTTTGGCAATTATACTTTGATGGATCATTTTGTAAGGAAGGTGCTGGAGTAGGGGTTCTTTTAATATCTCCTGGTGGTGAAACAATGAAGCTGGTGTATAAATTAGAGTTTATTACCACCAATAATACTGCAGAATATGAAGCTTTGTTGTTAGGTTTGAAAGTTGCCAAAGATTTAGGCATTCAACAGATTTCTGTATATGGCGACTCTGAGTTGGTTGTTCAGTAGGTGAGGAACAACTATCAAGTGAAACAAGATTTGCTGAAAGTCTATTGTAATGAGGTATGGGATATGATAGATAACTATTTTGTGGCTTTTAACATTATCTATGTTCCTAGGGACCATAATCAAACTGCTGATTCTTTGGC
Source organism: Pseudotsuga menziesii (assembly GCA_001517045.1). Lineage (NCBI taxonomy): Eukaryota > Viridiplantae > Streptophyta > Pinopsida > Pinales > Pinaceae > Pseudotsuga > Pseudotsuga menziesii. The sequence continues at coordinate 164,772 of LPNX010148894.1, forward strand.
CTTAGCAGCCACACATTTTAGAATCCCCAAAACAACATAGCTAAAGTATCCTATTGAGGTTAGGTACAAACCTTCTATGCCTGATAACGTAAGGTAGTGGAAATTTTTTGAAGATGACATTGAAATAAAAATATTTTTAGAGCTGACTGATGAGTTTTCCAATTCCCTGATTGATCAAGAAGAAGATGACGAGGTTGAAGATTCTGAAGATATTGCTGAAAATGAGATTGCTGGCCACAAGATTATTGAACTTAAAGGTAATTTCATTCCTAGAGGTTTGGTGCCACTAGAAAGAATATTTTCAAAAGATGATACACCTTTAAAACCTGTTGTACGGTCTTCGGAAGAAAATGTGGTGAATTGTAATATTGGTACTCCAGAACATCCTAGAATGGTGAAGATTTCAAAAGCACTCACAGCAAAACAAAGAAACAGGTACATTAAGTTGTTAAAGGAGTACGTTGATGTTTTTGCATGGTATTATGAATATTTGAAGACATATGATACTGGGATTATACAACATAAAATACCTTTAAAACCGAATGTTAAACCTTTCCGACAGAAATTAAGGATGATAAATCCAACTTTGTTTCCTGCTATTGAAAAAGAAGTGAAGAAGTTATTAGATGCCAAGATCATTGTTCCTCTTAGGTATTCTTCATGGGTTGCAAATTTAGTTCCTGTCAGAAAAAAAGAATGAAGAAATCAGACCGTGTGTTGACTTTAGAAATCTGAATAGGTCTGCATTAAAGGATAATTATCCTTTGCCTAAAATAGAACAAATATTGCAGAAGGTTGTTGGGGCACAAAGGATTTCTATGGTTGATGGTTTTTCAGGATATAATCAAATTGCCATGCATCCTGATGATAAAGAGAAAACAACTTTTACTACTCCCTGGGGAACTTTCATGTATGATAAAATGACTTTTGGGTTAATGAATGCTGGAGCAACTTTTCAAAGAGCTATGGATATAGCTTTTGTTGGGGAAAGAGACAAGTTTGTAGTGATTTACTTAGATGATATTACAGTCTTTTCGCAATCAGATGATGAACATCTAAAACATTTGAAACAAACTTTTCTAAAATGCAGAAAATATGGTTTATCTTTGAATCCAAAGAAGTCACATTTTGTTGTACAGGAAGGTAAATTATTGGGTCATTTAGTTTCAGCTGATGGCATAAGGATTGATCCAGAAAGGGTGAAAGCAATACTGAAAATAAGTCTGCCCAGGAGCAAAAAAGATGTACAATCTTTCATTGGTAAAATCAATTTTCTGCATTGGTTTATACCAAATTTTGCTGATACTATCAAACAGATTACAGCCATGCTGAAGAAGGACCAAGAAGTCAAGAAGGACCAAGAAGCAAAGAATTCATTCGAAAAAAATTAATATGGTTCTTACTGAAGCTCCAGTATTAGTAAGTCCAAATTTCACAAAGGAATTTCTAACCTTTTCTTTTGCATATGAAGATACATTGGCTGCTATTTTATTACATAAGAATAAGGATGGTCTTGAACAGCCTATTGCATTATTCAGCAAAACTCTTAGAGATTCTGAATTAAAATACAGCATTTTAGAAAAACAGGCTTATTCTTTGGTAAAAGCTTTGAAATTTTTCAGAATCTATGTTTTGCACTCCAAAGTTATTGCATATGTGCCTAATGCTGCCATAAAAGATGTTTTGACTCAGCCTGACAGTGAGGGAAAAAGAGGAAAGTGGATTGCTAAAATCATGGAGTATGATATGGATATAAAACCTACAAATCTAGTAAAGGGACAAGGTCTAGCTAAGCTATTAGCGGAATCAAATTGCCAAGCTTTAGGATTGCATTTGATGGCAAAACAACCATCACAAGAAAAAAATCAAGCAGAGTTGGAGAAAGAGAAGATTATGGATTTCTATTCAGCATCTACATGGTATGCAAACATTGTATATTTTATGTTGTACTTGCAATGTCCAAAACACTTAAATAAAAAAGCTGCTAGGTCTTTGAAGTTAAAAACTACTAAGTATTGTTTGTTAGAACAGCAGCTGTTCTGGAAAGATCCAGGGGGTATTCTACTCAGATGCTTAGATAAACCTGAAATCAAAGGAGTAATTTCTGAATCTCATGAAGGTGCTTGTGGAGGTCATAAGTATTGGAAGGAAACATCATATAAAATTCTAAGAGCTGGATACTATTGGCCCTCATTATTTTCAGATGTATATCAGCAGGTAAGAGCATGTATCCCTTGTCAGAAATTTACTAGTAAACAAAAGTTGTTGTCATTACCTTTAAAACCAATTGCAGTAAATGCCCCTTTTCAGCAGTGGGGTTTGGACTTCATAGGAGAGATAAATCCACCTTCCTCAGGTCAACATAAGTGGATTTTGACTGCAATAGATTTCTTTACTAAGTGGGTGGAAGCTATTCCCACAAGGAATGCTACAGATAAGGTGATCATAGATTTTATTGAAGAAAATATTCTTAGTAGATTTGGATGTCCACAGAAAATATTAACTGATAATGCAAAAGCCTTTAAATATAAGGCTATGGGGGCATTTTGTGAAAAGAATGGCATCCCGTTGAAACATTCAACCCCTTACTATCCTCAGGGTAATGGTTTAGCTGAGTCATCAACAATGTGTAAATTTTAAGTAAATCATTAAGGCTTAATAAAATCAACTAGTCTAACTAAAAATAACATAAAATTAACCATCTTGTTGCCCCCTTCCTCCTCTACCTAGTCATCACCCTCCGGGGTATTCTGGGATACAACGAAGGGACAACTTGTATAGATCTAGGCACTCCATGGCATTTTTCCCAAACCACTAAAACCAAGTGACCTAGAAGGTATGGGGGGTAGAGAAGGAGGGCTTCTCACAACGGTAAGCGTCCTCCCTGCTTGACCAACCTAGCACTTGGGAGGTGACCTGAGGATCTACGGATGGGCTTAGTCCGATTGTGTTGAGAGCCCAACACCTTCTCTTGGTTGCAGAAGAATACCACCGAGAGGTATACATTTAGTTAGGCCGACAATTCAGGGTTAATCACCATATTTGCTTACAAGTTTCTGTTTACATTTTTGCAAACCAAATACCAAAACAAGCAAGCAAACCAACACACCATACCACATAATTAACCCAAATTATTTCATGACGCTGAGTGAGCCTTAAAATTTACCAAATTTACACTAAGTTCAATTAACTCTGCAGTCTTTGAGGACATAAGTCCCTGACTGCTACAACTGTGGGAGGTACTTGGGCCTTGCCCAGAAACACTTGGGGGCATTGGCCCATCTTCCATGGTGCCACAAAACTTGGGGGCATTGGCCCATCCACCATGGTGCCACCACAAGCACCCCCAGCTGTGTAGATGCATTATGCACCTGCAAACCCCACCCCCATTGTAGCCCCATCCCACGTCAATTTGGGGTCAAATCTGCCATTCATGGCTCGTTTGAACTTTCCTGACTTGGAAAGATTGACGAATGACCCCATTCATCACCAATATTTTTGGCCACCCATGCCAACTAAGCTGCCTTCAGACATCCCAAAGTTCAAAGGCAAAGCCGGGGAATGTCCCCAAAATCATATAATGACATTCCATCTATGGTGCTCATCCAATAGCATCGTAGAAGACTCGATCAGATTGAGGTTGTTCCAACACACCCTTACAGGTGCCACGGCCAAATGGTACATTGAGCTACCACAAATCAAGTACCCCGACTTCAAATCCCTAGCCTTCATGTTCCTACAGTATTTCCAACTCCCTGTCAGATATGACGAGGGAGTTGAGATCCTGTTATCCTGTCGCCAAAACACCACCACTCACATCACTGATCATATCCATGAATGGCGGTGGTGTTGTAGCTTGTGTAAGATCCAACTTGATGTCAGGATCTTCTTATATTGGCTCCTCAAGACTTTGCTCCCACCCATCGCAAAGGACGTCGCATCGAAACGTCCTCAATCTGGAGAAGAGGCCTTACTGAAGGCCCAACAATTTGACCTCATCTATGCCTAGTCGAGATACTTGTATACCGTCATCCCAGACACTCCCCATCCAAGTACCTCTTACCGTGACACATCGGGGGCATCCCACGCAGTGGATGGCATCATAGGGTCAGTCTCCCAACAACCACCGCCCCGACTGACACCACCTGCCGCAGCACCGCTAAGATTGCTTACCAAAACCAAGCTCTGGACTACGCTAGAATAATGTCTCAGTCTGGAGCAACTACCGTCCTATGCACAACCTACACCACCGCAGTAGGCTCAAGCTATGGCTTGGACAACATAGTAGTATGTGGGGCAAATGCCCACATTCATGGCACCTCCACCCCCACAAATCTACTATGCACCACTAGTGCAACAAGTTCAAGCCCCCGCCTGTGCTCCACCCGCTCTATTGGGACAAGTGTTTTCACAGTAAAACCGTCCCAACCAGCCTGCCCTCAACAATCAACAAGGGAAAGCTAGAAATAATTGACCCCGCAACCAGGGCAACAGCCAACCCAGGGAGGCGGTCAACAACCGAATCCCCCCAACAATGCCGCAGCAAACCAACCAGCCCAGAACCCCCCATGACCAAATGCACCAAGACGCAATGCCCCATTGTGCACAAACCAACCATGCACACTCTGTGAGGTCTATGGGCACTATACATTTGAGTGTCCCCTCATGGGTCACGTGAAGTAGGCCATTCGAAACAAGGCCCGACAGGTTACCAATGCTACAAACCAAGCACAACCCAACCTAGCACCACAAGGACCTCCTCCCATGGTACTTCAAAACCCACTACCAGTCCAAGGATTGGTGGCAACTACTACCCCTCCCTAGGCCAATCCCAATGCTCTGGGGGCACCGTCCACGGCCAAAATAGGTGTCCACCACCTAATGACCATGACCACTGAAGAGGTCAACTTACAAACTAGACGAAACCAGTACGGTACCACTATTGAACCTGTCGACTCAATAGCAGCATCCATGTCTAAGACAACCAACCTACCTCTCCAGTTACCCCCGTTCCTACCCCCCCATAAGTAGAATCACCAATAATTCCACAGCTAGAGCTGCAATCAGCTATAGCGTAGTGGATGATTTGGCCCAAACGCCAACCGCCATGTCCGCTCTTGAGGTACTTAAAACATGCCCAATGCAGCGGAAAGCCCTACTAGTTGCTCTAGGGGCAGTAGACCCCTCCGATTCCAAGCTGATCACCTTTGACACACAAAATGGAGAACCACACATGCCCTCCACTATCGCCTTCCAAATTTTGGTATCCATCCAAAACTTGGTTGTGCACCGATGCATAGTGGATGAGGGGGCATCCATGTGTGTCATATCTACCTTGGTGTGGTAGAAGCTTGGATCACCAAATATGCAACCATCTTCCACGACTCTGCAGGCTTATGATGGACACCCCACTAAAGCCCAAGGAATCCTCCCTCATGTCCCCATCACGTTAGCCGGGAAGACAGTCATGATTGACATTGAGGTCGTCAATGCTCAACTGGAATACAACCTCCTCCTTGGGAGAATTTACATGTATGCCATGTGAGCCGTCGCATCAACTGTCTTCCACCTCATGATGTTCCCCCATGAAGGGAAGATTGTGATGGTTGACCAGCTAACCTACCACGATCCGCAAGGGTTAACAGCACCTACCAACGTTATCCCTACCATCACCACCATTGAGCCGCAAGGGGTGACTGCACATGCTAACATCATTCCTATAACCAACAATGTGGTTGAAAACACACCAACTTCCCCACTGTTGAATGTGGGCCCTGGGTTGTTTACCGATCCCACCATGAAGGCTCCTTTCCCGTTGGTTTCACCACCACCGACACAAAAGCAAACTGAGGACTTGTGCATGGTCTCATCAAGCACCGCTGCACCCAAACAACAACCGCAGCTGCAGCCCCAACCACGACCACAACAACGTCCGCAGCTGCAACACCAACAACAGCTGCAACATCACCTGCAGCAGCAGTATTACGCGCAGCTGCAACCACAACCTCACCCCCACATGCAACTAGCTGGGAGTTATGTGGGCTCATCTCCAGTCCATACAATTCCCTTCCTCTTTCCCCCACCTGGTGTCATGAGCAAGCCAGTAATGGCCATCTTAAGCGTACCCAAGTTTACGTCGGGGATCCCGGTGTGGTATCTTGATCCACCAGCTCAACTAGAAATGCCCCAGGTTGTTTTAACCCTGGTGCAACCTATTGCGGTTGAGCCTCACCCCCCACCCGATCCACATAAGCCAACCACCGCACCAGCACTTGCACCACCCCAACCCAAAAGGGCTAGGGGAAAGAACACCAAAGCCATCACAGAACCATGACAAGTTCCACCTTGTGCAGTCTACGAACAACAGGGCCATCCAACTCAGGATTGCCCTGAAATTCTAATAATCCGTGTGCATCTGGGTGCCATGGATACGAATGAAAACATCCCCATGGTTGAACTCCCAACCGTGCCACTAATCAAGAACAAGGCACTAAGGATGAACCATGCTTGTGCTCTTTGCGGCTTGTATGGACATTACTCCCACCATTGCCAAGACCTCTTCGAATTTTGAATAGCTCTCGCTGACCTCCGTCACCATTCCCTTGAGTCCGAGATCACCTTGATTGAAGAATTTCACCCCCCACTACCTTCTTCAGACATCGTGTCCATCTACATGATGTCCAGTTCTACAGACCCTCTTGTCTCCACCATCACCGACAGCCCATTAGACCTGTCTCTCTCGTTGTTTCCGCAACCTCAATTACCAGGGAAACAATGGGGTTCATTCCCGATCAACATGATCCTTTTTCTTTTTCATTTCCTTTTCTTTTTCCTACCATCGGAGATCATGAGTAAGTCTGTCTTGGAAACCCGCAATCTACAGGATTTCACACTGGGGGATACAATGTGGTACCTTGAACCACCTACCATACCTCTGAGGCCCTAGGATGTGTTGACTCATGTCCATCCAATTGAGCTGATGTTGCACCTACCTACAGGTCCATCAAAGACTCCTCTTGTCTCCAGGCCTGCCCCTCTTCCTCCAACAGAGACTGGGGGCAAGGCCACAAAAACAACAACCAATACCATTTACATGATTGCTAGCACCAGTTGCCCTTCCGTCTCATTGTATGTGGAAGATCCACCCGATCTACCCCGGCACCACTTACGCGATGACGAGGAGATATGTAAGACCAAATCCTGTTTTACCCCATTCCATTTAAACCATAGTGTGGAATTGGTTCTTCCCATAAAAGACCAGATTCCATCACCCTCCGTTACCAATGAACTTCGTCTTGGCAAGGCGGCACACCTCTTCCCTGACTCAGATGACCAACTCTTGAAGAAGCCACACAACGGGCTCCACCTCCAGAGAGTCTATCCCTGATGAGTCCCTTATACCGTATTTTTTTCCCTTTCTTGTTTTTCAACATTTTTTAGCACAAGTTAGGGGCATCACCATCAACTGCCAATCCAAAGTCACCCGGAATCGGTTCGAGACACCTCTCACACCTCCGGGCTCAAATTTCTATTTCAATTCACGAGCCATGACATGACAATGTGAGTGTCTACAGACCGGTACTCATATCACACTGCCCGACTGCTACTCATGCAAGCTGTTGGGCCACTGCCCATTAAGGATTGTACCATATTTTACTTTTTGTATTACAAATACAATTACTTTTTGTATTTGTAATTGTCTTTTCCACCGCACCTTATGCGGACATCTTTCGACCATCTTCCACAAAAACCTTTTGTTTTTCTGCAATATATTGGACATAGAAGTGTCCTCAGGCTGCTGCCCATTTAGGAATGTAGTTTTAGCTTTTATTTTATTTTTAAACACATAGATTGTCTTTTCTTTTCACCGCACCTTACGCAGACCTTTGGACCACTGTCCACAAAATGTTTTCTTTTCTTGAGCATATTTGGCATATAAATTCCTCTGGACTTGTACTTACATTGCATGTAGTCAAGTTCGTCCACCACAACACACACACATGCTCTCCTGCCCTCTGTCTGAAAGCCACCTCGGTTTGCGTGCCTCTGCCACACCGTCTCGCAGGCCTCTGTCGCGATATATCCCACACATGTACTGGTATGTTTGAGAGCCTTCTGCTCTGTCCATACTACGTAGATGAACTTTGGACCTCTGTCCACCGTCCTGACATGGGGGCACCGCTCGTACCACCGTAGTCGATTGACCACATTGGAGTTTCGTTTAAGCTCTTTTATGACTCCTTAAAACAATGAAAAGATCACCGAGCGCAGCTATTTCCTTTTCCGGTCGCTAAAGTATGGGAAAGGACATCTACATCGTCTCGTTTACCTCCTTTTGCAGACCATGTAGACCATTTCATGAAAAGGACCTCCTTGACACACTCAAGCCAAGACTGTTCCCCTCTGCATACTTTCGTGCTTTCTTGGGCAAAGGGGCCGCACTCTACAAAAAATCTCACCACCAGTTGTCATTAAGCTCTTTTCTAGCCATCTCAACAAGAAAATATCACCGAGCAAACTTGGTTTCGTTCATGCTCGTAAAAGTATGTGAATGACCGTCTAGTCAGTATAGGTTTAACCTTTTCCAGCCTGATTGGACTACCAACAGTAAAGAAGTCTCTCATCCCCTCCAGGATGGGAAAGCTCTCCTATGTATACTTTTATCCTTTTTCGGGCACAGGAGACTTCCAACAAAAAAGAGCCCCCACTCTAGTCTTCTTCGTGCTTTCAAACTCTCTAAAATTGAAAGCACCATCGAGCATTTACCTTCTCGGGCTCACCAAAAATCCACGAGATCGTACCATAACAGTGTCCCTAGACACCGCCCCACAGAAAACAGTTTGGCAGCATCCCCACATTGGGTCTCCTTTGTTCAAAGTACTCTACAAGGTGTCTTCCTTGGATCCCATTAGTATCAAAAGTGTCCTCCGCCTCCAAGTATTGCCCATCTGTAGCGACATTCCCGGTATTACAGCTATGATCCCACTCCCTTGAATCAGTTTCATTTGCTGCCTGGTCAAGCCCTGCCATCATACTCTGAACAAAGGAAGTTTGAGTCTCCCTTCCCCGCTACCTCTGTTCTGTTTTCTTCTTCCCTCCCCTTCCCCCCCAATTCAGTGAGTCAGTCCATAGATTGCTTCACACCTTTCGGTTATCCCTTGTGCCCCTGGTCAAGGAAACATCATCGCCTTGACCAGGGGCAGGTCTCCCTCTATCGATTCCAACACACATATTCCAAAGGATAGACCCAGAGGTCCCTGTACCTTGGTTTCATTAACATCATTGATGAGTTCCTTGGACCACTTGAGAGGAGTCCTTAGTGCCTCTCGGGATGGTTGTTTCTCACGTACTCGACTTCAACTCCATCATCGTACCGTTGAGATTCGTACAGGGTTTGTTCCACACAGTACTCAGTCGAAGACCCCGAATGTCACCCGACTCTAGCACATTGGTGAGTCCACTCAAGGGAACTAAACAGGTTATGTCCCTTATGATTTCTGGGTTGCGTTGGAAACAGTGTTCAGAAGCCCCAGCAGTGCTTCGATATACCTTTATGATTGATACAGCATACTTGTACCAAAAATACTTTGACTCTCAATTAGCGAGTCTACATAGCTATGTACCAGATCCAGTAGATCGCCAGTCATGAAGATGTAGCATTCCATGAGAATTCCATGGGTCCGATGTACCAGATCAGTATTGTATTCAGCCTCACATAGAGGCAACCAACATTGTAACATCAGTTGTATATGATCAGCTCTTGTATTTTAGAGCATAGATCAAATTATTCTTTTGACATTGTCATGAGCATGGGAATGCCCACCTCGTCCATATACATGTCACACATTTATTGTATCTCACCCATTGATGGGAACCAAATTAATACAAAACCAAAAGCCACCATGCCCCAGCCCTGGAAGCACCACCTCTCGACAACAAATCCTATGATGGCCGTCGGCCATATGTTGAGCTCCTGCCCTCACACATTAGTGGGCAATCTATTAACCCTAAAATTCCCCACATATCTCTCTATGGTCTACACCACCCAAGGACACCACCTCACAACACTCATTTCACTCCATAAGACCTTCCATGACCTTCCATTTGACCCCCACACCTCCAAAAGAGCCCAAGCATGAAGAAAAGGGATAAAAACCCCAAAATAGACCCCCAGGAGCTAAAGCCCTCAAAAAGGGGCTAAAACCCTGACATGGGCTAAAGTTACGGCGGAAGGGGCTAAAGCCCTAACCAAGGGCTTAAAACCCTAAAACCCTTTGGAAAAACTATATAAGGAGGGTGGGGGGTCACTCTCAAAACACTCCTCATTTGCATATTGTTATGCTTCCTGTGGATGCTTTGAGACCTCTTGCTCTCAAACCACCCACTCTCCCTCTCCCTCATCTCCATTCCTCCAAGCCATTGCTTCCTAAACAAGAGAGAGGTGCTCCCATGAGCTAGGGCATGGTGGCCCATTTCCACCTAAGTGAGCTATAATCTCATTTCTATTTATGTTCATTTGCTTATTTTGTTTTCTAACTCATATTGTCATTTGCAGGTTTTTCATTAACAAGTGTTTTGCAAGTTTTCTCCATGGTAGTATAGGTTCATTTTGAAGGTTTTGAAGGTGGAACCCTAACCCACTGTGTGCAGAGGGGTTCAACAATGCTCCATCATTTCTTCTTCTTTGTTTCATGCCATTAGATCTTAGATTTAGTTTATAGTATCTGCCATTTACTTGTTATTGCTTAGATTAGTTTAGTTTCAATTCACAGCTCTATTTCAGTCATTTTTACTTCTGTTTTTTACTGTTTTCTAAGGGTAGAAACCTACCCTTGTGCCCTATAGGCACAAGGGAGCCATTTTTACCCCTGTAGTGAGGAGAAATTCTCACTACAGGGGCATCATAAGGTCGAAATCCTGCACATTTTAGGTTTTCGTCACACCCAACATAGTTGATCAAGCAAGCTTGATCAACAATTCCTTAAATTGGGGTATTAAGTGGTAAACCTTTTGCTTCTGGTGCAGAGCTGGAAGGAGCAATTTTGCTCAAAAATGATCCAATAGGAGATCTAAGGAGGAGAAGTGCCTTGCCTTTCGAGGCTCTTATACCATATTAAATTGAGCACATAGATTTGTGGACAAACACATGACTCACAAGATAGATCACACAATTTACTCAGTTATTGAAGAATGAAACAGTGCAAAAATGGCTTGCAGCTGTGAATGCTTTTCATTAATCAAAGAGTAATTAGATAATAATTACAATGAAGTATAATGGCTTAAATAGCCACTCACAATTCGAATCCACGTGAGGAAATTCAAATTGATTAGACTCTACTTGACTGTAGGTAACTAAGACCTTGTCTAAATCATTGTTGGAGGACTCAATAGTTAACTAACATTGTCTAAACCATTACCAAAGTTCAACAGAGTTCTATAACACAACTCAAGTATCTTTTTCAGTGTTACCGAGGCTAACTGACTGTGGTAGGTGAGAAATGCGTCTCTCTTGCATGCAACCATGCAAACCTAGAGCTAACTGAATGTAGAGGACTAGAACTGAATGTAACTGACTCCTAACTTAGCTTGACTAGTCACTAATTGAACTCAACTATTGAAGGTTGGTGTCGGCACTCCCAGTTGCTCCTAAATTGTAGGAATTGATCTAGGATCCTCCCAAACTAATGCATGCAAGTTCAATCAATGGCAGTAGGCCTCAATTAGTGGTCCCCACACTTTAGTAAATAGAACATGTGCCCCAATTAGGCCAAGTGGACCCAATGGTGCTAGTGACTAAAAATAGGTTGGATGGACTCCCGATTTAGACATATGACCAAATTGGACAAGAGAGGATTAATAATCCTAACAGATTTATTGTTGGTTTGAATTGCTATATGTTTAGTTTCAAATTGAGAGTTTAATGGTGCAAGTTGTTCATAATTGGTGTTTCCAGTAGAGTTTTCTCCGACAATTAAAACTTGAACAACTCATTAACATGGAAAAAAGATACACAAATCCCTCTGCATGGATTCATGTGGAACAATTCTCGGTTTTCATTTTTCCTCTGCATCAACGATCGTAATAAATTGTTTGAGTTAAAGAGAAAGTTGGAATTCAAAGATTTGATGTACAACATGACATATACATGTGGTGATATTGCATAATTTACTATCTTTTAATAGCTAATATAGGTAAAACTCGACAAAGTGTAATAAAAGTTGGAAAATCCAAGCTATCAATAAAACCCAGACTTCAATTTATGAAGGGTAGATAACAGCAACTCCCATACACACAAAGAATTATATATTATGATGGATTAATTGAAAGCAGTTAGCAGTTTATTGGTAACTGATAACAAACCCTAGGTAGCCCACGCCATGAAGAAATAAGCATTTAAGGGCAGCTTAAATGCTGTATAAATGGAATTGAAAAGTGTTGAAGCTATGTATTGATTGAACGCCTTTATCAAGGTGCGTAAATGCAGGGGACAATAGTAAAATAAAGAGGGGCTTCACAGTCACTCCTTACCTAAGATATCTCTTTTAAATGAGGAAAAAGAAACTTTATAATTGGCTTGTGTTGACCATAAATAGAACATCTTAACAAAATCAAACCTAAATTATTTGCAGGGTCAGGTAAAATAAATTAATATCTTTATATTTATGATGTATCAAATCAAGGTAAGAAAATCATTACAATTCTACTTTGAGTACTCTTCTCAAATTACAACCTAACTTACCAATTATCATTTGTATGGATTGTGAGTTTCATTGGGTAAACTTATAAGTTATAACCCTTTCAGACACATGCCATTCAAATATAAATACAAGTTATTTACTTATCTTCCAAAGTGAACCTACGCATTTTATGGTCAATAGACACTCACGATCATGAACGCGTACTATATAAAATGCACAGTACTACATATATCAACATTGTGCTAAACATGCGATCCTTTCCACTACATAACATGGTCATCACCCACATACCCCTTCATGGCATGGACTCAGAACAAAGTATATAATTTAAGATTTTAAAAGTGGACAAGGTAAAACACCATACGATAACCAATCCCTAATTAACATGTCCATTATTCAATTAGTTCCAAGGGTTAGTTCAATTGGTAAGATATGCACACACTCTCTCGATTCGGGGATAGATCACGGGTTCGAGCCTTGAGTCTTTTGGGGATAGGCCTTCTGTTAGGATAGTCGATGGTTTACCACCTCTACCATCCACTAATGTAGAGCTGGTTTACCACCTCTACCATCCACTAATGTAGAGAAGTATTGCCGAATTTTCTATGCATGTTTCCATGTGAACTAACATGTCCACATTGTACAGTACTGTTAAATAGTACCATATTTAAACTCAAACGTTCCTAGTTGTATGTTATGCACATACCTAAATCTTTGCCCTTCTTGGCCGTAAATATTGCAGAATGATGAATGCAGTCATTGTTGGAAATGGGTGACAACCGTTCTCTCGGTGGTTGCATAACGAACTTACCGAATTAATTTAGTTTGTTCAATTAAGAGTAACTGTGAAATAAATGTATATATTTCTTGTATTCTCATAGAGAAGAATCAGAGAGTTGTAAGCTATTGTAATCTTCATTCATTGAATAATAAGGAAGACCGATACCATTGCTCCGTGGTTGTTTCCCTCTCGGAAATTTTACCACAGTAAACTCTTGTGTTCATTGATGAATGTTTGTTATTAAATTTTGTGTATTATTTTCTCTGTGGATCTCAGATCCAACAAGTGGTATCAGAGCTTCAGTGCTAGGAGTTATGCCTGGAACCGACTACTGAGAGGTGAGCCGTGTTGGTGCTGTGAAGAAACCAGTGGAGAACGTCGCCCAAGGAGAAGGCTATCAGTCAGAGCAAGTGTTGTTGGTTTGTTACTATTGCTGGAGGGTGTTGCTGAAGAAACCAACGTGAGGTGAACCGTGCTGTTAGGAGAATCTATAGAAGGAATCGCTCCCAGTGAAGTTCTGTTTCAGGAGAATCTACCGAGAAATTGATTTATTCTCACTGTTTGGAGAAAGACTCTGTTTGCTGCTGCCAAGCATGAAGGATTTTATCTGTCTGAAGGAGTTTTCTCAAAGTGCACATTACCTCTGCCCATAGTGTGTGAGATCGCAACCTTGTGTGGAGTAGTGAAGCGTTTTGGCAGCCTGAAGAGAGCCCTGATCTTGTTAGTGGTTGCTGGTGTTGCGGAACTAACGTGAATGACAGTCTGCTGCTGCATATGGATGTGAAGCATTTAGGAGAGTGGTAATTTTTTAAAATTGCAACTTTATCAAAAAGTTTTGAATATATATAAAATAAAAATAATCAACAGTGAAGATTTGTGGGAACCTTTATTAAAGGCTTGAATATATATTTCCGATAAATAAATAAATAAATAAATAATCAGCAGTGATATATATATATATTAAATAAAAGAAAAAAAATTCTTGAGAAAATGGCAAAAACATAGAGTTTTAAATTTGAAATTGAAAAATTCAATGGAAGCAACAATTTCAAGTTATGGAAGGTCAAGATGAGGGATATGCTGATTCAGCAAGGAGTGGCGAAGGCATTGGTAAGGAAAACCAAGAAACCCTATGATATGTCCAATGAAGACCAGAACGAGATAGATGAAAAAGCTCCGAGTGCTATTCGATTATGCTTGGCATATGATGTTTTATTTAACATTGTGTCTGAAACTACATCAACAGGTCTCTGGACAAAACTAGAAATTCTCTATATGACTAAATCCTTGACAAATAAAATCCTCCTGAAGTGACAGTTATTTACCTTGCGTATGAAAGAAGGTACAAAAATTTATGATCACTTGAATGCGTTCAATACTCTTGTTTGTCAGTTGTCTAGTATGGAAGATATTATTAGTTCTGAAGACAAGGTGATTTTAATGTTGTGCTCTCTACCTGAGTCATGGGAACATTTTGTAACCTCTATCAATTTTAGTTCTGTTGAATCTATTACCTTTGATGATGTTGTGGGAGCCTTAATTTCTGAGGAAAATCGAAAGAAATCTAGTCTTGAAAACTCGACATCAGAAGTAATGATAGCCAGGGGAAGAACTAGTGAAAGAGGACAACATTCAAGGGGTACATCAAGATCAAAGTCGAAGGGCAAAAAGAGTAATTTGAAGTGTTGGTTTTGCAATAAAGCAGGACATCTTAAGAAAGACTCTTGGAAACGCAAGAAAGCTTATAGGGAGGAGAACTCTGCAAATGAGGCAAATATAGCAGAAAATGATTCAGGTATGATTGATGAGGTATTAACTACTTCTAATGTCTCATAATATCATTATGGTTGATTAGTTGATTCTGGAGCATCTCATCACATGTGTCTTCATAGAAGTTGGTTTCACACATACCAATCTGTAGATGACGGTATAGTTTATATGGGAAATAATGTTACATGTAAAACTGTTGGGATAGGGAGTATCAAAATTAAAATGTATGATGGGATTGTTAGAACTCTAACAGATGTGAGACCTGTACCTAAACTAAGGAAGAACTTGATATCAATGGGAGTTCTTGATGATGTTGGTTACAAATTTGCGGTTCAAGGTGGAGTTATGAAGATATCGAAAGGTATCTTGGTTGTTATGAAGGAAAACAAAGTCGGGAACCTGTATGAACTTGAAGGGAGAACAAAAATCGATTAAGCAACAGTAGCATCAGTTGGTGCAGCAGACTTCACTCGTCTATGGCATCAGCGGTTAGGTCATATCAACGAAAGAGGAATGAAGGTACTTGCTGATCGGAAGTTGCTTCTAGTTTAAAATGTGTAGATTTCAAGTTTTGTGAGCATTGTGTTTATGGTAAACAAGCTAGACAAAAATTTAAATCTGGAAAACACACTAGTAAAGATATCCTAGACTATATTCATGCTGATCTATGGGGGCCATCTCCTAAAATTTCTTATGGGGGATCATCATATTTCGTCAGTTTTAAAGATGATTACTCGAGGAAAGTATGGATCTATTTGTTAAAGAAAAAATCTTGAAAAGAGAACTAGCAAGTTCATTAAATGTCTTAGAATAGATAATGGAACTGAGTTTAGTTCTAAGGAATTTGATAATTATTGCAAGAAGGATGGGATCGAGAGGCATAAGACCACTGTTTACACTCCGCAGCAAAATGGCGTTGTTGAACACATGAACAGGACTCTTCTTGAAAGAGCAAGGAGTATGCTCAGTAATGCAAACTTGCAGCAGGAATTGTGGGGAGAGGCATTGCTTATATCTTGTTACCTGGTCAATCGATCACCATCAATGACCATTGACTGCAAAATTTCGGAAGAGGTATGGGCAGGTCAAAAATGTGATTATTCTAATCTTAGAGTATTTGGTTGTGAAGCATATGCTCTTATTCCCAAAAATCAGCGGTCCAAATTAGATCCTAAATCAAGAAAATTAATCTTTGTTGGCTATGGTTATGGTGTTAAGGGATATCGATTGTGGAATCCTACTTTCCACAAAATCATCATAAACAGAGATGTAACATTTAATGAACTTTCTCTATCAAATTTAGATGTGAGTAATGATTTGAAACAGGCTAATGTACCACATTTTCAGCAAGTTCAGTTTGATACTCAGTCATCTATAAAGGGGAATCATGAGGATGTCTAGGAAGAGGATATTCATGTGGACACTCCTTAGGAAGAGGATATTCATGTGGACACTCCTCAGGAAGAGGATGATGAGCAGACAGAAATAGAGGAGATACCACAGCAATCATTACGAAGATCTACACGGGACAGAACTTTTCCAAAGAGGTATGATGATTTTGTCACATCTGTTGCTTTAATTTCAAATGAAGGAGAACCTCACAATTATTAGGAAGCATTGAAAGTGTCTGACAGTGAGAAATGGAAACTTGCAATGAAAGAAGAAATGGATTCCTTTGGCAAAGAACAAGACATGGGATCTTGTGGAACTTCCGGAGAGTAGGAAAGTGGTTGGCTACAAATGGGTGTTCAAATTGAAGAAAGGAGCAGATGACACTGTACCGAAGTACAAAGCGAGACTAGTTGCAAAAGGGTTTTCTCAGAAAGCAGGTATTGACTTTCATGAGATTTTTTCACCAATTGTAAAACTTGTTTCTATCAGAATTTTGTTAGCACTAGTTGTTTTGTATGATTTGGAGCTAAAGCAGCTAGATGTCAAAACGTCTTTCTTACATGGGGTTTTAGAAGAGGAAATTTTCATGGAACAACCAAAAGGGTTCGTTCAGAATCACAACAAGAGGTTTGTTTGCAAGCTCAGAAAGTCATTGTATGGCCTGAGGCAGTCTCCCAGGCAATGGTACAAGAAGTTTGATTCTTTCATGGTGAGTCAGAATTTTACCAGGAGTGAGTATGATCATTGTGTGTACTTTAAAAAGTTGGAAAATGACATGTTCATTATTTTGGTGTTATATGTTGATGATATGCTTGTCGCAAGAAATAGCATGTTTGAAATCAGCAGGTTAAAGGCTCAGTTGGCTAGGACATTTGATATGAAGGATCTAGGAGCAGCAAATCATATCTTGGGCATGCAAATACATAGAGACAGGAAAAATGGCAAGCTGTGGTTATCACAAAAGAAGTATGTGGAGAAAATACTTCAGAGATTCGGTATGAATAAGGTGAAACCTGTTAATATCCCTTTAGCTTCTCATTTCACGCTTTCTTCATGTTTGAGTCCTAAAAATGATGAAGAAAAGCAGTATATGTCTCATATACCATATGCTAATGCAGTAGAAAGTCTAATGTATTCGATGATAAGTACAATATTGGATATTTCACATGCAGTTGATGTTGTTAGTAGATACATGGCAAATCCAGGAAAAGAGCATTGGGCAGCAGTGAAATGGGTGCTTCAGTATCTAAGAGGCACAAGCAACTATTGTATCACTTTTGATGGTTGTAGTGATGAAGTCTGTGGTTATGTTGATTCTAATTTTGCAGGTGATTTGGACAAGAGGAGGTCCACTTCAGGTTATGTATTTACTCTTGCAGGTGGAGCAATTAGTTGGATGTCAAAGCTTCAGAATATTGTTGCTTTATCCACTACAGAAGCAGAATATATAGCTGCTTCACATGCTTGCAAAGGGGCAATCTGGTTAAAAGGTTTGTTGGGTGAGTTAGGAAAAGTTCAGAACACTAAAAAAGTTTTTTGTGATAGTCAAAGTGCTATTCATTTGGCTAAAAATCCAGCTTATCACAATAAGACAAAGCATATTCCTGTAAAATACCATTTTGTTAGACATGTTGTTGATGAAGGTGGAGTGTTTCTTGAAAAGGTTCACACTAAAGACAATAGTGCAGACATGTTCACAAAGCCGGTTACTTTAGAGAAGCTACGGTGGTGCCTAGCTTCTCTAGGCTTGCAGAAAAGGTGATGAATAGAGAAATGAGCAAGGTATCAGGTAAATTGTTGTCAAGGTGGAGATTGTTGGAAACGGGTGACAATCGTTCTCTCGGTGGCTGCATAACGAACTTACCGAATTAATTTAGTTTGTTCAGTTAAGAGTAACCATGAAAGAAATGTATATATTTGTTGTATTCTCGCAGAGAAGAGTTAGAGAGTTGTAAGCTGTTGTAATCTTCATTCATTGAATAATAAGGAAGACCGATACCATTGCTCCATGGATGTTTCCCTCTCAGGGGTTTTACCACAGTAAACTCTTGTGTTCATTGATGAATGTCTGATATTAAATTCTATGTATTATTTTCTATGTGGATCTCAGATTCAACAGTCATGCTCTCTTGGCCTTACATCATAAATTATTAATTAAGTTATGTACGTGGATTTGTCCTTCAATTTCAAAACTCAATAAATGCTACATTTTGTTTTCTTAAAAGTTAAAATACATTGAGACAATGATACTCAATGGTGAATCATTTTTATGAAAATCTGTAAAAATTGTTAATGAAATTTGTTATTTTGTAATATTAAATGCTTGATTTTAAAACTAACCAGACCTAAATGATCATAAAAACACTCCAAATTACAAATTTAACAATAATTAGTCTACCTGCATATTAAAAGTGTTTTGGTTAGCGCTTATACTGTTTCTTTTTCAATAATCAAGTATCATGTTCTGCACAAGTCAAAGTCAATACTTATTGAAAAAAAATCAAATAGCTTTCTTCCTTTGCCTTAGCCTCAGGTCGCATATAAATTATGTCTATTACTTCCTATGAAAAGAGAAGAGTGCTGACAGCTCCTTTGGAATCCATTGTATATCATATTTTTTTTACCATTAATGTGACGGAATAATAAATCTCAAAAGTATCTCTTTAAGTCAGTGTAGCGAAGATATGGAGGTGCTTTACAGTTTGTATGGGATATGGTTGTTACGTGTATTTTATAAAAAATATTTACATATAGTAAGATGTGTTTGCAATAAGAGTAATAACCAGGTGTATGATGTAATCTTACATATGTATAATTAGCATAGCTCCAAGTAAAGTGGTTGGTTAATGTTTATGGACACAATCAGCCACTTAGTTTTGTGAAGAAAATTGGCTATTACATAAAGACTAAAATATATAATTGTATATCCATTCTTCATACCACATTGTTATAGTTAATATAAGCACAAAACAAATACTATTTAATAAACAAAGAAAAAACAAAAACTGATATGATAAACAAAAACAAATTGTTAGTTGTTTCTTAATCAAGATGCATTTAAGCATGACAAAATATGACCACCATGAAATAAATCCTTGTTGTACACATGTTACACTTAGGTTAATATATCCTTGTTGTACACATGTTACACTTGGGTTAATATTGTTGATCTGGACCATGAAATAAATCCTTATTGTATTCATGTTACAGTTTAATATTGTTAATCCGCAACAAAACTTTATCTGTAGTCCAAATCTATCAACTATTTACCAAAAAAAAGTAATTTTTTAGATTACACACATAAATTTATTCTTATTGAAGTGTGTAATTTTTTAGATTGCACTCACATGAAGTCATCCACATTGAAGTTTTAAAAATAGTATAATGGAGATGGGTTTTCTTATGGAGATGGGTTCTCTTATGTACTTTAAAATAGTAGAAAAAAAATGGATAACATATATGGTATCAAAAGTTAAAAGATTAAATTAATATAAAATTATTTTAAAATTAAAATTAATATTAAACTTAGATTTTTCAAACATTTTAAAAGATTAAATGAATTAAAATATAATTTTTAAAGATTATTTATGAGATATATTCATCTTTTATTGAAAAAAATACATAACTATTAAATTTTGATTATTTAAATTTTTTAATATTATGGGTTTTTCATGTAATGGTAGTTACATAAAAAAAATAAACCGTAAGAAAGTTATAATAATTTTTATAATTATCTCAATTAATTATTAAATTAGCATAGGTTCATTTGGATCTATCAACTATAGAGAAGATGGAATATGCCTAATTTTTATTTTTATCCTAAATTTTTATATACATAATTATTTTATTTTAAATATTTATGATTATACATAGATTCATTTAGTTTTAATTTTTATTTATAAGATGAATTTTTTAATTACTTTAGTTTTGGTAATGTAATTACATAACAACATAACTCTTCTAAAACAAAAATCTATATAAAAACATTTTTTCCATAAAATAATAATAATAAATATTAATATTAACAATTTTTTATAATAATTATTTTTTTATAAAATATAGAATAATTTACTCAAAAATAGATGAGTGATTGAGTTTAAAAATAGTCATAAAATATAGAATAATTAGTGATTGAGTTTAAAAATAAATTTTAACATTCATCCACTTTTTGTAATTTAATGTATATATCATTATACATACAACTTGACTATGCTTAATAGTTAAAACATGTTTTTCTAGTAAAATATTATATAATCAAATTTGGAATATGATATATACATTTCTATAAACTTTAAAATCAAATTATTATTATTATTACAATGTAAATAATAAATTTTAAATTTATTAAACAAATTAAAATTACTTATTTATTTATATTATATTTTAAAATGTACATTTTATAACAATTATCTATGTGTTTAAATAGTATGGAATTTAGTTTAACAGAAAATACAATAAATTGAGTATTTTTTGACTATACTTAGATAATGAACCACTTGAATGTGTACTATTGAATTACATGATGTTGATATGGGTGCTATTTGAGATCTTTGCAACCATTTAAAGAGCCATAGCACTATTTATGAGAAAAAAAAATGATTAATTTATTATACAGTTGATAGTATGTTGATAGATTGAACACAAATTCGCGACATCTTTGCGACCATGGAATAATAATATTTTATAATATATTTTTAAAATTTATATTTAAAAATATAATTTTAAGAAAATAATGGTCATAACTATGTTGATACATGATATATTTGATATAAATATTAAAAATTTCACATGATTACATGATATAAGTAAGTGAAAAGTATATTCAAAGAGTTTATGTGTCACTTACATAAATTTTAAATATTTTACATAATTATATTATATCATGATATTGAAGTTTTTACATATAGTAAGTGAAAAGTATATATAAAGAGTTGGTGTACTTTTTTATAATGTGTGTGTGTGAATATTTTTTTGTGTGTGTGTGTGAATATTTTTTTTTAAGTTATATACATTATATTAATTATAAAAAAAAACATATATATGTTATATCATTTGGTTGGCTTGCCTTAAAAAACTACGTTAATTCTTGAGTCTATGTCTTATAACTTTCCAGTATTAACAAAGCTAATCAGAATTAGGCAAGACCAAATGCTCTTAAGGAAAGCAAAAACAAAGTATCTACCTTCTAATGTCTACACTAAAACAATTAAATGGAACAATCATCAAGAACTTAAACCTCTATGTCTCATAAAAAATGGTGACCACATGGACCTTGTTCTCGGGCAACTAGTCGCTAGATTGGCCTTAAGGGGTTCTGGGCTTGAAAACCTTTCCTGTATTGAGCTTCACCAAGGTGTTGATTCACTAGATGAGCTCCTTTATCACATTTTTATATTAGGTTCAAGATGGCATTAATTTTTAATATTTGGCCTCAGTTCTATTCCACTGTAGCTTTCATCTACTTCCTAGACTCTAACCCCTCATGTTGGGTTTCCATCAAGGATTTCCTCACTAAAATTTCCATCTTCCAATAAAGTAGCATGGTTTTAGCATGCTTGGTCTTGCGGGTTCAAGATGATCATAAATCTTCAACCCACTCTGACCATTCCATTTGCTCCTCCACAACGTCCTATGACCCTTGTTCTTTTTCAATCTCTTTGTTGGCCCCAGGGAAAATTGGGTACCAGTTTTGGAAAAGCGGTTTTGGTGTGAACAAGGTTGTGACGAAGTGGTTCAATGAAGTGGAAAACTCCGAAGAAGCAACCCAAGAGATGTACACATTCCAGAGTATGACGAAAGCCGAGATCTACAAGGACCAGGTATTTCATTCGACAAATTTTTGAAGTCACTAAAGCTCAAAAAGGTAAATATCGGTTCTCCTAAAAATCCTAAATTTGCAAACATTGGTGATTACTGGGATGATGAAACAATGGGTAATATTATAGACCTATTACATGAGTTCCAAAATTTATTTCCTACCAAGTTTTCTGAGATGAAAGGGATTGTTGGGGACCTCGGAGAGATGAAGATCCCTTTGAAGTCGAGTGTTAAACCTGTCAAGCAGAGGCCATACAAGTTGAATCCAAGATACAAAGAGAAGGTTAAAACATAGCTCGACAGGTTTTTAACTTGCAGTTATCATCGAGTCTGTCGAAGAGTCGGAATGGATAAGTCCAATGGTATTTCAAGATAAAAAGACCAGCGAAGTTCGAAACTGTATTGATTGGAGGAATTTGAACAATGCATGTCTACATGATCCCTTCCCTACAACATTTATTAATAAAGTGCTAAAAAGTGTTGGAGGTCAAGAAGCATATTCATTTACTGATGGATTTTACATGTATCATCAAATCAAAATTTCCAAAGAGGATCGACACAAGACGACATTTGCGACAGAGTGGGGTTGCTTTCAGTATACGGTAACACCCTTTGGCCTAAAGAATGCTCCTGCCATTTTTTCTAGAATAATTCTTGTTTCTTTTAAATAATTTATTCATAAGTTCTTAGAAGTCTATTTTGATGACTGGACAATCTATGGCTTACTTAAAAATCACATTGAAAGTTTAATACTAATGTTGGAGCATTGTAAACAATATCAGATGTAGTTAAATTTGAAGAAATGTATATCCTATGCTCCATTTGGCATATTACTGGGTCATGTAGATTCTAAGGAAGGATTGTTGATGGATTCTACGAAGATTTCCATAATAGTAGACTTACCTCCACCAACTTCAGTGCGACAGCAGAGGATGACTCTAGGACATACGAGTTATTATAGGAAGTTTATCAAGGGATATGCTTAGATTACATTCCCAATGGAGAAACTGTTAAAAAAGGATGTTAAGTTCCAATGGAACAAGGAGTGTTAGTTGAGCCTCAACACACTAAAGGAGAAAATGTTCACAACACCTATTTTGGTATTTCTTGACTAGTAAAAATAATTCCATGTGCATGTCGATGCATCCTCAATTGCTCTAGGAATGGTACTGCCTCATCCAAGTGAAGGATCTATTGACCACCGAATTGCATTGGCTAGAAAAAAAATATCGAAAACATAAAGGAACTACACTACGACAGAGAGGGAA
Source organism: Pseudotsuga menziesii (assembly GCA_001517045.1). NCBI lineage: Eukaryota > Viridiplantae > Streptophyta > Pinopsida > Pinales > Pinaceae > Pseudotsuga > Pseudotsuga menziesii. The sequence goes on from LPNX010148894.1 coordinate 188,498, forward strand.
GGGATAGCTATTGTATATGCCCTGCAAAATTCCAATCAGCATCTGCTCGGAGGCCACTTTAAAATGTTTACTAATCATTCTGCTTTGAAGTACTTCGTCAACAAGCCAATGTTGGCGGGGAAGAATCTATTGGTGAATCTTATTATTTTAGGAGTATAATTTTGATATTGTAGTCAATCCATGAAGGATGAATGCGAGGCCTGGCCATCTGTCGAGGTCAGACATTGGAGAAGAACCATTTAAATTAGATGATAACATCCCAAATGCGCAACTCTTTTTGGTAAGAATAGTCAATGAATACTTTGAGGATATTGTGAATTTCCTAACTACAAGTGTTGCACCAGAAGGATATACTACAACATAGAAGAAGCAATTAGTTGTGAAATATGCAAATTATCAGCTAATAGTTGGTCAGTTGTACAAGTTAGGACCAGATGAGATTTTGCGTTGATGTGCTTTGGAACATGAGCGACCAATGATATGGGTTGAAGCTCATGATGGTGCTGCGAGAGGCCACTAAGTAGGGAAAGCTATTGCACAAACTATATTGAGGGTTGGATTGTGGTGGTTTACCTTGCATAAGGACGCAAAGGAATATTGTAAGACTTGCGAAATGTGTCAGAGGATGGGGAAACCATCAAGGAGGGACGAAATGCCATTAGTACCACAAATGACATTACATGCCTTCAAAAAATTAGATGTTGATTTTGTGGGTCCAATTAACCCACAAGAGAGAAGGACTCAAGCTAGGTACATTATAACCACGACAGACTATTTAACTAGATGGCATGAAGCTGCACTAGTGAAAGATTGTAGTGTTTCAACTGCTGCAAAGTTCATGTTTGAGAATGTACTCACAAGGTTTGGATGCCACCAAGTTTTATTGAGTTATTAAGGGATTCACTATGTTAACAATATGATTGAAGCACTCACAGAAGAATTTCAAATTTATCATAGCAACAGTACTCCATATCATCCACAAGCAAATGACATTGTCGAAGAGTTCAATAAGCTTTTGGATCATGCCTTGACAAAGGTCTAAAATGTGAACTATGATTCTTGGGACCTAAAATTTCCTGCAGTTTTATGGTCTTACAAAATGAGATGTAAAACCTTGACAAGTCATACGATATTAAAATTAGTATATGGGCAAGAAGTTTTATGCCCATGGAGTATATTGTGCCAAGTTTACAAATTGTTGCTTTTACCGGTTTGTTCAATATTGTTGTTGTAGAAGAAATATTGTCGCAGTTACTTCATATAGAAGAAGAACGATTCATTGCAGGATTCCAACAGCAAGTTGAACAAAGAAAGAGAGAAGGTCTGGCATGATCACCATATTGCTAAGAAGTAGTTACAGTGAGGGGACTTAGTTATTCTCTAAAACAGTATTTTTTTCAAACACCTTGGTAAGTTAAGGATGCATTGGATAGGACCTTATGTTATTAATTGTGTGACTAAAGGAGGCACTATGCAATTATAGAAATTAAATGGCGAGCCTATGAAAGGATTGCTTATTGGAAGTCAAATGAAACCTTACAAGATTAACCATGTGTTTCTCTGTTGAATGTGTATATAGTTAATAATAATAATAATAATTTGGAAAACCCCACCTTTTTTTGTTTGTCGAAGTTTTGTATATATGTCGTTGAGTCTTTAGTTTTGGCGAGGTTAAGCTAGTTATTTAACGAAGTAACATGTTGTCAAACTAAGTTAATATGGAATCCCATATGTTTATGTCGAGGTAGATCAATGTGTTAACGAATTTGGCAGTCCAACGTTCGAAATTGAACCCTTCTCGTCCCTTCCAAAGGGTTCTAGCCCTTCCCAGAAGTGCAAAGTTAAAATTACCCTTCAAAAAAAAATTAAAATCTGAATTTTACCCTTCCAATTAAGAAGGGCATAATTTATATCAACATTTCAAAAGAAGGGCAACATTTGAAATTACCCATCCATATAAATTTCTCAAGATGTTGAAATTCCTATGCTATAAAGTTCAACCCATCATTCAAAATATTGGAAATATGATCAATTATAATTACTCAGTCACTCATGTCATGCACTATGCACTAAGTGCTTAGTTGTGTAGGATGACCAGTAATCATTGATGACTACGAGGCACTAGCCATCGAGATGCGACTCTGATTCCCGAGTCACTTGAGGCTACAATCTAAAGTGGGACAATGTGTCAAAAACTATGACTATAATAAAAAAGAACAACTAATAGTCTACTACTAGGCTCAAAACGAGCTCAAAAATTTGTTCCTGCTACCTATGTGAACTTGGTTACCAATGTTCCCTCATTTTTTCGTCAAACTAAAATTCAAAAGGTCGGTTTGATGAGTCCTCCTCTACAATACTTCATTTTTTGCATGAATATCATGGCTCACGACAACTATAAACAACACCAGATGTCATGCAAATACAAATAATTGCATGTAGCTAGGATCACAAACTGTTCATAGGTCGATTTATGCATTGCTATAGAGAGGTGTCATTAGGCACACGATATGGAAAAACAATGGTTATTAATAAAATTTAAAAAAAAACAATTGTTGGCTCAAGAATAGTCTTCAATTTGATGGGTGGCATGATCATGATGTAATCTCCCTCCACCCTACCAAACATGTGTGGTTTCTCACAACATTTGTCCTCGGTGCCACCAAAATACATATAAAAATTACTTGTCTTTACATCCTCTTCCCTTTAAATCCTCATCTCATAGTCATAACTAACGATTATTATGCATGCACATCCTCACCTTATAATACGAATTGGGTCAAGGAACAGAGACAACCATAAAATATTAAATGTGTCATGAAGCAAAGAGTAAGAGACAACTATAAGTAAGTCTTATATTAAATTTACCATATAAGTCTTTAATTAACACTATCAACTAGGATTTGTATTGTTGTGATCTTCTTATCACTCCTCACTAATGTGATTGCACGGCATTCTTGGAAGGTGAGGTCCATAATTTTAGGTCTTCTTCCTCATTATCATTCCTTTTGGTAAGACAATAAAGAGGGTAGTGGCCTCCATCAACATGGAAAATGGGTTCGACATAGAGGTATATAGATTGCTTGTTTTCATTAAATAACTTAAATTCCTACATGTGACTGTGGATTCACTGAATCCTGGATAGGTACAAAACACAAAAAAAATTAGATCCCCGAGCTCTTAATTACTCACACATAGAACTTTCTCAAATCTAGCCATTAATAAACTTCTTTTGGCATTTTGGTTCAATTTAAAAGGAAAATTGTTGAGACTCGGACATGCAGTGAGTTGCAAGGGTTCAAATGACTTAGGATTGATTCCATTGCCCCTCCATCCCATATATGTATTCTTTCACGACAAGTGTTGAACAAAAAAATTTGATGCCCTGACCCCAATTATGCTAGCTTTGCTAACTTGCTTGGTATGTAGGATTTTTTTTAATGTTTTCTGAGTTCTGTATTATTTTTTCTTAGGTGCGCAATCCTTATCATTCTTACATCTCTCAAGCTTGGATTGCACGTGGATGCCCCATAATTGTTATGAGATAGTCTAAGTAGTTTTTTGTACAATGAAGTGTGCTCCAACTTGAAAAAATACAATAGAATAGTTGTTATGTTACGAAACTGTAAAATTAATGATACGCATATGACAACTTAATGTGTTCAAAATAAGTTTTATTGAAAATATATCATTGTTTCCTATAAATAGTAAGAAGTTCTCAATTGTTAAAAATTGTAAAAATTTGAAAGAACAATTTTATATTTTTCATTTTTTTTGTGAAAAAGTTTAGTTAATTTATACTTGTCAATTGAAGTACAATTATTTATAATACCCTTCATCTTTGAAAGCCTCCAAGAATAAATGCCCTTCCAATTGAAATTAAGACCCACCCTTCAAATTTGATCACTAGTTGGCACTCTATCGAAGTTGCAGTTAATATACATTAATAATTGTTTTCAGAGGAGAAAGTAGTGGCATCGTTAGTGGGTTCCTATCATAAATTCCCTAAAAGACTAAAGTATGTGAACAAATTGGCCACCACCTCCATAATCATTACAAGGATCCAGTCGTATTCATTTAACCTTGAGACTAATAGGACATGCACATGTGGAAATCAATTTAAAAGAATGCACCCCAACCATTCGACACTCATTGTTGGCAAGACGTTGAAAGTGCATTGATGAAGCCATAGTTTAAGTAGTAGCATGAAGCGAGTGTAGCATAGAAGACGCAAGGATGCATGTTGATCTCTCCAGCACAAGTAAGGTTCAAGGATCTACTGCAGAGGTGGAAATGTAGGAACCCGTTCCAATTGTTGAAGAATAGCCAAAATTACTATCCCCCCAGATACCAACAAACATACCGAGGAAAAATAGAACATCATACCAACAAGTAAATCCAGAAAAACGAATGAAAGAGAGACATGATGTTAAGTCCTCTTGTTCTAGGCTTGAGAGGATGCTTCCAAGATACATACCGCCATGAAATATGGATGCACCACCAGTTCATATCGTCAAGAATGTTAAATAATGACACCACCTCTTCCGAGGGGAATTCAGGTGCAGGGCAATATACTCGCTAAAATCCATAAGTTGTTCTATGTAGATCATGACTTAGCGAAGTACCCAGAATTCCACATGAAGATAGTATTTTTGGAAGAGGGTGCACCATTAGAGCTTGAGCATATGGAATGGGCTCTGAGGCTATAGAGGTCAGGCATTTTGTTGTCGATGCACTTGCCACACTTTGGATGCACTGTGAAAGCCAATGCATGTGGCAAACCATTGCTTTTGTGTTTCCATGATGGATTTTTATGGTTGGACAAGAAGATATCAATTGATTTTGACTTGATTACACAAATTATGGGGTTGTCCAAGGCTTAGGTGGGCCATGCTCGATTCTTTGTCGGGAAGGAGAAAGATAGAGATTTGGCTACTCATATGAAGGAGAAGTATAACATGTCAAAGAATAAAAGAGGGTTCGACATTGCCTCTATCAGTGACCAAGTCATTTGCTTCGCAACAAAGGCGTTAGTGATCAAAGTATTGAGGAAAATGCGACCAAAACACGTAATCTCTTTAGTCATAGCAACGATAGAATAATGTGCAACAGACATGTAGATGAATTGGGCCACTTTAATTTATTCTGAATGAATTCCTCAATGATAGGGTCGATGCTAAAGAAAAAGGTAACCCTTTTGCATATTCTTGGTTGTTGATATTGATTTCATTTGTTGCATGGGTGGAGACACCATACTATCAAGGTATGGAACAAAACAGTCCTTGTGTGGGGGGAAGATATGCCAATTTGTGGTTTATTGAGAACATGAGAAGGTAGGAAGCCAATGATATTGAACTTTACATGCACAAGGAAGTGTTCCAACATAATGTTGTGAAGATGCCACGCATAGAGGCTCAAACTGTAGAGTGAGATAGGAATATTATGAGGTTCAAGGCTAGGCCTCACCACATGTATGTTCAAGCGTGGAAGGACCGACACAAACAATGTATCATAATTGGGTAAAAGTTAACAGAAGAAGAAGTCGACACCATTGTCCAAGAATGGTCGACAAAGAGGAAAGTTGTTGTCGAAGATGAGAAAATCGTGACAAATCTTTCCTGGTAGGATCCACAATAGGAGGGTACATCTGAGAAACCCAAAAATGGTCACCAAACTCAGAGTACTCAACAACATGAAGCGGGAGGTGATAACCCGCCCAGTTCGTAGGATGATGACCAGGATTCAAGTACAACACCCACTGTTCTGGGACTGGGGGGAAAGCACAAGGTTGTAGCCTCAAAGTGGAAAGGGAAAAAGAAGCAAAGGAAAAAAGAGACACCCTAGTGAGCACCTTAACTAATGATGATGTTAACATTTTGTTCGACAATATCGCTGATGTTATGGAAGAAAATAGGAGGATTGCAGATGAAATGAATGTCGAGTTATTCGAGGGAGAGACAGACTTACTTCAGACCCTCTGTCAAGTGGTAAAGGAGATCAAGATTCTTCCAGCAAAGGAATCAATTGTGACACATGAGGAGCCCAAGCAAGAGGGATCAAGAGATGTAGTAATAACCTCATCCACGACAGACGGAGTAGTCCAGTCACTACCAAAGGAATTGAACTTTGAATATGAAATACTGAATGAGCAAGCTCAAAAGTTGAGATCTATTGATCTCAAGCTGACGACCTTACCCATGTTCATGCTACATAACATTCAACAAAAGATATTGAGGAAATAAAAGTGCAGGAGCAGTCTTTCTATGACTTGATAACGAAGTATAGGGCCCAAACCACTACCCTTAAAGAAAAGTCCATAGAACTTCAAAACGAAAGGGATTGGCTGAGCCAAGATCAATAGAAGCTACAAGAGGTTGACAAAGCTGCTTGTCACGAAGTGCCATAGGAAGAAATAGTAGAGAAAATGGCTCCAGAGGATAAATTATTGAAACTTACTAAAGTTATAACAAGATTCAAACAAAAGGTTGGTGAATTAGAAACAAGTTAGTAAAAAGTACGCCCCCTAAAGTTACAGAGCAACGATGGACATAAGTGCAAGGGGTTCTCCAAAGTATCAAAGACTCTGACGCCTACTATGTGAAGCTATATGAAGAAATATCACAGACTTGGGATTCATTGCTAGAGTATGTAGTGCTTCAATATATTACTCTTAAGTTTGCCACAACAATGGATAACTTGGCCAAGTTAAGGGGTCTTTTGAAAACTCTATAGCCGGTTGAGAGAGTGGAAAAAGATGCGGAAAATAAGACATTGCAAGTAGAAGTTAACCGGTTGAGGGTGGAACAACAACAACAAACAAAAAGAGTGGCATAAATTTATGGAGAGGCTGAAAAAATATTTCAAGTAATTGGCACAATGCATTAAGTGGTGAAGAAAGCAGTTGAATGGACTGAGAAACAAATCGAAGGATACATGACTGCAAAACTGGTGGAAGAATGAATAAGTAGTAGGAGAATGTTTAGCGATCGGTCGAAGTAATGAAGAAGGTATATGAATATTTTCTGTCGAAGGAGAAGGTGCCAAAGGGAAAAAAATTATTCGACCTGAAGTGGCTCAGGACAAGCCACATGTGAGTGTTGGGGGCCTGTTATCCCAAGGAAAATTTGGGTACCAATTTTGGAAAAGTAGTTTTTGTGTGAACAAGGTTGCGGCGACATGGTTCGATGAAGTGGATAGCTCCGAAGAAGTGGCTGGGATTTAAGGAAGCTAGGTATTTTGACGGTGTCAAGTGACAGAACTTGGTTAGGTAGTTAGAGTATTTTGTCCACTTACATTAATAGGATGGGTAGTGGGCATAGGGTGGAAGGCTATTAAGAGCCTATAAATATGTAATGGGTTGGGATTTTTAGGGTTACATAATTTGGGGATTACGACTTTGACATAATATTGATGTACTTTGGTTTTATTTTCCGATGTATGAGTTGTAAGAGTGTCACATTGATGATGTATTATCTACATGATGTGTGCATAGATCCATTGTAAGAATTTGACGGAGAGAGAGTCTGTAGGCTGTGTGCATAGACATGAAGCGTTTCTTTGTTGTGGCTCCATAATAAGAAGAATGCTTCTGTAGTTGTTCCCATCTTTGGTTTCAATTTTAAAATATATAGTGTCTAATGTGGTTGTGATGTTGTATGTGGTGTTATTTTGTTTTATGTTACATTAGATGATAACTAAATGTGTTTAATGAAGAATTTTATAATGAAATATTTGTTGCATGATTAATAATTATGTGTCATGGGAAACTAGAAGCTCGAGGAGACCTAGGTCACACGGATCATGCTTAGGGTTTTCCTACTACGCCCGGTTGCGGGGCTCTCTGGGATCTCTTCGTGCAAGGGTGCATTGGTCTTCAGGGCTACTCAGCCTCCCCTTGGCTGCTCAATGGTGGAGACGGGCCCTCTGGGTCCCGTTTTAGACGATGGTGCTGCAACAGCTAAGATCGAGAAGCAGGCTGGTACTTCAAACGGCCGAAAGCTTGGGGTGGGGGGCTGTCTGCCTAAAGCTCCCACCATCCCAACAATCCATATCAGATTCAAGAAGGTCAGGGGAACGATAGAGCTCTGGAAGGAGAAAGCCCTAATCGAGAAGTTTGTGGGGATCTAGCCCAAGGAAAAGGATCTTGTTAAATGGATCAGCAGTGTGTGGAACCCTAAAGGCCACTATGACTTGCAACTCGACTCCAAAGGATTTTTCACTATAATTTTCTTTAACCAGGAGGACCATGACTGCATCCTGGAAGGAGGCCCCTACTTCTTTTTCTCAGCGGGTCTCTACCTGCGCCCATGGAAGGAACGCTTCAACCCAAAAAATGAAGACATGACAGTTGCCCCTGTCTAGATTCGCCTCTTTTCTCTACCAAGGGAATACTGGGATATGGACACCTTGAAGGACATAGGAAATACCTTAGGTGAATTCATAAAGGTTGTAGAGAAAACCAAGGCCCGAAGCATACTTCCTTTTCCAAAATCTGCGTCTACTTGGATCTTTCCAAGGAGATGCTAGAGGCCATAAGCCTTAACTGGGAAGATGAAGAATGGATCTAGCCCATAGACTATAAGCAGATCCCCTTCCGATGTAGGCACTGTGATGAGTATAGCCACTTAGGAAGAAACTGCCCCAAGATTGCTCCGATGGCTGCTTTTGCTGATCAACGGCCGATGGGAGGCGTGAGCAATGATGGTTTCACCCAAGAAAAGAACAAAAGAAGAAGCATAGGAAATGGGGTATCAAAGGCCAAAAAAGACATGGAGGTAAGGGAAAACAGATCCAAAAATTCCTTCGTTGTCTTAGGGGATAGAGTAGAAGAAGACATGCCCAAGGACAAGGAGGAAGGGGAGCAACTAACGAAAGATACCAGTGCCCCGGAGAGAGAGGAAACCCAACAGATGGAAATAGTTGAAGAAGAAGAGGATGAAGAAATGGAGCTAGGAGAACTGGATCTGGATGCGATAGAAGCCGAATGTGGAAAGAAGGGTAAAGGCTATGTCCCAAGGTGGCAAATCAAGCTCCTCTAGGAAGCAATAATCAAGGCCGGGGCACAGTTGAACCTAGGGATAGACCCAGATCCACAAAAAGGAAACAAGAGGAAGTCTCCAGAGGAGGAGCAATGCAGAGGGAGAAAAACAAACAAGCAGTGCATTGCAGAAGTAGGAGTTAAACTCATTGAATCAGACCAATACCCAACGATCACGACAACCTTCTCTGAAGTCTCCAAATTTTACTAATGAAGCTAATCTCTTGGAATATCAGGGGGTGTAGTAACCCTAGGAAGTGGAGGACTCTTAACAGGAAAGCTAAACAGGAAAACCCTGATATTCTTCTCCTCCAGGAAACTAAATGAAGTTGTGAGGGAATGGAAAAACTCAGAAGTAAAATTTGGAAGGGCAGCAAAGTCATGGCCCTGGATGAGGCTGGGAAATCAAGTGGGATTGCAATTTTCTAGCACCCCGAGGTGGTGGAATTCACTTACTGGAGAGCCAATAAGTTTTCCCTCATGGCTGATTTCCAACACCTTGATTCTGGGGTGAAGGGCACAATTTTTAATGTTTATGTCCCTAGTAGCTTCTTTGAGAAGCAGGCCTTCATTGATTTCCTCAAATGGACCAAACACCATTCGAAAGGGGGCAGTTGGGTTATGGGCAAGGATTTCAACCTCATTTCCAACCTCGGAGAAAAGAAGGGAGGAAGGAGAACTCTGGACAAGTACCAAGAAGCTTTCAACGATTTCCAAACCCAAAGCTCCTTTGTGGACATGGAAACCGGAAATGGATGGTATACTTGGAACAACAAATGAGGTGGAGAGCATCTGGTGGCTTCCCGCTTGGATAGATTCTTGGTCTCAGAGAACATAGTCCATGGTATGGGTGTAATCATGTCTGACATCCTCCCTGCTGCAGGATCTGACCATTGGCCTATCAGCCTTAACTGGGATTGGTCTTGTTCCACTCTGAGGAAACTGTTTAGATTTGAACAATTCTGTATGGAACACAAGAACTTCAAAGATCTTGTCCATTAGTGGTGGCTGGAGATGGTCCCCCCCACAGGTACATCCATGTACCGTTTTCAGCAGAAACTCAAGACTCTCAAGGCTGAAATGCGTACTTGGAACAAAGAAGAGTTTGGTAACATTCTGGAAGATAAAAAAAAAGGATGACTACTGAGCTAGAGCTCCTCAGTCAGAAGGGAATGGAGGAAGGATGGGACAAAGACATGCATAAAAAAGAGAAAGAGCTATGGGAACAACGGGAGGCAAGATAAAGGCAGGAAGGTATATACTGGAAACAAAAATCCAAGGTCAAATGGCTGTAGGATGGGGAAAAGAACACCAAGTTCTTTCATAATTCGATGCTCCAGAACAGGAGAAACTCTAGAATCCAAAAACTTAGAAAGCTGGATGGCAGCCGGATTGAAACCAGAGGGGAGATTGAAGAGGAGCTTTCCAACTATTTCTCGGAGATCCTTACTGAAGACGACCATGACAGGGGGAGAGACATAGCCAAAATCACTCGGTTAATTCCCTCCACTATCACTGGGGAAAATAATGAGATGCTCATCAAGCCGGTTTCTATGCAGGAAGTTGAAGAAGCGATCAATCAAATGGCTCTGGGAAAATCTCCTGGCCCAGATGGCTTCACTTCCAATTTTTTCCACCATTTCTGGGATATGGTGAAGGAAGAGGCAGTGGAAATTGTTGAAGAATTTAGAATCAAAAGGGGGGTTCTCAAATATTTCAACGTGACCTTCTTATCCCTTATCCCCAAGGAAATGGGAGCAAAAAGTCCGGACAAGTTCAAGCCCATAGCTCTCTGTAATGTGATCTACAAGATTATCTCCAAATTGATTGCCAATCGACTGAAGCCCCTCCTCCCTACCTTGATCTGCCCAGAATAGTCTGGCTTCATGGAAGGTCGCCAGATCCTTGACGGGGTCATCCTCCTGCATGAAGTCAACCAGGTATGTTGATCAAGCTTGACATAGCAAATGCCTATGACAAATTAAGTTGGAAAATCATTATCAAAATGCTGGCATCCTATGGTTTCTGCCAAGGCTGGGTTGAGTGGGTTATGGGTCTAATATCCACCCATTTTTTTAGTATCCTTCTGAATGGATCTCCAACCTGCATCTTCCAACTATCCAGAGGTATCATATAGGGTGAACCTCTATCCCCCTTTCTCTTCATTCTGATGGTGGAAGGCCTGAGCCATCTCCTTCAGACCCAGAGGGAGAATGGGGAGCTGAGAGGCCTCCGACTTCAGGAAAACATGGACCCACAGACCCACCAACAATTTGTTGATGACACCATGCTTATGGGGCACCCTTTATTCCAAGAAGCAAGAAGCTTAAAAAAAAACTGTCTCTCTTTTCCAAGGCCTTGGGTCTAGTTGTAAACCCGACCAAATCCCAAGTCTTCTTTCTTAATATTGCCCCAGCTACCCAGAGGAACATCCTCTGCATCCTGGGTTTTGCGAAAGGATCCTTCCCCTCAAAATACTTAGGCGTCCCCCTAGGTATGAGAAAGTTGAAAAGAACCTCCTGGCTTGAACTTCTAGATAGAATGAAACAGAAGCTCTCAAGCTGGAACTTAAGGCCTCTAAACCTCCCCAGCAGGCTTGTTCTGATTAAATCGGTGTTACAGGCGATGCCCATATACCTATTCTCAGTCCTCTCTGCCCCCAATTCTATCCTCCATGACATCCGAAGCCTTCAATGTAATTTTTTGTGGGGAGACCGAGCAGAAAAGGCCAAATTTGCTCTGGTTAGTTGGGACAGCATATGTCGACCCAAGTTGATGGGGGGTCTAGGTCTTAGAGATACAAAAATTATGGTTGAAGTCCAAGGTGTGAAATTCTAGTGGAGATGGGTAACCCACACATCCGAACCATGGGCTAGACTATGGCACATCAAATATGGCCAAGATAGGCCTCTCTCCCAGTTAATTCGTTACAACGAAGATCAGTTGGGATCCCCCATATGGACAAAGGCCAAAGGAGGTCAACACGTGGTGCAATGACATATTTTTTGGGAAATTAGGGATGGTAGGAACGCCAAATTTTGGGAGGATTCATGGAACCAACTCCCACGGCTCGGAGATAACCCAAGATGGGCCCCTATTCGGGAAAATTCTATGGCGGCTGGCAGGATACAAGTGCATCACTTCTGGAAAGACATGAATCTTAATGGGAGGAGGTGCTGGAACTTCATAGACAAACCTGATCAAATGGATATGGTGGACTGGGAGGATTTTCAGGAGGAAATTCTCAATCTTTTCATCAGGCTCAAGGAGGGACCGGACATTCTGAGATGGGGATACACTGACATGGGGATGTTTAGCATCAAGGAAGCATACAATATTCAAATTGGAAATTGGATAGGGGAAGAGGAAATTTGGAAGAAGATCTGGACCCTGAATCTGTGGCCCAAGGTAGGCCTCTTTTCCTAGCTTGTGGTCAAAGGACATATCCTCACCTGTGAGAATCTTCGAAAGCGAGGTGTCCAAGGACCATCCCAATGCTGCATGTGCTCCCAAGAAGAAGAAACCACGAGCCACCTTCTTGATTTCTGCCCTTTTGCTGCAGCCATTTGGGACAAGGGGGCCATTGGATTCCGAATACGTGATAGGCAAAGAGCTCAGCCGGCTAAAACCCTGATTGACTGGAATCATAAAGATTTCAAAAACAGAATCATCAAAACTATATGGAGTGCCTTACCAGGAATGACCATGTGGTGTCTATGGAAGGAAAAGAATGGGAGAATCTTTCGAGACAAGAGTAACAACATTGAGAAGGTTTGTTAAACGGTGAAGGACAACCTCCTCTCCTCCATTTGAAGCATGCAATGGCACGATGAGGACCAGCTTATCCTAGCAGACGAAACTCACATCATGGAATTTTTGGGAATTGACAAAAATCAGATGGCAGGGTTTCGTTGGCATGACAAGATAATTAAACCTTCTAGCCCAAATTTTTGGTTGGCTCCACCCCCATAGGTTTTCAAGCTCAACTTCGATGGGGCATCCAGGGGAAACCCGAGAGACACAGGTTATGGCGGATTATGTAGAGAATACCAAGGGCAGATCCTTTTCATTTTTTTGGGAGCCATCAGCTAGGACACCAACAATTTCGCTGAGCTCAAGGGTTTGATTCAAGGCCTTGAATGCTTGGTTCATGGCGGTTGCTTCACCACTCTAATTAAGGGAGATTCCAACATCATGATCCAGGTGGAAAAATGCTTAACGAATGGCAAATTCAGTGGACAAGTTTCTACTAGATGGAGGCTTGCTAGTCGCCTCGAATCCCTCCATGATCTGCTCCTTGCTCATTCAACTATCTCGTTCAGCCGCATCAAAAGGGACGCCAACAAGGCCACAAACCTTCTTGTAAATGCGGGCGTGGACGATGAATTGGCACACCGATGTGGCCCGCTCGAGAATTTTTATGCTGAATCTTTGGCCCAACAATGCAGATAGGTGGAAGCTCATGATTTTGTTAGAAAAATAGGACCACAGAGCAATAACAATTATACAGTTAAATCAATAAACAAGATGCAAAAACACATTAAACATTACAAAGAGACACAGATATAACATGGTTCACCCAAACGATGGGCTACATCCACAAACAAATTTTCCAGTCCTTTTATTTCAGTCCAGAAAGATGAAGGGATACACCCTGCAACAAAACCACTGCACTTCCTCTTCACGCTCTCACAGTCTCTCTTCCAGTACAATACAGTACCCACATCCAGTACAATTTACAATGGAGCCTCCTCAACCCTTATAAAGGATTAATCACATGCAAACCATGGGACAATACCATGGGCTACAACAAAACCATGTGCCCAAACCATGTGCTAGACCTAACCACCTTTGACTCGATCTCAAGTCAAGCTTAACACATGCAATACTATGGGACAATACCATGGGGTACAACAAACCATGTGCCCAAACCATGTGCTAGACCTAACCACCTTTGACTCGATCTCAAGTCAAGCTTAACACATGCAATACTATGGGACAATACCATGGGCTACAACAAACCATGTGCCCAAACCATGTGCTAGACCTAACCACCTTTGACTCAATCTCAAGTCAAGGTTAACACTAATAATCCCCCCTTTAAACTTGACTTGGAGTAATCACCAACTCCCCTCAAATATTTACCGAGGAATCTTACATACACCCCCTATCACCTAGGTCTATCTCCCGACTTTATCGGTGAGTTACTAGGAGTATGCATGCCTTACCAGGTCTTACAGCCATATGCCCATTTACATGCAAACCGCTCCATTACATTTTTTCATGGTGACTAATCACAACAACTCTACCACTACTGCACTTGCTGGACCTTGGACTTGGAAAATTTCTTCTTTTCACCTTCATGCTTTAAGTCCAATAGAAACTGAGCAGGAACTCAGTTTCTCTCTGGTTACTCCCTTTGTCAACATGTCTACAGGATTCTGGCTAGTGTGAATATTTTCCAGTTTTAACAGTTCTTCATCTAGAACAGATCTTATGAAGTGGTACTTGAGTTCTATATGTTTAGTCCTTGAATGAAATATTGAGTTCTTTACAAGATGAATGGCACTCTGGCTGTCACTGTACAGCCTACTATTCTCCTGTTTCTTACCCAATTCTTCCATCAACCTCTGCAACCAAATCATCTCCTTACTAGCCTCTGTAGCAGCAACATACTCTGCTTTCGTTGTTGAAAGTGCAACAACCTGTTGCAATTTTGAAATCCAACTTAATGTTGTTCCACCTACAGTGAACACATACCCTATGGTGCTCCTCCTGCTGTCTTTATCACCAGCCATATCTGTATCAACATATCCCTGTAGAACAGTGTCTGATCCTCCAAAGCATAATGCATGAGAAGTGGTACCTCTCAAATACCTGAGAATCCACTGTACTGCTTTCCAATGCTCTTTACTTGGATTATTCATATACCTGCTCACAACTCCCACTGCATGTGCAATATCTGGTCTTGTGCACACCATGGCATACATCAAGCTCCCAACTGCTGATGAATAGAGAATCTTGGACATGTAATCTATCTCTTCCTGTGTCTCTGGACACATATGCTTGCTTAGTTTGAAATGGCTTGCCAAAGGTGTGCTGACTGGTTTTGCATTCTACATTCTAAACCTCTGCAACACCTTTTCTATGTACTCACCTTGAGACAATGTCAATTTGCAATTTTTCCTGTCTCTTGTTATTCTCATACCAAGGATTTGCTTTGCAGCACCCAAATCCTTCATCGCAAATGATTTAGCTAGTTTTCTTTTGAGCACATTTATATCCTGCATGTTAGACCCTGCAACAATCATGTCATCCACATACAAGAACAAGATAATATATCTTCTGTTATCTAGCCTCTTGAAATAAACATAGTGGTCAGAATGACATCTATCATAACCTTGTTTTGTCATAAACTTATCAAATTTTAAATACCACTGCCTTGGAGCTTGCTTTAGGCCATACAAGCTCTTGTTTAACCTGCAAACCAAATTCTCCTTCCCTTTGACCTCATACCCTTGTGGATGCTGCATATAAATCTCTTGCTCCAAATCCCCATGGAGAAAAGCCGTTTTTACATCTAATTGTTCAAGATGCAAATCTTCTACCGCCACTAGACTTAAAATAGTTCTAATTGAAGTCATTTTAACAACAGGAGAAAATATTTCATCAAAGTCTATACCTTTATTTTGTGCAAACCCCTTTACAACAAGTCTAGCCTTGTACCGCTTCTTTCCTCCATCTTCTTCCTTCAACCTGTAAACCCATTTATTCTGCAATACCCTTTTTCCTGCAGGCAACTTAACCAGATCCCAAGTCTGGTTTCTTACCAATGAGTCCATCTCCTCATCCATGCCTTGCTCCCACTTCTTTCTAGTTTCTACCTGCATTGCTTCTTCAAAACATTATGGCTCACCTGAATCAATCATCAATAAATAATACAGTGAAGGAGAGAATCATTTAGGGGGTCTACTTAACCTGGTATACCTTCTTACAGTTGCAGGAGTTTCAGGTACCTGCTGCTGCTCTTGATTTTCTAGTGCTTTTGGAACTTCATTTTCTTTGATTTCATCAAGCAATGTGTACTCTGTGTTTTCCTTTTCTTCTTTCTTTCCCTGCAGCTAATCTTTGTACATGACCTTTTCATTGAATACTGCATCTCTACTCCTAATGATTTTGCGATTTTTAAGATCCCATAAGCGATAACCAAAATCATCAACCCCGTATCCAATAAAGGTACATTTCTTGGATTTATCCTCAAGCTTTGTTCTATCATCTTTATCAATATGGACAAATGCTTCACAACCAAAAGTTCTCAAAAATGAGTATTTTACCTATTTACCTGTCCATGCCTCCTCTAGAATTCCACCATCCAAAGTGCTTGAAGGCCCTCTGTTTATTAAATAAACAACAATGTTTACAGCATTGGCCCAAAACTGTAAGGGCAACCCTGCATGCAATCTCATACACCTTGCACGCTCCATGATCGTTATGTTCATCCTTTCTGACACACCATTTTCTTAGGGTGTTCCAGGGACTGTCTTCTCTCTGCGAATCCCATTGTGTGAACAGTAACTGTCAAACTCCTTGTTGTAGTACTCGCCTCCATTATCAGATCTAAGACATTTCAACCTTTTTCCTGTCTCATTCTCAGCCAAAGCTTTCCACTTCTTATAAGTATCAAACACATCAGATTTCTGTCTAATGCAATAAACCCAAGTTTTTTTAGTTGCATCATCAATAAAAGTAACATAATAACGAGAGCCACCAAGAGATTGTACCTGAGCTGGTCCCCATACATCTATATGGACAAGCTCTAACTTTTCACTCTTCTTTTGTTTCCCAACCCTGAGAAATCTAACTCTCTTCTATTTTCCACAGTTCTCACAAAATTCCAAACTTCCCTGCTTCAGATCTGGAAGCAGTTTCCTTGAGTGGAGAATCTGCATCCCCTTCTCACTCATGTGGCCAAGCCTATGATGCCACAAAGCTGCACCTATTTCTATGGAAGCTACAGAAATAGAATAATTAGTGTTATGAGGACATAAATATAACGTACCTATCCTATCTCCCTTTGCAATTACCATTGATTCTTTAGTAACCTTCCACCACGTTTCTCCAAACGTAGACAAACAGCCGCCATCTCCCAACTGCCCTGTTGAGATCAGATTTCTTTTCATAGCAGGAATGTGCCTTACATCCTTTAGCAACCAGTCATTTCCATTATTTAGTTTGATCCGTACCTTACCCTTTCCAACAATTTTACATGGTTCATCATCCCCCAATAACACATGCCCAAAATCACCTTGAACATAATCATAAAAGAATTTTCTATGGGTTGTAGCATGACATGAAGCCCCTGAATCTACTACCCAGTAATCACTAGTATTATATAACGCAAGAATCAAAGCATCTTGTAACACATCACCTGCTACATTAGCTTCCTGCGTAGTCTCTTGCTGCCTCTCACCTTTATTCTTTGGTGCTTTGCAGTCTTTCTTTAGATGTCCTTTCTTACCGCAGTTCCAACATTCTATTTTTCCGAATCTAGACTTGGATCTTCCCTTTTTAGACTTGTCGCGATTTCCTGGGCTCCTTCCTCTCTCTTTTTTTCTCCCTCTGCTCTCACGGTCAACGCATTACCTGATGTCTCACCTGTGATTTTCCTTCGTATTTCCTCACTAAGAATAACACTAACAACATCATCAAACTTAAGAGTGCTTGAACTAGGGACAGAGTTACTTACAGCCATGACCAAGCTATTCCAGTTTCTGGCAATGAGCACAAGATTAGAAGAGCCCTAACCTCATCATCAAAGTTCACTTTTACAGAACTTAACTGACCGGTAAGTGTATTAAACTCATTTAAATGGTCAGCAACAGATCCACTTTCCGACATCTTCATATTAAATAAACGCTTCATTAAAAATACCTTGTTAGAAGTCGAGGGTTTTTCGTAGAGCTTACTCAATGCGCTCATCACACCGTTTGTTGTTATTTCTTTCGAAATATTGAAGGCCACCGACAAAGCCAGGCACAACCGTATTGTTCCTAGTGCCTTTCTGTCAAGAACCTCCCATTCTTCATCCTTCATAGCCGCTGGTTGTTTTGCTTTTTCGCCCAACGGTAGGTACAGATCTTTCTGGTACAGATAGTCCTCCATTTGCATCTTCCATAACTGATAGTTTTGGCCGTTAAATTTATCGACCCTAAACTTTCCTTCTTCCGCCATTGCTCCCACTTGAACCAGGAACCCTTCTTTCCTGCGAGTTTACAAACCAAATAGACCTTTTGGCTCTGATACCAATTGTTAGAAAAACAAGACCGCAAAGCAATAACAATTATACAGTTAAATCAATAAACAAGATGCAAAAACACATTAAACATTACAAAGAGACACAGATATAACTTGGTTCACCCAAACGATGGGCTACGTCCACAAACAAATTTTCCAGTCCTTTTATTTCAGTCCAGAAAGATGAAGGGATACACCCTACAGCAAAACCGCTGCGCTTCCTCTTCACGCTCTCACAGTCTCTCTTCTAGTACAATACAGTACCCACATCTAGTACAATTTACAATGGAGCCTCCTCAAGCCTTATAAAGGCTTAATCACATGCAATACCATGGGACAATACCACGGGCTACAACAAAACCATGTGCCCAAACCATGTGCTAGACCTAACCACCTTTGACTCGATCTCAAGTCAAGCTTAACACATGCAATACTATGGGACAAT